>CM074277.1:21418150-21575650 GCA_037194245.1 Opsariichthys bidens
GAACTACGTCTGTGCTCCACAAATCTTATATACACGTATCACAATATTAATCTCTATTTCTCCCTCTGTACCTCTTTCTCTCTATTTCTCTCATTCTGTCACTGTTCCTACAAAAGCAGATCCCTTATAATCCCTTTAACCTCAAACAACATACAATCAGAAAGTGAAGAGAAGTGAGTGGGAGATGACTGTATATGTGTGTTTGCATGACAGGGATCTGATTAATTCTGCAGCCATAATATGTTTTAATGTGAAACTAAAGGGTGTCTCATGGAAAATAGCAATGTGTTTCAATTATAACTAAAACCTCTTGCACCCACCACTCATGCACGTCCCTCCCCGTCAATTTCTCCCATCCATCTCTTATCCACTGATAATCTGTAGCCCCACCCTCAGATTAGGATTACAGAAATTATAGACTTCCGGAGATAAATATGAGCTAGAAAAAAAAGAGTGACTGAGTGGAAAGAGAAAGAGAGATGGAAAAAGAGAAAGAGAGGGGAGGAGCGCGCTTGTCCACAATTTAACGGACACATTTTCACTCAGGAAGATGTGTAATTAAGGTTAAAGCTAGTTAAAAACAGATTGCTGCCAACAGCAGCACATATGCTACCTACTAATGAGAATGACTGTTGGCTGTAATTAATATTTATTTTATGGTGTATTTTAGCTCTTTCTCTTTATCTGCATCTTACACCATGTGACAAAAAAAAAAAGGGTTTACAGATCATGCACTTCTGCATCTCATTCCACGGTTCATGACGCACCAGCTGACCTCTATGTGTGTGTGTGTGTTTAGGCCATCTAATAAAGAGACAGGTGTACTGCAGAAGGGGGTGGTACGAGGACTTTGCTACGACAAACACTTTATACGGGTTTGACACAAACACCCTCACAGAATCCTGTCCAATAGTATGTACTTCTATCTCAGCATATTATAAATATCTTACATGGGTAACAACAGACAAGTTTTATCATAACCTCGAATACCTTTGCATACTCATTATAACAGCACTATCTCAGCATATGCTTAATAGTTTTATTGATCTCATATGCATATTATACATTAACCTCTCCACATAAAATGACTTCATCAAGGTCAGCATGCTCTGATTCCCAAACATACACATCAACTTCACCTTCCCATCAGCCATGCTTCTTACCTGATTTTGTTTTCTATAAAGAATGTTTATCATTAACTAAAACGAAAACCCTAAAAAAACACTTTCGAAAAAAAACATTAAATAGACGCTCGAAATAAACATTAACCGAAATAAAATATTTAGAAAAACTTATTTGATTTCAGCTAGTTGCCAAGACAGCATTTCTCATTCAACTTAAAGTACTGAAATAATTACAACTAAAACTAAAAACTAAAACTAAAAAAAATAAAATTAATGAAAATTATTTAAAAAAAAATAGTACAATTTTACAAAAACACAAAATAAAAAATCTAAAACTAACTAAAATTAAAGTAAAAATAGAAAAAATAAGAATAAAATATAACTAAAAGCATTAACAAATACTGAATACAACTCCTCTCCTGAGGCCTTGTATAATATTAAAACCCCTTCAGAATCTTGGCAAATAAGTACATCATATAGGTATTTTTGCCAACTGATTTCTGAATATTGGCTGCATCTGAATTTGCGTAATTCCATTTACAAAATAGTGGATGAAAAGTATATGAAAAGAGGGTAACACTTTAGAATACTGTTCCATCATTACATTTTTACATTTTTCATCATTTAGCAGACGCTTTTATCCAAAACGACTTACAAGGGGAGCAATTAGGGGTTAGGTGTCTTGCTCAAGGGCACTTTAGTCATGGTATCGAAGGTGGCGAGAGTGCTGTTCATTCACAACCCCCTCTTTCAATTCCTGCCGGCGTGGGAATCGAACCGGCAACCTTCAGATTACAAGCCCGACTCCCTCACCACTAGGCCACGACTACCCATTAATGAATAACTACACAGGAACAAATGAGTAATGCATTATTAACACTCTAGTAACTGCCATTAACTAACTAGTAACTCTGATTAGTGAGTTAGTCAGTAATAGTGCGCAATGTGGCAGTTCACTATTAGCTAATCAGTAACTACTGCTTTTTCACACCAACCAGAGAACTACTCAGAACTACTATATACAGGTTCATAATTAAACATGAATGATGTATAATTAATTCTAAAGTAAAGGTCATGGTAACACACAAGTAATGACTGAAGTATTACCAGATCCTTCAGAATGGATGTTAGGTTCTTGTGTTGATATTTATTAATGACGGAACAGTATTCCAAAGTGTTACCGAAAAGAGTAGTATGTATTCATAAAACAAGTCAAAAAGTACCCGGATGACCTACTACTTCCGATGAGATATCAAGAAAATCAAGAATCAAGAAAAGCTGGGACATTTTGTAATCAAGAATCTGTGATTTGTTAATTCTCTTGAATCTTTCTTCTTTTTTTAACCCTGCCCTGTAGAACACGCAATAAAGGGGTCCATGTTGGGCTGCATTAGAGAAGAGGAAGAACTAGTGTAGTAGAGTGTCAAATGAGTGTCAATTCAATGCTGGATCTGCACAAAAGATTAACATGACGGTACATGTTAGTCAATGAGTTAAATCAGCTCCACAGCAACTAAATAAATGCATCCACTAAACGTTCAGAAACGTCCAGATGCATTCAAAAAGTTGTATCTTCTTCCTCCTTATTTTCTCCATCAGTGTCTGTCTCCAGTTTGATCAATGTAAAGACCTGTTCACACCAAGAACAATAACTATAATGATAACTATATTTGAGTCCACACCAACGAATGATAACCGTCTGTTGATTCTAAGCCGATTCAAAGTCTATACAACATGTTTTTGCTGTTCATGTTGCATTTACATGGCTTTAACCAGCAGATGTCCTCAGCATGCTATGTTTCGAGTGAATAGCTAACGTTGATCGATCTAATCTAACAGTGAATTTACCTGACGAAGTCAATATAGTGGAATAAAAACACCTGCTCTTTTTCACTGCAACTTCAAAGGAAGCAAGACAATATTGTCAAAACCAGCGCTGGATACCTGAGGTAATTTTGTGTTATACTGTTTGCAATAATGAGCTCATCATTAATACTTTTCACCATTTTTTCCGAGAGTATGACCACTTGTTTTCCATATATCTATTTTCTTTCAAGTACCCTTGAAAAGAGGGTTTGACTTGTCAAACTATGGTGGTTTTTACCGGACCTCTTGTTGTTGAGTGGAAGAGCAAGCTGTTAAAGCTCCACCCTCTTCTGGAAAGGGGTCTGGGAGCAGCAGCTCATTTGCATTTAAAGGGACACACACAAAAACAGTGTGTTTTTGATCACACCCTAAGGGCAAATTTTGACAGACTTATATTACATCTCGTAAAAGGGGCATTATAGGCTCCCGTTAACTTAAATCCCAACTTTTTTGGAGTGTGTTGGAGCAATCAAAATCAATATTTGCAAATTTTTTTATTTAAATCAAATATTTTGCAAATACAGTTGCAAAATTATTTTGAAGTTCATAGGTGAGATATGTAGATTTCTGCGGATACTAAAGGTCAATTACTCACATAAACACATCAAACATACATTGACATACATGCACTTTTTTCCATTTAATCTTGATGTAAGAGGATGAAGGCACGACAGTAAAAAAAAATTACATAATCCTACAGTTCTCTCCCCCACCCCCCACTCCTCTCTCTCTTTCTCTCTCTCTTTGACTATCACTCTGCTCTGTTTATCCTTTTTACATTTTGGCTCACTATTCTATTGTCGTTTCATGTTGGGAAAGGTGTTCTGAATCTAGCTGCCTCTCTGACCTTTGGTTAATTTTATGAAAAATTCTGATAACATTGTATAAAGGTAACAGATTAAAATTGATCCACAAATCTCGAACCCCCCCTCCCCTACACACCTCTCTCTGTTCTACCATCAGTGTTGTTCTATGATTTTTATGCCAAACTCCTCTGACCCTCCCCTGCGTCTATTGAACAGATTGGGTCTCAGTGGGACCGTGTCACCTGGGGAGATACTTCCCCCCTCCTGACACACACACACACACACACACACCAACTTATACACATCCCAGCAGCCTGACCTTCACATGATTTCAGTTAAGCAGCCTAGTGAACATGCAAAATACAAACGACAAACAAGAATCAAAATCTGTGAAAAAAACGGTACAGGAGAAATTACCTTAGCACCATTAGCTGAACGCACCATTTTTTTAATTGCATGTTTTATTTTTGTTAAGTTTTACAAAATGTTTCTCTTTAAATCGCAACGAGCCATAAATCTGAATGAAAATTGAATTTATTATAGAACAAAAATAACGATAAAGGTTTACAAGAGTCTGCACTTCTTAGAATGCTTGATTTTTATTAAAACTGAGAGATTTTTTTCTTAAAACTTAAAGACTCATGTTAACTATTTCATTTTAAAATTATTATAATCTAAACTTAAATCAAATTTTATCGAAATTTATTGAAACTCAGTGAACTTTGTTACCAAGGACTAAAGTAGACAAATTATTCACCAAGTGTTAAAATATGATTTGAGTTTATGCAATTAGGATGCATAAACTGCAATATGAAACTATTTATTGCAAAACAAAATAGTTCACCATTTTATTGCCATCACAGAATGTTATCAGACACGCTATCTGTGGAAATAACATCAATGATTAAGAATAATTACAGTATTTTCCAGTGATGCATATATATTATATGGTCTTAATTCGGTTTAAATAAACATTTCAGTTGTTGAAATAAATTATACAGCCAAAGTTTTTACTCCTCTAGCACGCATATTTAATGTGTTTAACACAATTCTGTGTTTTATAGCCAACAATGTTTTTAAAATTAACGATACTGTTATAAAGTTAAGCCAACTGTTAAGTTACTTATTCATGGGACTTTTGAATCGTGAAAATAATACTCATGGCGTATAAACACCTCATGGCATATATAACACAGATATATATATATATCTGCTGTTGGATATTGGTAGCTAATGGAGAAATAAACTGTGAGAGTGAAAAGTATAACTTGAACAAAAATTCCACAGGGCTGAAACAGCATATATTCTTCCGTGAGGAATGTCAGAATTAGAAGAGTTTGAGGTGGAGAGATGGAGTAAGGATGACAGAGGGAAAACTGCAGGTGTGAAGTGAATTGCTTGCTGGCGTGTGAGGCTGAAACAGTAGGAGCAGGAGATGCATTGCTGAGCTTTAAATGATTAATCAGCTGCTGATGCTCTCTCTAAAATATTATCAGGGACACAGAGTCTCACAGCTAAAGAAGAGAGTCAGAAATACAAATCAGCAGTTTTACTTTTAACACAAACTTTTGCGCAGATATCATACCTTTAGTTTCACAATACACTTAAAGGCATGGATTATTTTAAGAAAAAAACATGGCGTATTCAAAAAGTTCTATTAAATTCATTTCCAAAGGGAAACTACCACGCACGTGCAGCATCGCCAAAGAATCGGGAGTCGCGCGCGGCCCTTCGTTTAATCCCGCGAGCGCGAGCACGAGCACAGACGACGGAGCTGACTGGTGCGCGCGAGACACGAGGAGGCAATGGGAGGGGATGGGAGGGGGTGTGCAGGGATTTGTAGGGCCGACAGCTGTGTGTGGGTGTGTGTATATGTGTGTGTTTTTCTGATGGGCTATTTCGGAACTGGATTTAAATGTTTAGTTGCTACCTAAAATCTCACGAAACAGTATGCGTTTTAACACAAAACAAAAAATAAAACTTTAACGCTAAAACTAATTTCACCTGTGAGAGTTGATATGACACCGTTTACATCGCAAATAATATATAGCCTATGCTAACATGGGCTATTCATTTCATAGAATAAAAAACTTTTAGAAAAATATCCAATCCAATGTTTCAGCAGGCTATTAATAACAATGATGGTTATCAAACATTTCCAAGCATGGGTTAAACTTGTCTGAAAGGGATGTACTTTGACCTTTCGGAGAGTCCATCCTGTCAGAATTTGGGCCGAGGACAGACATCGAATTAACAAGATTTAACAAGGTAATGTGTTCAACACCAAATCTGCCATGACAAAATACTTCCTGGTCTTAATTAGGTTTAAAATAGATACATTTCAGTTGTCGAAATAAATTATACAGCCAAGGTTTTAACTCCTCTAGCACGCATATTTAATGTGTTTAACACAATTCTGTGTTTTATAGCCAACATTTAAAAAAAAAAAAAAAATTAATAATACTGTTCAGTTACTTATTCATGGAACGTTTGAATCGTGAAAATAATACTCATGGCGTATAAACACCATATTTGGTCAACGACTTCCTGTTCTCTGAGCGCGCTAAGCTTTATCAAATAGTGCATGCAATCAGAACTTGTGTGTGTCCCGGGACGCGCGAGCTGTTGTTCAGTGATGCGCGCTACTACCTGACGCTCAGGTGGAATAATGAAGTTCATCTGATATATGAACTCGCTCACGCGCACAGATACTAGAGTGAGAGACACGCGTCAAGCGTCGGATGTCTGTGGCACAGGTTAGCCGCGAACTAATCTGATCCATCTGGACAATCTTCTCAATCGGACAGAGTGGATGCATTACGTGCAAACAGATTACATAAGAAGACGTTTGACTGAGATTCAGTCACGACAAGAGTTTGCACCTGATATCTTGAAGGATACACATACAGAGAGAGAGAGAGAGAGAGAAGGAGAACACAGTCATATTTGGCCTGTGAACTTGATTTAATACGTTTCTACCAGCATTTTTTTCGCAGTAAATGTGCTGTCAGATGCTATCACACATAAACTCAACGCATTTAATTCCAGATGTTTCTCGACACCTCAGCTTCTACGAAAATCACCTCTTTATCTTTTAATTAAAAGAAACCAAGAGAGGAATTTAAAACAAGTAAATGAAAAGTTCTTAAAAGTACAAACGCGCTTTAAAGATGATAAGATGGTACCTCACCTGTGTATTTTTCCCAAAGTTTTTCCTGCCTGAGCCTTGAAGCGGTCCGGACGGATCTCCATCCTCGCGACTTCCGAGCCCGACCGGTATGCTCCTGTCCCGTGTGCCTGCCCCTCTCTCTCTCTCTCTCTCTCTTGTCTCTCCCTCTCTCTCTCTTTCTCTCTCTCTCTTTTGTCTCTCCCTCTCTCTCCCTCCCTCCCTCTCTCTCTCTCTCTCTCTCTCTCTCTCTCTTTTGTCTCTCCCTCTCTCTCCCTCCCTCTCTCTCTCTCTCTCTCTCTCTCTCTCTCGTCCTGATGAATATATACAGGCTATAATCATTCAAATTACATTTGTGTAACAAACCGATTTTGTAATAAACTTCAGATTTCTTTAAAAAAAAATTGCCTTTTGAACTTGTGAACAACACAATAACTTTTACAATAACTTTTTAAGTAAAATAAATAAAACCTATAACTATATAGACCTATGAATTTAAAGAAAAATCTAAGACAATAAACATTTTTCATTGCTTATTATACCTTGATCATGTAACTAGTCGAGCTTCATGTCAGTTTGTCACCTGTAAATGAATGTCGTGTTAGGGCGCAGTTTCTCAGTTTGTTGGCAGTCTATCGCCACCTTGCGTTCACTACTAGATGTTTGCAAATTTGAGCAGTAGCCGACTGAGAATTTGGCCATTCATTAATGGTAATGATTATACACTATTTAATCATAACTGTTGTACCAGATAGCTTCAAATAGCCTAACAAAAAAAAAAAAAACAAAAAAAAAATATTCAAGTCAGATTCTTATTTTCTCTATACCATAATAACAGACTGAATCAGTCTGTATGGTTACACCAATAAACATAATTTTCATTATGTGACATATCATTTCATTTTGATTAAGGATTATATATGTTAAGAAGAAGAAAAAACAAGCTCCATAAGCTAACAGCTGCACGGTTTCACTTTGTTCAGGTGAGCTTTTAATATATATTCCACATATTAAATATTTCACAAAAGGTCACTATTGAGTCCAAGGAAAATTTTTCCCTTAACATTATTTAGGATAGTTCTTAAACACATTGATCTGAGACAATTGTTTATTGTTCCTTTGGAACAATAATTTGAATTGAACTTAAAACGTTAAATCAATATGAAAAAAATAATATGCTCTCACATCTATGAACTTTTTTATTTGGCATAGACTAAATATTCAGTGATTCGTCAGCATGGCATAAAATTGCAATGGTACTTATAAACTCTTTGTTTTAAGACACACACACACACGCGCGCGCGCACACACGCACACAGAAAGTATCCAAACTACATTGTGTATACTCTCATACAACAGAAGTAAACGAACAAAGAGAATACTCACAAAGGAAGTGAACATGCAAACATCCCCTGCTGTATATACACGAATCCATGCATCAACAGCATAAAAGTTTTTTTAAAATCTTATCACTAACACCTCTCTTGTGGATCAGTCTAAAATATAGACTAAAATCTTTCTGGTCGGCCTGAAACAGACCAAAAGCATTTTGAGCTTTCTCACTCACACACACAAAGAGGGGGAAAAAATTTAAAAAAATCAAAGGATCATGAAATGAAGCTGCCTTCTGTATATGTGTTCACACAACGGACTTAACCTGAGGCTCCACATAGCATTAATTTATTCGAACTGTTCTACATTGTTCTTCTAATATCACAGTACAATTTAATGTTATTGAATATTAGTGTAAACCCTTTTCTCCCTGTGCAGTCATAGTTTGGCATTGTAGAGTCAAGGCTTGAATTGCATTGTATTGCATGTTATGTTTTAAATCGCAGCATGTCTGGCAGTAATTCTGCAAACGTCTCACTCTTTAGTGTTCCTGCATGTCTCCTGAAGCAGCACATTAGCTAAAGACACAATATTTTTTAATAATTCTGTGGTGTTGGACTAGTTTACCTGCTGGTAAAAAAAACAGAAAATAAAAACGTATCTGTAGATATTTTTGGAGCCGATGGGTGGGTGATGCTTAGCGACGCTTCCTCTTTGTCAAAGTAGCTTTAACATAACATTTTTGCAATCAGATTGATAGTTTTTTCTAAAAAAAGAAATGTATGGCATTTTACTGTCACTGAAAACTACAAAAATAATTCATTTACTTAATTCACGTCAGATATAACTCTTGACATTTAATATAACTGTATTTATAATAATAATAAAAATAACATACAATACAATTTGTTTTTGATATTAAAACTAACTTATAAGCTAATGGCTAATAGTTTTATCATTTTAACCTCTAAATAGTATTTTCTTTGCAGGACTGAAATGAAAATGTTAGTATTCTAGAAATATGGATAATTATGATATTTTTTCAAAACTTCTAATAGTCTTCCACCATCTAATTTTGGTATCACTTTATAAGGTTTCATTTGTTCACATTAGCTATCTACACTAGTGAACATAAACTGAACAATACATCTACAGCTTTTCTCAGTTAATGTTAATCTCAACATTTTCTAATACATTTTTAAGATCAAATGTTATCTCTGTTAACATTAGTTAATGCACTGTGAACTAACATGAATATGAACCGTTCACTTTCGAAGTGGAACTTCAACAATCTTGGATTTCAGGGAGCCACGCAAAGTTACAGTCGTAACTAACATTAACAAACGCTCTAAAAATATATTGCTCATTGTTAATGTTACCAGAGGCATTAACTAATGTTAAGAAATGTGACCTTGAAGTTTTACTCTATTTTACTTAAGTTACTGGAGTAATTCACAAATGTTTTGTTCTAGATCACATGAGTATAACTGGTGTCCTTTGGAGGAGCTGTAATCTGATTTATAATTAAAGGGTTAGTTCACCCAAAAATGAAATTTTTTCTGTCATTTATTCCTCACCTTCTTGTCGTTCTACACCTGCAAGATCTTCGTTCATCCTCAGAACACAAATTAAGATGTTTTTGATGAAATCTGATGGGTCAGTGAAGCCTCTATTGACAGCAAGACAATTAACACTTTCAATGCCCTGAAGGCTACTAAAACATATTTAAAACCGTTCATGTGAGCACAAATCACGTGACTTTGGCGCTCCGAATCCCTGATTCAAAACAAAGCTTTGAAGCTTCATGAAGCAGTGTTTTGAAATCACTAGATATTGTTGAAAAGTCGTTATTTAGTTTTTAAAAAAATATGTTTTAGTAGCCTTCAGTGCATTGAAAGTGTTAATTGTCTTGCTGTCAATAGAGGCTTCACTGAACCATCGGATTTCATCAAAAACATCTTAATCTGTGTTCTGAAGATGAACGAAGATCTTACGGGTGTAGAATGACATGAGGGTGAGGAATGACAGAAATTTCATTTTTGGGTAAAGTAACCCTTTATGTGTGGATACTCATTAAGAGGCACTTTTGGAACAAGCCACATAACCAAGTACATGTAGGGATTCAAGAACAAACTCAATGATTGGTGCACTCGCAAAAAGTGTCCCTCTTAAATAGGGCCGCAGTTGACACATATTTTTCATGAATGTTCATTAGCATAATGAGAATAAATGGAGTCTGTCTCCCTCCACTCCATTAAACAATTCCAATACTGATGAATAAATAATCTTGTCGTTTTCTGCTAAAACACCTGTTTATCTCCATTTTGTCCCTTACACCCCAGTGTCTTCCTCTTCCTCTCCATCTTCCTGTTGCGGGAGTAGCCTGTAGTGTTCAGCCCCCAGTGGAAGGAAGGTGGACCGGGGCCGATTCCTGTCTTCATCCAACAGGGAGTGATGGTTATTTGGCTCTGGCTCATCAGAATTGCATTTGTAGTATCGCTCTCTTGGAGGCTCAACTTCGCCCTCCTCCACTGGTAGGCTCAGTCCACCTTTGAGGAAGGAGATCAGGTAACCAATGGGCACGGGAAGAGATGCTACGATGATTAGCATGGACAGCATGATCAGAGCCCATCCAGGATACTCGAGGCTGGCTTCAGAACCCTGACAGAGAGAAATACTGCCCATCAAACCAGGGTAGATAATCTGTAGCAACTTGATAAATATGTTTTTGTTCACAAAATAAGTCAATGGGGTCCAATATAACATTGTACACTACGGTTTAATTTTAATTTTTAATTTTTTTTAAAGGAAATTGATAAAAAATTTTCAGCAAAGACATTCAAATGACCAAAAGTGACGGTTTATAATGTTACGAAAGATTTCTACTTCAAATAAATGCTGTTCTTTTGAACTTTCAAATCAGAAAAGAATCCCGAAAAAAAAAAGAAATTCAAGAATTGTTACTAAAATATTAAGATTTCTGAAGGATCATATGACAATGAATACTGAAGTAATAATGCTGAAAATTCAGCTTCATCACTGGAGTAAATTACATTTTAAAATATATTCAATTAATTTTTTTTAATAATATTTCACAATATTAGCATTTTTACTGTTTTACTGATTAAACAAACACAGTCTTGAAGAGCACAATGAGAGAATAAAACATGAAAAAAATCTTATCGACCCTAATCTTTTCAAAAATGTACAAAAAAAACCCCAAGACATTTTTCAAAATATATCAAAATTCATACAGGTTAAGCGACAGGAAGGTGAGTAAATATATATATATATATATAAGTTATCTACAGCCATCATCCCTTTGTTTATTACATTTCAGTTTGTGTAATACCGTGGTGTGATTCCAGGCTGTGTAAGTGGGCCGTTTGAAGACCATGCGGAGAAGACTAGCAGCCAGCAGTCCCACCATGCCAAGCAGGCACACATACTTCCACAAATAGCGATAAACCACTGGAGGGCGCCAGTGTAGCATCACCTCCACATCATCCAAGAAACTGCACAACAGCAAATACAATAGGGTTAAAAATCCCACAAATGGTATTAACTTCAGTATAATCAGCATATAAATCACATTTCATCTCACCGATCAGCACCGTAAACCCAAGCCACGCTGACAGTTTCAAAGATGACCACGACAATCAGCGGCAATGTTGCAGAATAGTCGTCAAACATGGTCACAAAATAGTTGCCACTTCTTTGAGTGAAGAGCAGGCCAATGAAGAAGCCCAGGGTACAGCTACACACTGCATGTTATACAATGATACAGCCAAGTTATGTGACAGCTAGGGCACAATATCTTTTAGTATTAGCACGTCTATTTGAGTGTACCCGTCAACATTGTCTTGTGGCGTCCCAGCACTCTGAAGTTGTCCATGAGTGGGGTAAGAATCCCCTGCATGGTGCCAAACATGGTGGAGAGGCCCAAATTCAGCAGCATGAGAAAGAACAAAGCTGACCAAAATGGACTTGCAGGAAACAACGCCATCGCCTCCGTAAATGCTATAAACGCCAAACCTGTGCCCTCCACCCCCTGAGAGAAAGAGAAACAACATAGATGGATGAACTCTCACAACACATATATGACCCTGGCCCACAAAACCAGTCATAAGGGTAGATTTTTGAATCTGATAGTTGAATAAATACACTTTCCATTTATGCATAGTTTGTTAGGATAGGACAATATATGGCTGAGATATAACTATTTGAAAATCGGGAATCTTGGGGTGTAAAAAAATAAAGAAAAAGCCTTTAAAGTTATCCAAATGAAGTCCTTCGCAATGCATATTCACTCACAAAAATACATTTTTGACATATTTACGGTAGGAATTTTACAAAAAATCTATATGATCTTTATTTAATATCCTAATGATTTTTTAGGATTGACCCATATCATGTATTGTTGGCTATTGCTACAAATATACTTGTGCGACTTCCAGGGTCACATATGTTAACCCTACCTCGCTCATTTCTCTTTCCAGGTCACAGTCGGTGATGTTCGACCCTAGCAGGCTTCCATAGTGGCTGTACCATTCTCTGTAGTCATGAAGAGACACTGACTTGGGGTCAGACATGTTGAACCATGGCCACCAATGCTGCGGTGAACCAGTTGTTGCCATTTCTGCCATCCTGACCACATTACTGCAAAGTGACATTAATTAAAATACAAATATGAAGAAATGATAAAAATACTAATTTAATACAGAATAATTTATAGCAACATTTAGCTGCGTTTATTATAAGCAGTTTAGTTTGAGGAGACAAAAATGATAAAGATGCATCGAAGGATGTATTATTGAAAAGCTCACACAATATCCAACAATCATGGTTATGATATTTACATCATTCATTCATTGATCATTCAAAAGTTTTAAAGATATTTTTTTAAAGAAATAAATATTTTCATATTGTAAGTATGCTTTAAATGAATCAAAAGTGGCAGTAATGTACAAACTAGTTATATTTCAAATATATGTGATTCTTTAGAACTTCATCAAAGAATCCTGAAAAAAAGCATTACAGCAGCACAACTGTTTTCAACATTGATTATAGCAAGATTCAGCATATTATAATGATTTCTGAAGGATCACGTGACACTGAAGACTGGAGTAATGATGCTGAAAATTCAGCTTTGATATCACAGAAACATTAAAAAATGGAAAACAATTATTTTAAATTATAACAATACTTCACAATGTTTTACTGTTTATGATCAAATAAATGCAGCCTTTATAAACAAAAAAAACTTCACATTAAACAACATTAAAAAAAAAAACGGTCACATGGACCACAAACTTTTAAATGGTATATGTGTCCTATTGACCTTTTCAAGAAACTTCCATAAAAGTAATTATGGTGAGAATTTCGATACAATTGTGTTTCAAGCAAAAAAGAAGGGAAACAAACAGATCCTTACTTACGTCGCAACACAATCCAGAGCAATGTTCTTGGCTCTGAAACCAAGAACCACAAAGACAACCAGAGAGGCCAATACTGAGGTCATGAAGTTGATGCAAGAGACCATGATGGCGTCCCGGTGGCAGTTGTTATGCACAGGGTTGTAGGATGAATAAGCGATCACAGAGCCGTAACCCAAACCCAGAGCAAAAAATACCTGTGTGGCAGCCTGACGCCACACCTGGACTTCCCCCCAAATCTCCAGCTAATACAAACAGAGAGAAATACTGTATGGTTACAAAATCACATTTAAATATAGCATGGTTTTACATGTCTTTGAATTCCACTTTATGGGAGTAGCGCAAGCTCTTGTTGTCACCTTAGGATAAAACATATATTTGATGCCATCTATAGCCCCGTCCAACATGAGCCCTCTGATGAGAAAACAGATCAGCACCGCGTAAGGGAACACGGAGGAGAAATACATCACCTAGACGAAAAGGAGAGACAGATCATAAATTGCAAGAACTTTTTTTTATTGATTGATTTCATTAAGAACATTTGTTGACTCATTTCATTTAAACATTTTGGCAACAATTTTGAATAGTGTGGGGACAAAATGTCGCTTCAAGAAAAGTAAAACTTCACAAGAACAACCTACACTGTGAGCAAAAATGGCTTGACTAAACAATTAAAAATATTTAATTCTGACAATGTAGAAATGCAAAAAAGGTTTGTGTGAGGGTAAGGGGATAGAAAATATCATTAGCTCAGCGACAAACAGTAGATGTAACAGAAAAGTCCCTACCATGACTGAAAAACAAACGTGTGTATTTTGTACCTTGGCAGAAGACTTGATGCCCTTGATCATTGCGAGACACACTATAGCCCAGGCAGCAAGGAGGCAACCGGTCATGATGGGGTTAAACTCTCCTGACTGATCTATTGAGTCTGAGATATCCAGAGCCTTCCTGAACCAGAAATATGAGGTAGGAGAGCTCGCTGCACATTCCTTCACTAAGACAAGAAGATGAGAACAACACAGCCGCACATGAACCTTTTGTTTTAAAGACACGCAACAATTCAAAGTGTGCAATTATGAGGGATGTGCGTGGATACTAATAAAAACATGAAAAAGAAGGATAATTTTCCTTTGTGCATCTGTATGACTTTTTCAACAACAAAATGTTCTCTTCCATTACATCTCTTACCTCAAGTTTGAATGCAATGGGTTTGACTGTTGTTTTTAAAGCTTGATGTATTCATTAATGCATTTTGTCGGTAATATTTTTTCAAATGTATTTAAAAGAACTTTCATTTTCACCAATATTACTACAATTTTAAATAATTGCTATTTGAATATATTTGAATACCTATTTGAATACGTAATCATTCCTGTGATACAAAGCTGTATTTTCAGCATCATGATCCTTCAGAAATCACTCTAATATGATGATTTGCGGCTCAAGAAACATTTATTATTATTAACAACATTGACAGTTGTCCTGCTTAATATTTTTGTGGAAACCATCATCATTTTTTTCAGGATTCGTTGATGAAAAGAAAGCATTTATTTGAAATAGAAATCTTTTTAAAACAATATAAAAGTCTTTCCTTTCACTTTTCATCAATTAAATGTGCCATTGGTGAATAAAAGTATTAATTTCTTTAAAAAAATAATTCCAAATGATTTTATGTATGTGAACAACATACCTGTCTGGTTTGAGATCATATCTACAGGACACTGTTCCCATGGCAATGGATATTGGAATGAATTCCCCAAATAGAACAGAGACCAGGCAATGATCACATTATAATACAAGGCCACAAAGAAACAAACCTGAGAGAGAAAGAAGAACAAGAAGAAGAAAAAAAAAGTATTATGACATCTTAGGTCTGTACTACAGAAGTATGATTAAACACAAAAAAGAGAGAATGTCTCTCTTTTTGAAAAATAAAATGTCAATTTTTTCACTTGTTCAATTACTGAAAGGCAAAAAAAAATCCTGTCATGTTGTGCAAGATGACAACGTTAAAGAACTTCGGCAATCTGATCCTACAGATGAGCTGATAATGCTATCATACAGGCACACATTTACTAACGCACACAGGAAATCCTCTTATATACTCATTCAGAGAGGAAGTACTCCTCCTCACATACAAGCACAGAATATACATTAACGTTGTATCTATTGCAACCATTTTAGAAATACTTCTCACAAAAGCCTTTTTTAAGGCAGTCTAAAATAATAAAAACGACCGCCTAACCAGCATGACACAAATATTTTCTCAAAAATATCTAATTTTAATATGTGTCAGTCAGAAAAATATTTGCCTGTGTTTAAGACACATTTCCTGTTGAGACTGATCTGTGGTATTACAGAAGCTGAAGCTCATAAATCAAGTTAAAAGAATCCCATGCCATCTAACCACCAGACGAAACATGATACCTTTCAGCTCATTTTAAATATAAACTCACCAATAATATCTCTGAAAAAATGTCAACATACTATTTATGCACCAGAAAAAAAGGGTAATAAAAATAACTGTGGTGTGAACCAGGTTTACACATTCAGTACTACATGATGTTAAATTATGTACAAATAAAATAAATATACTACACTGTCGTCAATGACTCTTTTTTTACTATATAAATTAACTTGAAACATAGCCTCTCAATTTACACCATACAAATAAATTCCTGAAAATATATATATATATACAGGAATTTATTTGTACATATATATATATATAAATAAAAGCACAATGTTATAATGCAATGTTTATATGTGTTTTACCATGCAGCTGGAGTAGCCGATGCCTGCGAGGCGAGGCGAGATGTGTTTCCAGACCCCGATGCTACCCTGGCGGATGCTCTGCCCAGCGGCCAGCTCCATGAAGAACAGAGGAACCCCGATAATGAGCAACAGCATCACGTACAGTAACATAAACGCACCTGAAGAAATAGAGTGTGTGATTACATTTCCAGCCATTCAATATCACAAACACACACACTTACAATAAACAAAAAAGTACCCACCTCCTCCATTTTGGTGGCAGAGGTAGGGGAACCTCCAGACGTTGCCCAAGCCAACGCTAAAACCCACTTGGGCGAGCACATACTGCAGCTTACTGTCCCACGCTGGCCTGTCGTCCTCCTGCCCATCAGTACCCGCAGACCTGACTTCATCATCTGCTGACACCAAAGCCATGTCTGACCGGCTCTCGGCCAACACACTCCCATCCTCATCGGTCAATGGCGGCTTCTCCATCTAGAAAGGGCACAATATTTGTCCCTGAATATTGAAGAAGATGGACAACTTCAAGTCAGTGTTATTTTAGTTACACTTTTGTAGTATTTATTAATATTTTGGTAATACTTTACAATAAGGTTCATTAGTTAAACATTAGTTAATGTATCAACTAACATGAGCAACACATTTGTTACTGTATTTACTAATCTTCGTTAATGTTAGTTAATGAAAATACAGCATTTCATCGTTTGTTCATGTTAGTTCACAGAGCATTAACTAATGTTGACAAGATTTTAATAATGTGTTAGTAAATGTTGAAATTAACATTTACAAAGATTAATAAACGCTGTAGAAGTGCAGTTCATTATTAGTTCATGTTAACTCATGTAGTTAAATAATGTTACTAATGATCCTTACTGTAAAGCGTTACCAATATTTTAAATATATTTTCAGTTTTTATTTTAAATTTAGCTTAAATGTGAGTAATTGTGCTATTGTAATGTTTATGTTTAATTTGAATCTTTCTATTTTTACATTTATTTTCATTCCAGTTTTAGTACTTCAGCTTATTTCATTTCAGTTAGCTGTCAATGCAACATTTGTCATTTTTAATTTTAAGTTTAAGTTTGAATATTTTTATTTTATTTCAGAATGAACAAAAACGATTTTTAAACGTTTTAGTTATCAATAACGACACCGCTTGCAGCAGAGCTCCTTGTTTTAACCATCATTACAACATTTCAAGTTCTCAGCAATTATTATGTCAACATAAGATCTAAAACAGTGACATACAATAGAAAAGTACCTGTGTTCAACATATTTCTGAGTTAACATAATGTGCACAGTGTGTGAAGACACTTTCTTGGACGAGTACACCCGATTCGCAGAAAACCACGGGGATCCGCTAACCCTTTATTTCTCTTTATCTAGCTCTTCGCTTCCCTGTATTTACTTCTCTCGTTTCCCTCAAACTCTCTCCCTCTTCCCTGGAGAGAAGTGAATAGTTTCATTGTGCTCTTTATGTAAGTTGGAGCTTGTAAAGTCAAAAAGTCAAGTCCACCTTGCCATCTCCCTCCTTCCCTCCAGCTATCACTTTTCTTCTCACTTCAAAGTAAACAGAAGATTATGGTGTAGAATGTACAACACTGAGATCAGAAAACCAGAGTGAAGAGAATGTAGAAAGGATAAATATATTAGGTGTCTTTCATTTTTACCATGTAGGTCCACACACTTGTTTTTATTCAAAACCAGGATGTTACACTACACTTAAAAATAAAGGTTTCAAAAAAGGGGGTTTTGCAGTGATGCCATGAACAGTTGACAGAACGAACAGTTCTAAAAAGAGCAATTTTTTCTTAGTGTGAGCAACATTTTTAATAATCTAAAGAACCTTTTTCCACTATAAAGAAGATTTTGTGGAATGGAAAAGTTCCAAGAGTGTTAAAGGTTCTTCATGGAACTATCAATGCCAATAAAAAAAACTTTATTTTTGTAGAGTGTATATAGGTATAAAAACAAACAAAAAAAAAATTACTTTTCTGTGCATTAAAAAACTAATAATTTATTATTATTAATGTCTTCATTTAAAGGCATAAAACAAGTTATTATTGAATTTTTTTGTGTGCGAAACCTTTCACTCCTTATTTGTCACTGAACTGTACAGTACATCTAAATCTCTTTATCTTAGAAATAATCCAGACATTTACCAGTGGAGATAAAAAGCTCAGCTGAGCACAGACAAAAGACAAACATGGAGGTGTGTATTTCAAAATCGGTCTTGTTAATTTAGCAAGCAATACATGTCTGCAACTTTGCATACATTTTGAGCCAAATATTTAACAGCAACAGAGGGTGATCAGAACTATAGCACCAGAGTCCCATTGGTTTAAAACTAATTTTGACAACAACAAAAAAAAAAAAAACTGTACAAGAATCTTTAGCCCAATGACTTGCTGGAAATCAAAAAGCTCTTTGAGTTGTAGTTATAAATACATTTTTCAAGAATTTTGGCTTAGTACAATGAAAAATAACAGACTTGCGTTTATAATTCAATGCTTGAGTATAAAGTATAAATGAGTCTATATTCATTAAAATATATGGTTGCCTTAATTTCTTCATATTTGCAGGCAGGGCTAAAAATTAACACTTGCCAAGTGTTAAATGCAGCGTTGGCGAGTATATGAAATGATGTAACATTATTATGAATTCCAACGCAATGTTATGAGAACATGAACATGAACGACGCTCTATACAGTTGACAGGCCAGTACTCCATCATCACAAAAATCTAAGCTTTTCCAAAGTAAATATTCATCACGTGAAAGGGGACGCTAGGTGGGAAGTTTAACATCCAAAACATCCGAATTGTCTCAGACAGCGCACAAATACTAAGCTGAGCTCGCTTTAATGCCTTCCTGAGCTTGAACAGACAAATTCACATGAAATTATGTCAACAAAAAAATGACCATCTCTGGCGTATACTAAACATAGTCGGTATGTTTTCGAATTGTGCATTGTCTCTAAAAGTGACAGGATCCTAATAATCCAGCTGCTGTGCTGTCTGCATTTTTAATGATAATCAAACAAAAAAATGAACCTTGAACCTTAAAAAGGATATAAAGACTATGCAGTGTCATTTATTCGATTAGACTACTGTCATAACTACCTGTTTTTGTTTCATGGCTGGTAAAAAATAGTTTGGGCTGGTAATTTTCGGTAACGCTTTACAATAATATTCATTAGTTAACATTAGTTAACAACATAAGTTAACACGAACTAATAATTAACTGTGCTTATACAGCATTTATTAATCTTTGTTAATGTTAATTTCAACATTTACTAATAAATTATTAAAATCTTGTTAACATTAGTTAATGCTCTGTGAACTAACATGAACAAACAATGAACAACTGTATTTTCATTAACTAACGTTAACGAAGATTAGTAAATACAGTAACTAATGTATTTCTCATGGTTAGTTCATGTTAGTTAATACATTAACTAATGTTTAACTAATGAACTTTATTGTAAAGTGTAACCAAATTTTCTATTTTCAAATAGGACTCGTTTTCTGCTGTTAAAAGACTTTAAAAAGTCAAAAGCCCTGAATGGGGCATGACAAAGTCATGCTTCTGCATATAGTTTCAGCTAAAGAGGCCATGTGGGTAAATGCAGACTTGAAACAGTCGGGTCCAGCAGTATTTGCCCACCGTCTGAGGAAGGGCCCAGTTCGGGGATTTACGTGCTCTCCACTGTGAGAGTGGAAAAGTACCGACGTCCAAAACCCTCTCTAGCAAAGAGAGAGTGGGAGAGCGTGTGAGAGAAGAAGAAAGAGGTGTGTTACTGCGTCAGAGCTGGAGCAGCTAGTCATTCTTAGTTGACTGACAGGCGGACTTTGTGAGGTGGAAAGTTTTCAAGGTGTCCGATGCCTCTATGATGATCTTGTGACAGGGGAAAAATAAACACGTCTCTTGTCTTTCTCTTCTCTGTACCCTCGCAGATCTAGGTAGTAGTTTAGAATGGCTAAACTGTCCAATTACACAATAAAGAAAGACACAAAAGAAACTGAAAGTTGTGGGAAAGTGAACAGATTTTCTTTGTTATTTCTTCAAATGCCTCTTCTACGAGTGCCAGTGACCTTCCCACTCAACCTGTTATTTGATTGGCTGTGCTATTTCTCTTTGCCAGTCTCAGTTGATTTCACTCATGCCACACTATGCATGGGAACACATAACTTATACATGTAGACAGTATCTACAGTGTCAAAGCCAATGATTATTTTAATTGAAATGTTGAATCATTGCGCTTGCCCTCCACGTGGGTTTCCGCACTGTTTATACACATGTCACCTTGAAAGAAGTAGAGGTTTACTTATGTTTCTCATCTCTAACTTACCTCAAAACACAACTTTACACATTCCCAAACTACACAAGTGCAATGTTATAATAAAACAAAATATTTTTGTCTTTGCAACAAATGCTCATCTTTATGTTTTTGAAATAAAATAGGCCTACATTATGTTTTTATCAAATTACGTTTTATAGCTCGGAATTTATTCTGAATTGTGCAGCATTTGTCTGATGCTTTTCATCAGATAAACTATGTTTTTGAGTTGATTGTTTGACATTGTAACAAGCTTCAATTGTAAACCAATTTATGGTGCAAATTTGGCAGCTGGCAGTATTTTAGGAACATGCCATTCCAATCAACCAGGAATATATTTCACACCGCACCAGTGGATTTACACTCATTGATGCCAGTAAAACCTGATTCAACTAGACAAAAATGACCAGATGAACATAAATATATCGCCAATTGAATGTTTTAAAGACAAAAAGCATTGACCTAGATAAAAACGTTTATGCCAAAGCAAGTTTCAACTGCAACTGGACACAATTTGCAAGTTTATTGTTGTTTTTTTTTTTTTTTTTTTTTTTTGTTTTTGAGGGGTGGGGGGCTAGAAACTAGTAAACAAGAAGCTCCCAAGCAAATAGACATACGCAAAAGTAACCCCTGAAACTCAGTTTTCGGTTGCAGCTCATGACTAGAAAACTTTCAGCAACAAATTCTTCGCCTCTTACCTTACAGCCCGTTTCGGGGGGAGTTGCCCAGTTGTAGATTTTTGTTTACACCGCTAATCTTAAACTGACAGGCTCCGTGTTATCGATTCGACTAATAATTCCAGTCGTTCAGACCCACTGCAATATTTTATCCCACTTTTGGGGTGGTTGGGAGATCCCCACGTTGGAGGGCTCCGAATGTACAACTTTGGTAAAAGGCAAATGTAACGCCAGACGCTGTCATTGGAGAGCAGCTCGTGAGCTGAAACGAGGCCCCACCTCCTTCTTGACAGCTCTTTTCGTCACATTACAGAACACGCGGAGCTCCTTTTTGGGCTCGGTACTCGTCCCATTAATAACTGAAATACTAAAACATTTTTTTAAAGTGTATGAAACCCCCTAAACTGTTATTATATGTCATGTGGGAAGCTTATATGGGCAGCAAAACGAGAGTTATGCATGGTAATGCTTGACTGTTAAGCTCCACCTCGCGCTCCGCCTCTTGTTTATATTTTGCGAAAGCGCACTGCGCTTCACGTGCGTCGAGAGCTCTCTCTCCTATAGAGTGGCCGTGGAGAGGTAAATATAGTGCATTTGATACAATAGTAGAAGAGCAGAGACATCTGGTTCTAGAGGTGAGAGTTACGTAACATAACTAATTTCTGCCAAGAAATATGAGAGGCCATATAGAAGACCCATTGCACTTTCTTAACACACGAGGGCCTCATTGCCTTACCTAATATCATGACATTTTTTGATAATATATAAAATTGTTGTTGTCATTGTTATTTGGTGCTGAAGTAATTCCTTTGTCAGAAAATACGAAGAAACATTGCCAATAAGAAACTTCCTATAGGATTCCTATATGAATTGTCTAATGTGATGAGACATATCCTGTAGGACGCTTCTGTTGGATTTTAACCAGATTCAATTGGGTTCCTTTTCAGGTTTATATGGGAATTCAATGTGATAGTTTTTTTCTTTACAAATCCTATAGGTACACATCTCCACTGTATTTCTAAACCGTAAAAAGTTCTTTATTAAAGTCCTTTTTGATTGTGTCTAGCAGTTTGCTCAAACTAAACTCAACATACAGTAGACTTTGTTCAGAGAATATCAACTTGCCAACCTGCAGTAACATTAAACAACATGGCTGTTGAAATCCGTCCCCCGTCCCCCGCCCTACCCCATATGATGAGAGTTGTTGATGCAGTGACTTAAAAGTTTTGATTTTATTCTGTGTGGATGGAGTTTAACCAGCATTAGTTTAAATCTGCCTTTTTTGCCTTTTTACCATTTATTATGATAAGAAACGTGTCGACAGGCATCAAAATTGCGGAGAAAAGACATAATCCAGGACACTGAATTCAATTCAGGTTTCCCATCTCTATCCTTATATGCTGTTGCATGTTACACCACTGTTTTCTTTGATTAAAATTGCCACTCCTCTGCCCATTATTATATCATCACCTTTGCTGTATATAAAATTTCCCCCATTCCACCTTTTCATTATTTCAGTTATAAATCCTTCTCTCCAGTTAGTTTCTTGTAAAAAAAAAAATCACATCTTCTTCTTTGCACATTTCTTTCACTTTTTCAAATTTTCTGTCTAAAAGTCCTCTACCATTAAAAGTAACAATTCTTAGAAGTATAAAACATAAAACAACATTCATAAAACCCATCTTTTCAGTCCATCTCCTCCAAATCCTTTAACATCTCATACCTGTTTTCACTTTTAATTCTATCTTCTATAGGCATTTTTTCCTCGCCGTTTCCAAGTTTGGTGTTACCTTTGTTGATATTCTCCTTTTAGTCATTTTTATCTGCGCGTCCTCCTTTTCTTCATCTTCTTTACTTTCTTTTGGAGCAGTTTGTTCCTTATTCCCTTCTTCATTTTGTTCTACTGTGTCCAAAGCACTTTCCATACTTTCAGTCCTGTCCATTTTAGTCCGTATTTCTCCTTCTTGTTGAATTTGTACCTCCTCACTCAACCCTCTGTTCATCAATGTCCTTATTTCCTGTTGTATCATTTTTAGGTGTTTCTGATGTTTCTTCCTCTCGTTCTTCATTGCTTCCTTCAAACATCGCCCCTTCCACCTGCTCTTCTTCCTCCTCTTCACTCCCTATCCAAAATTCACACTTATTTAAAATTTGTCCTCAGTCCGGGCTCTTCCCTGCATTGCAGACTCTTGCGAAGTGCCCCCTCTCCTCACATTTAAAAAACTTGTAGTCAGGGCAGTCCTTTACCACGTGGTCTGGGCTCAGACACAGCCTACAGGTTTTCACCTGGTGACTGTGCATCACCCTAAAGTATTGTGGTCCCTCTGCCTTCTCCATTTTTCTGCTGTAAGGGAGGGAGGCTACTTCTCTTGGGAATCTCATTCTCACGTATCTCATTTCATCTTCAATGTTTGTGCCCAGATATACATGTCTTTTAATTTTAGAAATGGGAATTACTCCCGATCCCTCCAGTTTATTTAAAATGTCCTTATCATCACGGTATCCAGATGCATGAAGGAGACAACATAGTCCCTGTTTTGTAGCCTTTTCACTTCACAGTTTAATCCGTTAATCATCAAACCATCCATTAATTCCTCTGTGTCTTCTGCACGTTCTAGTGTCACCTCGTATTGCTTCAATTGTTTCGGTCTAACTGCAGAAATCTTTCCTTCCCCTTTTTTCCCATCACCGCTTTGATAATGTCCACAGCTCTTGCATCCTTCACTTGTCCCAGATCCAGCATCACCATGGCTTCCTTCAAATTAACTCTCTTGTTGCTTTCTTTGCACTATTCCTTCTCCTTTCCATAATCATCTTGTCGTCCTTTCAATCCAATTTCATTTCTCCGTTGTTGATCCTCAAACTTTGCCATGTCTGTCACCACTAATCCGTCCATTAAACACGCAAACAAACAAAACACGCAAAACGTATGTACACTCCCCTCAAACAGCTGGGAGGCTGAACTTAAACAAACAAAAAACACAAACTCAAAAATAAACTCTAACCCTAACAGAAAAAAAAAAAATCAAAAACACAAAAGCGTTTGGTGAGCCTTTCTCACCTACTGCAGCCAAACACTGTATACCTGAAACAACAGGCTCTCTAAGTCCCCATTAGCTTCTGTGATCAGATGAGATCTGGCATGCTCAGAGTGAAATGGCAATAATCGAAATCAGCAGTCAAAAGTGGGCTATTTAAGAAATTCAGACACTGTTTTTTTTTTTTAAGTAAAACAAAAAGCTTACTGAACCTGGTATTCTCAGGCGGTCTCCCATCCAAGTTCTAACCAGGCCCGACCCTGCTTAGTTTCCGAGATCAGATGAGATCAGATGCGCTTTTTTTTATTATTAAGAAATTTCAATCAATAAAATACAATACATTTAAAAAAATACAATTAAAATTACACTTGTTCTTATATAATCACATATCATATGTTACATTACCAATTCAGAAACCTCCTTCACTCATTTCTCATTTCATTTCTCAGACGCTTTTATCCAAAGCAACTTACAAGGGGAGCAATTAGGGGTTAGGTGTCTTGCTCAAGGGCACTTTAGTCGTGGTATGGAAGGTGGAGAGAGTGCTGTTCATTCACAATCCCCACTTTCAATTCCTGCCAGCGTGGGAATCGAACCGGCAACCTTCAGATTACAAGCCCGACTCCCTCACCACTAGGCCACGACTACTTCACTCCTCGGCAGCTTCCACATTAAATCTTTTAAAACACAACAAACGTATTTTCACTTTTAAAATGCACATACAGTCTTTCCATGTATAATTATGTTTTTCTTTTAAACACATTCCAAACATCCAACACAATTGTTTCTTTTTCAGCTACAGTTCTTCTTTCCCATATTGCACTTTTCGTTAACATTACACACAGATTAATGAACTTTTTGTTTTGGCACTTCTTTTCCCAACCAGACATCACCACTCTGTTCCATTCCGTTACAGTTTCATTCCAGTCCACAGTCAAGTCTTTAATAACACTTTTGCATTTCCTTAAATAGCCCACTCTTGAGTGCAGATTTCGCTTGTAACCATACCACTCTGAACATGCCCGATCTCGTCTGATCTTGGAAGCTAAGCAGGGTCTGGCTTGGTTAGTGCTTGGAAGGGAGGCCGCCTACGAATACCAGGTGCTGTATTCTTTGTTTTATTTAAAAAAACAAAAAAAAATTGTCTGTATTTCTTAAATAACCCACTCTTAACTACAGATTTTGCTTGTAGCCATACCACTCTGAGCGTGCCCGATCGCATCTGATATCAGAAGCTAGGCAGGGTCAGACCTGGTCTTCCCACAGCTACTCAGTCCCACAGGAGAATTCCCACCTAGATACAGACCGAGCTCAAACCTGCAAAGTTCAGTGGGTGTGCAAGTGAAAGCTTCAGGTTGACCACTGCAGGACTTCTCTAGCATCTTTCCAACCATAGACTCTCGTAGAAATATAAATCTCAACAATGGTGACATGCTTCATGCCACAATGCATTCTATAACAGACTATTATTTAGTTGAAATTAACTGCATCACATCTACATTAGACCACTAGATGACAATCTCTTCATCATCAATTTGTCAACATCACCTGACCACATTTTCCCTGCCACAGCTAACACAAGTTCAGCAGCAAGAGGAAAAACTAACACTAAACGTATGTTTACACGACAATGATATACTAAAAATGGAAACGTTTTTCTTTGTACAGATGACAATGTTACTAAAATTTGTGCTAAAATGAATGCTGGGAGCAATGGATGAGTTTTGATTGGTGGACCTAGAATGGACTGCAGTAAGGAGCTTTTTTGTTGATTGTCACTTGTCACCTTTGTTGAGTTCAACACTATATCCTGAGGATCAGAACTGAGGATTTTATTCAACAAAACTAAGCACTTTATGATGTGTACCACAACAAGAGTAGTTTCTAATCATAGTGTTAAAGCAACCATAAATAGTTAACTTGACATTTTAAGGATCAAGAGCACAACTAAAGTTCATATGTAAACTTATATATAAACTTTCACATGTAAAATCCATGAAATGCCAAGAAAAACGCTATATAATGTAACAAGTTATTATTATTATTATTTTTATTATTATTATCAACCTGTTTAACACAGAAACTGTACACTAATTAAACATCTTATTTAACTTTATTAAAATAATGGTACAGTAACTTTTTTGAAAAAGAGGAAATACAATTAAATGAAGTGTCATGTGAAACTTGATTCACTATTCCTGGTATGAACAGCATTTATGGTCTACTTGGCAAGGCGTACAAAGCAATAGACAGAATTCATATCAAAATGATACAATCACAGCAACTGAGAGGTTATTTAAGTGTAGGAAGTGTATGAAATGCTTCCCAACTGATGATAGTTGTTTCCTGATTGTTGAACTGAAATAATCAATAGATACTTTTACAATTGAACAAACTACACAAACAGAATTTCAGAAGTATAACAATGAGAACTGATTTTTTAAAAACCAAACCCAAAACAGCATTACATTACTAATACAAACTGTTCAACAAGTACTCTGTAGTAAGATGTTATCACTTTAATTGTATTAGGTGATGACAGCACACGCTGCATAAACTGACAAAGAGACAAAACTTAAACACTGAGGTAAGAGCATTTTTTAACAATTGTGAAACAGTGGATTTTTTTAACATCCACTGAACAGTGGATACTGAAAAAAATAAAAGAGAGAGGGAGGGTGAGAGGAGAATGACAGATCTAGACAAACAAGCCTAGCCTGAACACTCTGAACTGAAGCGGCAACAACGCAGGTCTTCGCCAAAGAACGTTGTGACACTGTGAGTATTAAATAATTATTTTTCACTTGTCTTTATTCGTGAATACATGTGTTGCTTTCAATATTTTCCTATTTTATCATCTGTTTTGGGCGCATGACAGTTTCTTATAAAACTCTCATTAAATCTATCTGAAGATCTATTACGTTTATTGGCTCTCAGAGGTATGTCAGAGGAATGCACGCACCGGAATGTATAAACACACTTCCACCCAGGTTTCTGTGCTCTTCATATCCTGAAACTGAGAGAGAGAGAGAGGGAGGGAGAGAGAGAGAGAGGGGAGAGAGAGGAAGTCGTCCAAGTTTTCTTCAAGTTAAACAGATCAACAAGTTTTTCTTGTTCTTGCATTTCTCTATTAGGTGTAAACAGAAGATGTGACAGAAGGAGGTGTACACATATAACACACGGTAAGACTGTCTTAAAATAAACATTTAAATCTTTATAATGCCATGTAAATTAGTCTATGCATATACTAGTAATAAGGCAATTGATTTATTGCTGTTATAGTCAAATGCAGATGCTAGTTGTGATGCACACTGGTAAAGAATCACCAGTGGTTCAATTCCCTGAAGAATTGAAAATGATTCACTGAACTACAGCAATGTTCAGTGTGCTGTAATCTCATATCTAAGACCTATATTTTGTGTCTGGTTCCTATTGTTTGACGATACAATGACATGACAGAGTGAATGCAAAAAAAACAAACAAAAAATCATTGCATAGATCTATGCTAATAATAGCAGCTGTGTTAGAAATCTTGGGCATAGATGCTGTCCCTCCTCCCAAACAGAAGAGTGTTCTTTTTGCAATTTCCAGGAATAAGGTGGTGGGGTTATAAATCCAAGACCACATTGAAAATAGGGGATTTCAAATTTAATCTAAACCTTGAAGGTTTATAAGTTTGAGACGTTTTCTTTAAGAATTATTAACCAAATAAATACATTTGTAACATTGATC
The DNA here is from genome assembly GCA_037194245.1 of Opsariichthys bidens. Taxonomy (NCBI): domain Eukaryota; kingdom Metazoa; phylum Chordata; class Actinopteri; order Cypriniformes; family Xenocyprididae; genus Opsariichthys; species Opsariichthys bidens. The sequence goes on from CM074277.1 coordinate 21,446,442, forward strand.
ATGTGAACTCTTTTGTAGATGTTCTTGTAAAGGACAAGATGCTGAGTAGATCTTTTCAAATCATGCTGGAGAACATGACAATGCATTTTTCCACCAACTTGTGAAGACTCAAGTTGTTGAATGATCTAGTGGCTATATAATTTAATTTAATTTCTTTCCAATCTTCCATACATTTTTTAAACTGCCTGTTGGGCTGCAGGGATGCTGAAGCAAGCAGAAAAACACACAAGGCAAAAACGTTTTTAAGACAGTCTCTGACATTTGAAAGAGTTATAATGAAAAACCTTTTAGAAATCAACTGAAATATTTATTTGTATTTTAATTAATATTTTTTTGTCAGGAAAATATAATTATTTTACTTTACTATATTATTTACAGGACTAAACATGAAATTTTATCCTGGGAAGAAAGCTCACAAAAATCTGACAAACTTTTATTGGTTAGTCAGAGGTCACAGATGTGACTGAACGAGAAGCTAATGTGGAGTGATGTATTGGTTATGTGTGGAATGTGAACCTTTTTATCCCGGAGTCTTAAACAATGAATGTGAGAAACTCTCAAGCAATCTTGCCAAGACTAGGTTTACAAAAAAGCCATTCATTCTGTTTGGCCAAAAAAAAAAAAAAAAAAAAAAAAAAAAAAAAATCTGAACAGGCTTGACTTAATTATAGGGAGTTGTGGTAGTCCAAGTCCTGAGGATTAGTTTATTAAACCATATAAAGAGATTCTTCCAAGCTTCTTGGCACTTCTTCTTGCTTTTTGTCTACCTGCCAGCTCAAATGAATGAAATTCTTCAGTCTTCAGCATCTTATGTTCTCTTCCCAGCAGTCCATTACATAATAATCCTCTTTGATAATTGGGCTGCGGTAGCCTAAAAGGCTGTGGTAGCCTCCCACATGAAGTGGTGACGAAGGAACCGGAGATATTATTTAAGTAGATGAAAAAATCCAGACATTATTTGTTCTCAGGGAAAAAGAAACATATCTATCCACTTTGTCCATGTTTTTGTTGTAATTGCGACTCATTAGTTTACAGTTGAACCAAATCAGCACTGACTTTGTTTGTAAGCAGGTGAATAGGCAATGCTGTCAATTGCATCAAAAATACTTTCTAAACAACCTCTGTTGTTGTTTTTTTGTCTTTTTCTTTTATTTTTCCCTTTCTTTCTCTCTTTCTCTCTTTAAGATGGCTGCTCCCCAAGTTATTCCCAGGAGAATGTCAAATTCGATCAAAGTACTTCCAAATGATACAGCTGCTAACCCTGGTCCCACAGGTATATATGTATTTATGTCTGTATTTCTGTTTGATTAAATATATACAGCAATATATATATCTTTGACAAAATATGCACATTTTACATACATTTCATTGCTCATCTTAGTAAATGGAGGAGTGAAAACAGATATGCATCTGATCTACGCACAGAGAGAAGTTGTAAGTGTGAATGTTACATATTACATTACCTGTTTGATTGAATGCAGACTGCAAAAATACGGAGACTGTGCTGGTTGTCACACTTTTTACTGAATATTTCCAATTTTATTTATTTATTCAATCATTTATTTCATAAACTCACACCTTAAAGTATTTGGAAAATAATTTTCACCATTATTGTCCAGAAAGAAAGTACAGTTCATTGAACGCACATTGACATTTATATCAAACCCCGCCATTTTGGTAGATGGGGTAAGCTGTCACTATAGATGCTGCCATTAAATATCCTATTTAACTGTTTTGAACATTTGTGAGCAAATTGTGGTTCGTAAACTTTATGAATTACAAACTGTAAAACACAAGCCAACATGCCTTAAAAAAAAAAAGTTGCCCCAACCTGAAAAATATGATGTTACTGGGATTTTAGCTTTAGATGAAAGAGTAATGAAAGAGCTTGAAAACAACATGGAAAGCCACTACATTTATGAAAAATCTTAACGCTTGCTCCTTTTAATACCTCCCTCTATCAGGAGTTGGTGAATCACTGTTTTGCTGATGTGGAGCGTTTCATGGCCCGTCTGCAGGTGACAGCAGAGGCTCTCGAGCAACGCAAGAGTAAGAGTCGCAAAAAGAACAGCAAGAAGAATAAAAAGCAGGATGGTGAGAGAGATGACTTCCACACTTCACAAGCCTATCCCTGACCTACAGAAACATCATAAATCATAAATATTAAACATCTATGTTTGTAGATGGCCTTCTCACACAAACTGCGACCCCGCCATCAGAACAGGAGTTTGTGGATATATTTCAGAAGATTAAATATTCTTTCTGTCTATTGGTAAGATGACAAAATGAAAAGTATTTCTAAATCCTAAAGGTGGTTTGGCTTGAGGTGCAGAAATCACAGTTTTAAGAACTTCATAAAACTACGTCTGTATGTCTGTGTTTGTTGTAGGACCGCTTAAAGATGAAAATCTCAGAGCCAAACTCAGAAGAACTCTTGCACCACGTCTTCATCCCTTTGCATTTGGTAAAAGAACTGCACACACAGCAGACATACAGAGAAACACACCCAAACAATAAAATGCATGTTTAATTTAAAAATTACAACAAAACAATTTGTAATTGGTTTGTTGTTGTATGTTCACTAGATGGTGAAGACCACAGGTGGTCCTAAGTTGGCAGCAACAGTCTCCAGCCCTGCTCTGACCAGTGGAGCAATCTCTCTGCTTCAGCACAATCTAAACGAGCAAGAGAAACAACTGTGGATGTCACTTGGGCCAAACTGGACGCTGCCATTGTCAGTAACAAAGCCATAGAATTTAAATTTGAATAATACTACTAGTATACTTTGAGTTTGAACCCCACATCAATGCACCCAAAAATGCACATCCTGTCTTTATTTGCTCATATTCATGTTGGTCCAAACCTGAATGATTTTCTTTCTTGTGTGGAACAAAATAAGTGCTAGATGCTCTTTTCTATGATATTACATACAATGAATGGGGACGGTAGTGTTTGAGCTTCAAAAAAGGTACAAAAAGCACATCTTAAAAGGGTAAATTCTCAATTTAGTTAAGATTGGCTGATCAACTCCAATGTGTTTTTGTCAGCTCTCAACTCAGTGAGACTGTGCCGCCATACAAACCTGTTTTTCTGGATGGTTGGCAGCCTATGGTCATAGATGCATATGGACAACCAATCGAGGACCCCATAGAGTCCCAGCACAAACATGAAGCTCTTATGCAGACTCAGCAGGTATGAGACCTCACACTCCCTGATATAAGCACAAACACAATACAAACCACATTCATCTCTTTCTCTTTCCTCAGGTACTTGATCAGGCACGTCTAACTGTACACCAGGAACATGATGGGTTAGTATGGACCAGTTATCTGTGTAAATGCGGTGTCTTTGTGATGGCACTTTGTCTTATTGTGTGCGTGATTATGGTGTAGGATGGAAGACTCTCTGCCTCCTCACGAAGAAAGGATGTATCGCTGCAGTTATGACTTTGTGGCACGAAACAGTAGTGAGCTCTCAGTCTTACAGGGAGAAACTCTGGAGGTACCTTGCATAGACATTCACACCAGCAATGCTTCCTCCAACTTCCATTTCCATTTATATTTTTTGACAATTTCTATTCATATACACTCCCGTTCAAAAGTTTGGTGTCTGTAAGATTTTAAGATATTAATGCTTTCATTTATCAAGGATGCATTAAATTGATCAACAGTAAAGTAAACAGTAAACTGAGTGACAGTAAAGGCCTTTAAAAAATGTTTCCATTTTTTGAACTTTCTATTCCTCAAAGAATTCTGAAAAAAAAAAAATCACAGTTTTAACAAAAATATTAAGCGTCAGCTATTTTCAACATTGATAATAATATGCAATATTATTCATCATATTACAAGGATTTCTGAAGGATCGTGTGACACTGAAGACTGGAGTAATGATGCTTTGACATTACAGGAATAAATTACATTTTAAAATATTCCAAAATAGAAAACAAAAAATGTTTTTAAAATAGAAAACGTTTATTTTAAATGTAAATAATATTTCACAATATTAATGTTTTTTATCAGTAAATGCAGCCTTTGTGAACATAAGAGGCATCTTTTAAAAATAAATAATTAAATGATATTACTGACCCCAAAAAACTTCATTTTTTTAATTACATATAAAATTATATATATATATATATATATATATATATATATAGTGGGTACGGAAAGTATTCAGACCCCCTTAAATTTTTTACTCTTTGTTATATTGCAGCCATTTGCTAAAATCATTTAAGTAAATTTTTTTCCTCATTAATGTACACACAGCACCCCATATTGACAGAAAAACACAGAATTGTTTACATTTTTGCAGATTTATTAAAAGAGAAAAACTGAAATATCACATGGTCCAAAGTATTCAGATCCTTTGCTCAGTATTTAGTAGAAGCACCCTTTTCATCTAATATAGCCATGAGTCTTTTTGAGAAAGATCCTCTCCACTTCTGTCATGTTGGATGGTAAACGTTGGTGGACAGCCATTTTTAGGTCTCTCCAGAGATGCTCAATTGGGTTTAAGTCAGGGCTCTGGCTGGGGACAAGAACAGTCACAGAGTTGTTTGTGAAGCCACTCCTTCGTTATTTTAGCTGTGTGTTTTGGGTCATTGTCTTGTTGGAAGGTAAACCTTCTGCCCAGTCTGAGGTCCTGAGCACTCTGGAGAAGGTTTTCGTCCAGGATATCCCTGTACTTGGGCGCATTCATCTTTCCCTTGATTGCGACCAGTTGTCCTGTCCCTGCAGCTGAAAAACACCCCCACAGCATGATGCTGCCACCACCATGCTTCACTGTTGGGACTGTATTGGACAGGTGATGAGGAGTGGCTAGTTGTCTCCACACATACCGCTTAGAATTAGGCCAAAAAGTTCTATCTTGGTCTCATCAGACCAGAGAATCTTATTTCTCACCCTCTGGTGTTTTTTAGCAAAGTCCATGCAGGCTTTTATGTGTCTTGCATTGAGCAGAGGCTTCCGTCTCTGCCATTAAGCCCCGACTGGTGGAGGGCTGCAGTGATGGTTGGCTTTCAACAACTTTCTCCCATCTACCGACTGCATCTCTGGAGCTCAGCCACAGTGATCTTTGGGTCTTCTTTACCTCTCTCACCAAGGCTCTTCCCCCGATAGCTCAGTTTGGCCGGACGAACAGCTCTAGGAAGGGTTCTGGTTGTCCCAAACGTCTTCCATTTAAGGATTGTGGAGGCCACTGTGCACTTAGGAACCTTAAGTGCAGTAGAATTGTTTTGTAACCTTGGCCAGATCTGTGCCTTGCTACAATTCTGTCTCTGAGATCTTCTGGCAGTTCCTTTGACCTCATGATTCTCATTTGCTCTGACATGCACTGTGAGCTGTAAGGTCTTATATAGACAGGTGTGTGGCTTTCCTAATCTAGTCCAATCAGTATAATCAAACACAGCTGGACTCAAATGAAGGTGCAGAACAGTCTCAAGGATGATCCGAAGAAATTGACAACACCTGAGTTAAATATATGAGTGTCACAGCAAAGGGTCTGAATATTTAGGACCATGTGATATTTCAGTTTTTCTTTTTCAATAAATCTGCAAAAATGTCAAGAATTCTGTGTTTTTCTGTCAATGTAGGGTGCTGTGTGTACATTCATGAGAAAAAAATTAACTTAAATGATTTTAGCAAATGGCTGCAATCTAACAAAGAGTGAAATATTTAAGGGGGTCTGAATACTTTTTGTACCCACTGTATATATAAAACATAGTTCTTATCTACCTTACATTTTTTATTGTATTTTATTACATACACTTTTATTATATTTATTATATACACTTATTATGTATATCATTATGTAAAATGTAAATGACATAAAATATCAATTTATCTCTTGCCTTTCTTTTGCCTAATTGCATTTCTAAAAATGGAAAAAAAAATAGTTCTGAGTGTACTCAATTATTTCCATAACTGCTGACTAAAATTATTGTAACTATTATTAGTTTTTAAAAAGAGTTCTCAGCACACAATTAACCGTATAGATGATCTATAGAGTTATCTATGCTTCCTACAGAAAATCATCACTGACATGTTACCAGTTCACTCCATTTCCCCTGATTTTCAATCACTTTGTCTCTCTTATCCTCTCTGTCTCAGGTGTTAGAGTCATCAAAGCGATGGTGGAAATGCAAGAATGATTACGGTCAGATTGGTTTTGTTCCACACAATATCCTCGAGCCAATCAATCACGCAGAAGTTGACTCTTCCAACGTTGTAATGCGCAACCAATCCATGGTAAAGGAATCGTGCGTGCACATGCAATCAACAACATATAACATAACACACTCACATCCTCAGTCACAAACTAATTTCTATCATATTTTTATAGAAAGCTCCTATCTCTCCCCCGAGAGCAATCTCTTTTTATGCTGCACCCAATTCCTCAGGCGAAAAAGCAGTCCGCCCTAATCCACGCCCCCACAGTATGCCACCAGTTAGAGATGACGGAGAGAAAGGTATGCTTCTTACTACTTGTAAATTAGTCACTTCTTACCAGTCACAGTCTAATGAATGTCTTTTAAAAGCGTTGAGGTTACATAGAGGCTGGTCAAATCATTGAGTATTGTTTTCAAGAAAATGAACAAACCTGCTTTGTGTCATTTTATTCATAAACCCTTTCATCTAGTATTAGCATATGACTCTCTTGATTCTGATTGGTCAGTCGTGACATTCTGCAGTCAAATATGTTGTTGTTTTGGCAACAGTCTTGTAACACAGTCCTAGTTTCATGTAGCATTTTGAGGTTTGTTTTTCCCTTACATAATTAAATGGTAATTAAATTCAATTTGATGTTGATTATATTAATTATATATTATTATACATTTATTATGTCAGTTGTTTATGTTGAGTCATCTGGTCAGTATCATAAAATTAACCCCCTTCAGAATGATAACAGTGTTATTTTAGTATTAATTATTTATTTACTATTTTTTTTTGTAATATTTTGAATTATCTTTTATTTTTATATTATCAGTTAGTACAGTTGAGTTTCATTATTTTATATTTAATTTTGTTATGTGCTTTTGTCATTTATATTAGTTTTTATATTTTTATATATCTTCGCTTCAATTTATTTTTGTTTTAGTTTGTCATTTTAGTATTTCAACATAAACTTATTTTATTTTGTTGCCAAGGTAACTTTTTTCTCAATTAATTTATTTTTAATACCTCTAATTTTAGTTAATAATAACAACACACTGAATGATACTTTTTCATTGCCCCTTACAATATATCATAAATGTCCACATATCACAAATGTATATTTTATTTTATTTCTTATTTATATGTGTTAACAGCAATATTGATGAATGATGAGCTCTTGCAGCGACTGGCCAATGGTAGAGCAGCATCAGTACGACCAGTAGTAATCAATAAAGCGAATGATACAACGGCACCTCTGGACTATCACTCTCCCTCAGCTGAGGTTCAGGACTGGCTCAAGGCCAAAGGCTTCAACGATTTGTGAGTAAAATACACACATCTAGACATGAGCTGAAACTGATCTGAAACTTGCTCATGTTACGATCTCTATCTCTGCCTCAGCACTGTAAAGAGTCTGGGTGTGCTGACAGGAGCTCAGCTCTTCTCTCTGAATAAAGAGGAGCTGCGTGCCGTTTGTCCAGAAGAGGGCATCAGAGTCTACAGCCAGATCATGGTGCAGAAAGCACTGCTGGAGGTACATTACTCACTCCCAGAAGCATTCACAGCGAATGCCTCTCATGCCTTTTTGCCCTTTGGAATTTTCAGAATAACTTCCCCTCCCTCTTGCAACAATGGTGTGACAATGACACCCTGTCACTCACATGAAATCACAGCACTGTTAAATATCTATTATTAAATATATTAAATATATAATATTATTTCCAGATATATTAAATATTATAAAATCAAGTCCCACCTACACTCCTGGCCAAAATAAAATGGGTCAAGCCCAAAATTAAAACAACATGCCCACAAATTAAAAAAAAAATGTTATTTAAAGAGGAATGATCAGATGTTATTTTTCAACAAGACCTCAGACTCTTCTTCCTGTAATAAACTTCCTGTCTGCAAGTTTGGGAAGACTATTCCGTGATAAATTACTTTACTTACAGTAGTTGTGCGATTCTTGCTAATTTCTTGACGAGTGATTTTTGATTAAAATGTTAAAGACCATTAAAAGACCACAAAGAATTTTTGGCTTGGCCCAGGAGTGTACATCTTTTCTTGTTCGAGAAGCTGTTTCTCTTGGATATATACGTCACATTATGGAACAAAAGACTATCACAACTTTCATTTCATTGTTGCTTTTAAGTAATTGAATATTATATTGAATAATTATATATATATATATATATATATATATATATATATATATCGTCATTACCAACTTTACTTTTAAACATTAAACAAAGCAAATAAATATTTAATTTATATTGAATAACTTGGTAATTTATGCAAAAGAAAAATGTAGTGAAATAGCATTTTCACTAACAATATAAAAGTTGAATGAATAGTCTTTACTAAGTCATTTAAAGTCATCTCAAACTTGATTTCTCTCAGTGGATGTTTAAGGTGACTGTAAATAAACAGAACAAACCGAAAAGTGAGGGAAATTATACAAATTGAAAGATGATTTATCTCCATGATTATCATTATCGGTCTTTTTCAGGATGTGCGGAAGGCCACTGAGTTGGAGGCCATAATGAAGAAACAGAAGATGAAAGCTGATCTGAAAGCAGAGGATGGAGAATTTTAATGGATATTACATTCACTCACACATTCAGACAAGCATTTATGCTAATGCTTTAACAGACAGGTGTGGCATGAATCAAGATCTTTTTAACCATAATGATCTCTGTTGATTTTATGTCATTGTTAATATATATATTTCATCGTTACCACTTAACCCAACAAATATAAATTCAACCCTGTATATTCCTTTAAAGTATTGTATTTTAATGATAAATAAAATGTATGGAAAATTGAAAGTATTCAGATTTTATTAATTATTTTATTATTGGTATCAATTTTGCCAACAATGTGCAGTATACAACCAGAGCACACTGTATCCCAGAATGCAATGTACTCATATTGACTAGATGAATAAACTGAAGACAAGTTAAATAAAATAAATAAAAGTTTTAATTTGAAAATGATAGCTGGATGTCACTCACTGAATTAAATGTAAAATGTTGTAAGGTCATGTGCATATATAGTACCGTTCTACTATGGAGGACCAGGAGTGTTTATTTATACATTCAAATTTTTTTTATTGTTTTATTGATTTATTAAACTACATTTAAAAACAGGAATTAAATAAACAACTTTAAAAATGCCTTTTTATTTGCCCAGATAAAAGTGTTTTATTTATATACATTTTTATGTTTGAATTATTAAATTAATTAATTGAATCTTCGTTTTATTTTCATGTGGCACTCCTGGTCCTCCATATTCTACACAGTAAAAATGTATAGTTTAAAAACAAAAATCCCAAATCTGGTTTGAACCCCTATAGGAAGTCGAAGTTCACATATACCTGCGTATTATTTGTACATAAAAGTATGTGTTTCTTTAACTTTTCAGTATCAGCAAAATTTTGAATCACAGTTTTTACAATCTGCAGAAATGGTCAGTGTATGAATGTAATTGAATCTTTCTGGTGAACGAAGTCAAAAGAATCGATTCATTGGGATGAATCAAAATCCCCACCACTAAAGAAAGCTTCAGTGTGTCGCGGCATTATGAACGCAATGGTGGTTTGCTTGACCTCCTCATGTAAGTTCTGTGGCTCAAAAGGTTTCTAGAAGAGCTGAACTCCACCAAATGTTTATATTGCGTTTACATCAGTGTATCCTTCAGGTATCCCTCTACTTAGACCTGAAGTGAAGTAACTGAAAGGCCTTTTGCTCGTTGGGAAGGAAGATGAAACACATTCGACACGTCGGAAACAATTAATACATGAAGACAACGTGATCCCAAATTACTTCTTTTTTTTTTTTAAAGTAAAACCCCCGTCGTAAATTTAAATAATTTATGTAATTTTACTATTATAAAAAAGTACATTTTTTACACGATGTTTTCTGCACGCGAGAATCGGTGTCGTCGCTTTCAGGCCAATATCTTTAATAAAAGTAAATGTCAGAACTGCTTTAAAACAGTGGATTCGCACAAACTCAGCGAAGCAGATCTGTGTCAGGTGAGGATTTACTTTCTTCACTTTTTTAAATGCTGGAGAGATGAAAGTATGCTTTTTATTTTATTTATATAAAGAACTAATAGAGTCAAAATCTCTCTCTGTCCCAGTCTAAGCCTGTTCAGGTGGGGTGGCTTCTCTTGGCCCCACAGGACACTGACTTCAGCAGTTCTGGCCACAGGAAACCGGTGAGGACACTGGCAGTTCTAGAGATTATTTCCATCAGACACAGGTCCTTTAAATGTCACGATGTTGTCAGTGATGCCTTGATCTTTCTTTGCCATCTCTGTTGTAGAAATGGCAGAGGAGATATTTTGTGCTTTATGAGCATGGCCTTCTACGCTTCTCTCTGGATGAGCTGGTGAGGGTTAAACCTGTTTTTCATGCAGTGTTTTCTAAAATGTTTATCTTATGTATCCCACTATCTCAAGCTTATGAAACCCTATCACTGATAAGTGATATCTTTGTAATGTAATTTTGCATGATCTTTAATTAAAGTGCTGTGGTGATGTATAACAGTTAACATCACCCTGTTTTCCTCGACAAAAAACTTCCACTGGCTTTTGGATTATGGTAGGAACAAACAAAAGTATATAAATCTTACAACTTCACAAATGAGCAAATTTAATGAATTTTGACACTTAAATGCAATCACCAGAAGTATAAAGCTTTTTAGCCATTTGTCACAATATTATAAATAAAAGCTCAACATGTATGAAAATCACCTCAAAGCAAATACACAGTCATTGTCTCTAACAAGAAAATAAAACTTACTGGTACGAAATAAATACAAATAACGGAGTGTCTATTTACACCAAGTGAAAATAACCTCCTTTGTTGACAGAGGCTATTTAGTACAAAAAACACCTAAAGCCTGTCAGCAGCAATGGCATAGGAAGTAAGGTGTGTTGTAGATACTTTTGATGTGATCTACTTTTGAAATATGACTTAATGTAAAATGTGATCGACCCTAGCTCAGATCAGCCTTTTTCAATATTTTTTGCAATTTTCCAATTAGAGCAAGAATTGTCTATCTTGATTTCATGGTGAGTTTAAAATCTTTACTGCTTTGTGCAATGTTTATTATCTAGCCAGGTACATTGCCTCAAGGAAGTGTGAATATGATCCAGTGTTGTGAGATTCTTGACGCTTCATCTCAAACTGGCTTCCAGAACTGTCTGAGGTTGTGCTTCACTGACAGGGACTACTACATCCGAACAGAGAACGCAGACGGCTTCAGCATCAGTAGGTAATACACGGCGGTGTGAAATTAGCCACATGTACTGTAACAGCTACTTTGTCAGTAGTTAATCTTTATCCCATGTGATATATACAGCCATATACATTTATGGTATGCAATCGTATGTTGGGATGTAATGGAACAAAAGAGGCTAAGTCAAGCTGTTTAATGTCTTGTTTTTTGTAACAAGTGCCACGATCTCTGCTGTGTTCACTAGTTTAATTGAAATCATCTCTCTCTTTCTGTCTCATCCCTCTGTTGCTTCTTAAGTGTTATAAATCAGTAAATCTCAGCCAGGCTGATCTAATCCTTTAAGAGTGTAATAGAAGGTGTCAAGGAGTCTCGGATTAGTGTGTGCGTGTTGTTTCTGTGTTGAGAACACTGGCTTTAGAACTGTTTCTTTTGGGATTGTTCAGGCTTGTTCTTTTTCTTTGCAACTGGAAGTTTTTAGTCCAGAAGAGTCATGTCCAAAAAGCAGAAGTAAGAGATATCTGAACTGTTATTTGAGTTTTCATATACGTGATTTCGAACATAGGTCATTTTTTTTTTTTTTTTTGGGGGGGGGGGGGGGGGGGGGGTCTGTCCTGTCCTGTATATGAATTTGACAGTATTTGTTTTATTTAGGTGGAAGGAAAATCTGATTGTTTACCCCAGAGCTGCCAAATCAAGTCAGAGGAAGAAGGGGAAGGATCCAGCCCAACCACCGCAAGTGAGTCTTGTTCATATGGAAACATGTTCTGTGACAGGCAATGCCTGTATCCTATCGAATATCTTTTCAATATACCATCTGGTTATTTGCTTTGGTAAAATATGAATATGAAAAGAAACATTCAGTGTAGTATTCCAGTATGTTTTTTTTTTTTTCCAAACTGATATTTATTTTACTGTTTTTAGATACAACAGATTTGTCAACAAAATTCCAGTTTGGTTATTTTTTTGTTTTTGTTTTCTACACCTTGTCTGGATTTCATTTGATATCAAGGTGACAAGGTGTAGCTATACTATTTAGTACTATTGATCAGTGTTTTTATAAATCTTCAAAAAGGAATTACAAACCAAGCTCTTCTTAAACTAAAGGTGGTTTGGATATCCAGATATGTTGATTATAAAATTTGAAATCAAACTTAAATTCTTTTTAAATAATTTCAATTTACATTGTTGCATAACAATTAACTTTAAAATATTTTAAACCGATCAAGAGATAATACAGATTCCACGTTTTGTATACCTTGAAACTCAATCCATTCATATGGAGCTTGACTGCAAAAAGCAGATCTGCCAAATTGCCAAACAAATTTCTGTTGATCTGGTATTACATATACTAGAGAAATATGTCAGCAAACTAGATATATACTGAGGTAACTTACCCAGTAAAATTTTAAAATAAACAGTAACATGTTTTTTCCTCCTGAAGCACATTAAAGTCCACTCTATCATTTCATATACATTACAAGTGTGTACAGACACTTGAACCATTATTTGAAACATCAGGTTAGTATACAATAAATGCAAAAGGGCTATTCAAGTGCAGGTTTATTTTTAGATGGTCACAGTGATGTTGATAGAATAATACTGTTTTGGAGTACTGCGCCTTTAAATGCCCTCCTCCACCTCTGTTCTTTACTTTAATTACATTTCTAAGTGCTGTTCCCGTCTTTCTGTCCAGTTGATTTACTAATCCCTCTCTATCTTCCTTACGCATGATCTTTCTGCTGACAGCAGGCCAAATTGATCTAGAGTGTGAATGTGCCATTCCACTATGCTGCAACAATTAACAGAATGTATATGAAATGCTTTGTTCCTGTGTTTTGTGTGTGTAATTTAAGCATCAGATGGAAGTTTAATAGAATTAACTTAAGTGATCTGAACAGGATTATTGAGCATCCCCCCTGGGAGGGTAAAGAGTTTGCAAAGTGAGAACAGAGGGCAAAAGACATATGTGCTTGTTTGTCAAGCAGGTTGTATATAGAGAGAGGCTTTTCCTTCACCATCCGTGCCAATTGGATTTCGCTGGCCAAGCGCTTGTGTGCAACCTGTCAGTCTCTGATTTACTCACCTATATTCTCTGTCTCTCTCTTTCTCTCTCAGCAGACAGCAGAAAACCAAACATCTAGCAGCAGCAGCAGCAGCAGCGGTGGTGCTAAAAAAACTAGCTCTTCTGGAAGTAGTTTCACCAACAGCATTAATAGACCATGCAGCATCACTGTTAATGATAATAGTGGTGGTAAAGTGTCCAGCAGTGACAATGCTGGCACTAGTATCAGCAGTGCCACTAAAGGCACCAGCAGAAATGGCAGTACTAAAGGGGCCACCAAAAAAGACAGAAGAAGTAGCATGGTGAGCACAGTGGAGCAGGTCTCGTTGCCTTCCTCAGAGAAAGAGCTGGAGGAGGAGTCACTTAATGTTGGAGTCGGGGTTCCTTCCAGCAGTGGTAATGCTTCATCAGTCAGTACTACTCTTGGCTCCTGTCTCTCTTCATCACTCGATCAGCTCTCGGGCAGCTCCGGCACAGACGGTACGACCTCAGAGTGGCCTTTGAATGTAGACTTATGACATTAACTGAATGTACTTGTGTATGGTTTTAGTGGTTACCGATTTGTCGGCTTAAGATATAAAGGTAGGTAGTAGCTAAAACCATTGTTAATTTTCTAGTAAATTAGATTAGTTTGCACGAAAATTAAAATTCAAAACTCATTCTAAACCTGTATACTGGTACACTGATCAACTGATTCATTGAAAATATCAGACTCAATAGATCATTTCAATGAATCAGTTTTCATGATGATTTTAAGGTTGTTTTCTGTCATTTTTGAAACTTGAAGGCTCCAGTATTTATTCATTGTAATTGCACGCAAAAGAGCGAATATATCTTTAGAAACTTTGTGCTCCTTGAAAGAAAGTAAGTCATGCAGGTTTGTTCTAGTTCTGGACTGAGTTTGATTTGCTTTCACTCGCTTTCTCAGGTACTAAGAGTCGACTGGGCATTGAAAGTGGCTATTCGTCTCTGGAGAAGACGAGTCCTCATGTTGCAGTTGAACAAGCACACACTGACTTCAGGTGTGACTGTGATTCTGTTTGTTCACCTGCCTCACATCCTTGTATGCTTTCTACCTTAAAGTCCCTTAGCTCCTGCCCCTTTCCTCCACCAACCAATCACCGTTCACAGGGGGCATATGGGGGCGATCCTGAAGATGTGGTAGGTTGTTCTCGAAATAAAAGTTTGGAGTTCAATGAGGAGAGACAGTCACACACATCCATGACACACACACTCAGACATGAAGCACATGAAGCAACCAGCCGAAGAAGAAAAGTACACCGGCTGTTTGGAAATCGGCAGAGGTAAGAAAATGTGCATTTCACTCATGAATGTTTCATGTGAAATGTTTGTGGCTCCCTCTAGTGTTCATCATTTTATTACCATTCCTTCAAAAGCATTTTTCTGTTTGTCTTTCAGGAGACCTCATTCCATCTACATCCATCAAATCAAACTAGGCCTACTTGCTTTACCATTTGCCATTTTACTCCAAAAATGTTTGACAAGCCACAATTCTCAATGTTTTTAAATATTAAATCACTTGGCAGCACTGCATTGCTGCTCCTCAAACTTTGTTTTTTTCCCCCTCAACAAATGTCTTCAATTTGTGTTTTCAAAAAGTGTTTTGTAGATAATTTCAGTTTTTTTAGGTGTTCTGTGTATTTTCTATGTATGTCTCCACTTTAATGACACAATTATTATTTATATATATATATATATATATATATATATATATATATATATATATATAAATAATAATTGTGTCATTTAAAGTGGAGACCAACTGGAATTTAGTATATATATATATATATATACTATCTATATATATACTGTATGTCTATACTGCATACAGCATATTACATCATCTTCTTAATGTCTTCTTAAAATCTTTTTGTCTGTAGAACCTTCACTGTAACTTTCATAGTTTTGCTCAGAACTTTTGACTTTTTTGAGAACTTGTAGAGTTGCAATTCAAAGTTGAATTCGAAATTGATATCCATTGTTTTACAATATCGTTTTATAAGTTTGAACGTTTGTTTGTAGGAGATCTCAGGATGCTGATCAACAGGAGGGTTCATTTCTGGATAACGAACTTCCCCCCTCAACCTTCACTTCCTCCTCTACAGCACAAAATGACCAAAAGACAACAGCCAGTATATCTCAGGTCAAAACTCATTCTGGACTAATTGAACCAAGTACACTAAAGATTAAAAGTTTGAGGCTTGCTAGAATTTTTCAACAAGTCTCTTGTTGCATTAAGTGCACTTAATAGCAGGTTTTTAATATGATGATTTGGTGCTCAAGAAACATTTCTTATTATCAATGTTGAAAGCAGTTTGCTGCCTAATATTTTTGTATAATCGATTATGTTCATCAAAGAATCCTGAAAATAATTAAGTAGAAATACTTAAATACAAATAATAACAGAATAGTAATAATAAATAAAATATAAAATATTTTGTATCATCAGAAATGTCTTTACTGTACCTTTTTAGTCAATTTAATGCATATTTGTTGAATAAAAATATACAAAAGAAAATTGCTGACCCCAAACTTTTGAAGTGTAGTGTATGTGGATCATTGTTGAAATAAGATAAAATTACATTTAATACACTTTAATGTGACTTATTTTCTCATTCTGTTAATTGTTTTGGCTCCAAGTAGGATTCCGCCCCTAATGATGACATTCCTGATCACTCTCGACCCTTCACATCAAGCAGTCTCCGCTCCAAATCGCTGGAACGCAGACGGCTTGACCCCATACCCACAGTAAGTACAACCAATATAGATCAGAATCACCATAATGTTTATTATTATTATGCCAGCAAATAGATTTTAATCAATGACTTGCAGGATGTGGTGACTAATTTATCTAGTTAATCATAATTTACCATGTATATCACATATGACATTGCTAATGTCTTTTTTTTCTCAGCCTGACCTCCTTAATTTCAAAAAGGGATGGATGTCTAGATTGGGAGAAGACGGAAAGGTAATTTTGAAGTTTTGTGGGTGTCGGCAAATATGACGTCAATCTCTTAGTTTTTTTTTTTGGTTGTTTGTTTTTTACTGTTTAAAGTGATCTGATGTTCTCTCTTCTCTAGTGGCATAAACATTGGTTTGTTCTAACTGACCAGACTCTAAGATTCTACCGTGATTCTGTAGCAGAAGAGGTAAATTGATTTATAAAGAATCATCATAATAACTGATTTGCCAGTTGCAGTTAAGAGAAATTAACTAATCTTTCTCTGTTTTGTCACTTAGGCAGCTGATGTGGATGGTCAGATCGATTTGTCTACTTGTTACGATGTTACAGATTACCCTGTACAAAGAAACTATGGCTTTCAGATTCATGTGAGTCTTATATTTGCTCAACTTTAAGCTTATGTGTTTGTCTATTTCACAATGAATTTTTTTCATCCATATTTTCATACAGACAAAGGATGGAGTCTTCACCCTCTGTGCAATGACTTATGGGATACGACGGAACTGGGTCCAGGCAGTGATGAAAAATGTTCGTCCCAGCATTGCCCCTGATGTCACATGGTAACAACATTAAAGCTAGCTGCCATTCTCAAGGATAAAAATACTGTCTCAATCCAGTTGTTACAATTTTTGTACATGGATATCAAACCCTAAAACATTTATTGCACCATTTTGAGATCTGTTTTATCCCATGTTAGAGAATTGAATTTTTCATTCTGCTTTTTTTCTTTTTCTTCAATGCTATACAAGGAAAAATCCTACTATAAAATCCAGGTTTGAATGTATTTTTGCGTATAAATAGTAAAGGCACACAAACACATAAAAATATATTTTAATTTAAATAACTATATCATAGTTTATTTCATCTTTTCTTTCCTCAGTTCTATTCCTCAAAAGGTGCCATTGACTGGTGCACATGCTCGTATAGGCTCCTCACAATACAATACAGTTCCCCAAGAGGAAGACCAAAGGAGTCGCATCCGTGAGCGTCGTCGAGAGGGGCGTTACAGAACCTTTGATTGGGCAGAATTAAGTTGTAAACAGCACAAGGAGGAGCTGTCAAATGATCTGTCAGGGAGGCAATGGAACCATAACACTGAGCACTCTGTGCCTCCTGCACCTGCATCGTCCCCTGAAGAGCCGATCATACGTTATGCCTCTGTGGCATCAGAGAACGAATATCGTCAGAAGATAAAACTATCTCAGGGGCGAAGCATGAACATCATTTCTGCTGATATACCATCGCACTTATCACTTATGACAGTGTCCGGTCGCACCTCCCCAGAATCAATCAGCCCAGACAGCTTAGAGGTTGATGCAGGGACAGCACGTGTCCACTGTGACAGCTCTGGTGAACTACTGGAAGCTAAACCCAAAGAAGAAAAGCAGGTAACGTAACAAGCAAATATGGTTGTATCATTACATATCATTTGTCATGACTGAAGTCTCTCAACTCATTACAGGTTGATCGCTCCACTTCTCCTTTGCCAGTCACCTTTTCTTCATCCTCAACACAGACAGAATGGCAGTGGGATGTGGAGCTTCAGAGCCTACGCAGAGAGTTGAAGGCTGAGCTTGAAAGAAATCAGACTCAAGAAAGAGAGTTAAGAAATACTGAGGCCCGTTTACAAGCTGAGCTTAATGATTGCCGAGAATGTCTTCAAAGGGCAGAATTAAGGATTCAAGAGTCAGAAACTCTTCTGAAGGAGCGTGAGGAGGTGTCGCAGAGTCTGCATGGACGGTTGGAGGAGGTAGTGGGCCGTCTAAAAGCAACTGAAGAAGCGCAAGCCTTAAAGGAGGTCCGGCTACAGAGGCACCTGCGGCTCCTGCAAGAGAGCCAGGAACGAGAAAGGAGGAGCTTCAGTGACAGTCTTGACCAATCAGAACAGCGATCAAAGGAACTAGAGGAGCATTTGAGACAGAAAGAGGCTGAGCTGCAGAAGAAACCAACAGTTACTGATGACCTTCTCCGAAGGTGCCAGGAGCTACAAAACCAGCTGGAGGAGTCCGACAGTGAAGTCAGTCGTCTGCAGGCACGCCTACAAACTGAAGAGACTCTTTATTATGACATGGAGCATGATTATGAAAGAGCTTGTGAGGAGATACAGGGTTTGCGAGGTGCTCTACTGGACTGTGAGAGAGTAAGTGAGGAGCGCTTCCAAAGCCAGCTGGTGCAGCAACAGCAAGAGCTGGACAGGAAGGAACGTGAACTTCAGGAAGTGCTTGTTAAGATGGCCGTCTTGGGCAGTAGTCTAGAGGAGACAGAACTAAGGCTCAAAGAAGCCCAAACCCATCCTTCTGAAACGAATGTTCTCTGTGAGACTCTGATTGAGCCACAACAACACAGACAGAAAGGGAAAAAAGATTTGGACATGCAACCTACTACTCAGGGACAGGAGTCACACAGAGTGATTTCTGTGATCCAGGCACTAGAGCGCAAGTTGTGTGACACTGAAGAGCGACTCCGGGAGCTTACAATGCATCTTCAACAACAACAACAACTCAACCCTGGATCACACGCACAAAATGATTCTTGGTGCTCCCACAGATCCCTCCAGAGTCCAGAAGGTCGACTCTCAGTGGATGCTCTGTTGAGATTTTATGATAATGGAAGTCCTGGGAGAAGTCAAGCTCTGGACATGGCCAGCAGAGTCTTGTCAGTGGAGGCACTAGTTGTCCAAAGGATTGCCTCAGCACTTGAGCATCCCAGTACAAAATTGCTTAATAGATTGTCAGAGGTGCATGTCCAAGTGCTAAGGATGGCTGAAGGAGGCAGTCAGAATGGGGCTGTGGAACCTAGTTACTGTCAGAACCTGTTGGACCCTCTAGAGCAAGATCTGCTAGACAATACACTCAGTGAAAGTGTGATCCATAGACTGTGTGTAAGAGCAGAAATGGCATACCTCCTACATAGTCTATGTACTCATCCCTTAAAGGAGCAGCAGGGATTGAAGTCCTTTTATGTGTTGCCTTGGCCAGTATCTGACAGTTCCTCATCTGGAACCAAAATGGAAAATGGTTCCAAGCAGGCATCCAAACTTGCTGACATTAGCCCACCAGAACTTGCACCTTACAGTGAACAGATGGAGGACGAACTGGCGACTGATCTACTTCTTGAGGACTCTGAGATACAGCTTGCTTGCAGAAAAAGTCTGGTGGCAGAGCTCCGAGCTCAGGCCAAGTCACTGCACAACCTCTCAACACAGCTACAGTCTGATGATGGAGAGGCTGCCCTTCCTGGTGAACCTCCTGCAGCTATCCTGAGGGCTGCAATGTCTCAGGCCACATTGGCATACATGGCTTGTCGTCTGCGCTTGGCCCTACAGCAGGAGATGGGTGCCCTACGCAAGCAGAGAGAGCAGGCTGAGTGTGAGTGTCGTGCCGTGTGTCGTAGTATGGAGACTCTTTTCCAGGAACAGACGGAGCGTTACGAAGAGAAGCTGCGTGAAGAGCGCATTGTGTTCGAAAAGGCAGAGCAGGAACGGGTTTCGGCTGAGACCAGTGCTCAATTGAGGATGGAAGAAGCAGAAAGATTGCAGGTGGAGTTTGAGGTGAAGCTGCAGGAGCTCCAGAAAATCCATGAGGAGGAGATGTTCCGTCTCCATGAATACTACATTCAGAACTTGTCGAAGTCAAAAGCTGCAACACCTTCAGATCTAGAAGAGAGTGACAAGACAGAGGCGGTTTCTGTGACTACTCTGCAAGACCGAATCAGAGAGCTTGAGACTGAGATCACTTGTTTGAGGGCGGAACTCAGCAACCAGCTTGAGCTGGAAACCATCAAGGTTACCTCAGCGTTCTTGTTACAGCATAAGATTAACATGTAATTATCCCTGAAATTAAGGTACTCCATATTTCTGTTTTAGGCCACATATGAGCATGGATTCAGCATTATGGAGGACAGCCATCAGCGAGTGATTGAGGAAATGCAGAGGCAGCATCAGAGAGAGGTGGAAAGACTAACAGAGGAAAGAGAAAGAGTTCTGCAAGAAGAGACGAATGCCACCATTGCAGGTGCTACTCTCAGCATTAGTTCCCATTCATTTAGCTCACATAACATGACAGGGGTGTGCAGTCCTACTCCTGGAGGGCCACTGTCCTGCAGAGTTTAGCTCCACCCCCAATTAAACACCCCTGAACCTGCTAATCAAGGACTTACTAGGTATACAAGAAGCTTCAAAGCAGGTGTGTTGAGGCAAATTGGAGCTAGTGGAGGCTAGTGGCCCTCCAGTATTTAGGTTTGGACACCCCTGGTGTAACACAACAGACCAGAAAAGTACTTTTGGCTTTCAGCAAAGGCTACAATTCAGTACATAGCACTATGCACTAAACTGAACAGAATTAGAGGCATAGTTAAGGAAACCGGTACAACTGTGGTCAACATTAACTTTGATTGTGAGAAAAAGCAATAAAGACATTCTGCTAAATAACAGTTTTTGTGCTCCTTTTAAGAACGTTAAGTCAAAGATTTGAAACTTAGTAAGTTTGAGTAAATGACAATTTTAATTTTGGGGAGAACAATCTTTAACACTCACGCACAATACAAAAAAGATGCATGCATAAGAAAACTACAGAGTGAAATATATGGGGGGTTTTTTCTAAATTTGTTCTACTCATTTGTATTTAACTATGGATAAAAGCATCTGCTAAATTAATAAATGTAAGTTTGTGCTCTGCATGCTTAGAAATACAAAGTGTGACCTAGCATCTCAGCCTCTCTGTCTTGACGGTTCTATCTGACAATTTTTAAATAATATTTGTTGTTTTTCAGCCATTGAGGCCATGAGGAAAGCTCATAAAGAGGAAATGGACAAGACTCAGAAAGCGCTGCAAAAGGGAGCCAATATGGACACCCGCCAGCTTCATGCACAATATAAGTGCGTGTGCGATGTCTATTATTAATGTGGGATCTCTGTCAGCCACACCATCAAATATCAATTTAGGGTTGCAGATATAATATATCATTTACATATATATATTTATTTATTTATATATATATATATATATATATATATTTATTATATATATAATATATATACTATATATATATATATATATATATTTACACTAACCATATGACTCATACACTCATTATTGGGATAATTTTTTTCTTTTTTCTGTCCCCTGAGAAGTGTCTTGTTGCATTTTCTGCAGTGAGGAGCTAGAAACGTTGCACAGGGAGCTGGAGGTGTTGTCAGAGCAGTATTCTCAGAAATGTCTGGAAAATACTCAATTGACAAAGACTATAGAAACAGAAAGGGAGGCAATGAGTTCAACACAGAGAGAGAACCAGGAGCTTCGCACTCACAACCTGGTAAATGCCCGTGTGCACAAAAAATATGCATATTCATACAGTCACTACTCTGCTGCTTACCTCACATATTGTATGTTTGTTTCTAAGGAATTAAACGAGTGTTTGGCTGCTGAATTATCCCTGATGCATTCACGCATGAATGGGGAGGTGAAGCACTCACGATCTTCTCAGGAGAAAGGCATATATCAGTTGGAGGTACAACTTGACACCCTCTCACGTGGCGAAGTGCCCAAATTTCACACACGTGCAGTGACTTATACTACTAAAATTAGCAGGGCATGGTTGACTTAACACAGATTAAAATGATCTGCACTCTCGGAGTTCACTACATTTAATCGGCTTCCATAAAATAAACCTTCATTGGTTATATTACTATTCAGATGAGATTATGTTAGAGAATCATTATGTTAGCATCAAAGGTGCTGTAGTCTATATGTGTAAAAACAGATGTGCTCCATCTCATTCTTTTATGCTATAGGTGAATCTCAGAGTGAAGGAATCGGAGATTAAATGTCTGAAACAGGAGATCAACTCCCTTAAGTTGGAACTGCAGGCAGGAAATATGGTAACAGCTTTTTAATTAAAACAAATTAATAATTTTGGATTATTATGCTATATTATACCATATGAAGATATTATTATATTCGATATTATAGCGATGAAAATATTGAGTGATTTTGTAGTCAAGCATATATATGAATAAAAATTAGTAAAACACATTTGTGAAAGTTACATTTTGATTTATTTGTAGTTTTTACCCATAACTTAAATTTACATGGAGAGTAGACTGCCACTACAAAAAAAAGTTTTTTTTTTCTCTGTTTTTCTTTACTCTGTTTCTATGTTTTCTGTTTTACATTGCTGTTAGCACTTTAAAGAGCTTGACTCTGAGTTGAGCCATTTAGAAGTCAAAACTCAAAGTGACTTTGCTGAACTGAGGATGGTGCCAGCTCGACAGCAGTGTTTAAATTATGGTAAGCAAATCTGCAAGAACAGACTCGAACATGTTACTGTGACGGCAAGCTGATAAGTGCATAAACATGCACTTATTTACAATTTGTAAATGTGCGTTACAGATCTGATGAAATCCAGGAGCAACCCAGACTTCCTGAAGGACAGTTCAACACTGACACAGCCCGTCAGATCAAAGGTGGGATTATCTGTGGTACAAAATATGGTACAAAATACTGATGCTCCCTAAAATTTAAACGTTCTCTCTTTTTCTTCTCAGAATCTTAAAGATGGACTCACTGTTCTGGAGAGGATGAAGCTCTTTGAACTAACTAGCTCGCAAAAGATCTGACTGTGTGTGTGTGTGTGTGTCAGAGAGAGTGAGATTTTAATGCGTTATGTAGGTTAAATTATTAAATTAAGTGTATATCTTTATTACACAATGAATTATAACTGTAGCTTTAGTCACAGGTGTGTGTGTGCATCAGTCCTTTTCATTGGTTTCATTACTTCTTTACACAGTAGAGTAAACTGTTTGTTTATATTTACATGTTTTTTGCCTGATAGAGCATCAGTTTGATTTGCTTTATCTCTACTTATGAATAAAGTCAAGTGTTCCTGTCTTGAACTCGGTTGTGTAACTTTTCAACCCATAGGTGCAGATATAGATAGTGTGTAGAAAAACTATAAACTATTTTGTCGTCATTTTCTTTTATTTTCAGATTATCGTTAATCTAAACCTTTTGATGAACAGTACTGTAACATGTATCAATGTCTTTCTTTACAAAGCTTTTACAGATATTCATAGCATATGTAAAGCTGTTTTTTCGGTCTGTGAAAAGTGTTACTAGTAGCTTTAATTTCAACGTGATGTCTCTTGACTTTTACCGCCACACCTCGCTGTAGTATCTTTAACCACTAGGTGTCGTGCTTTGCCTTGATTCTGGAAAACTTCAGCACAATTCAATGCAAAAACAATGTTTTACTTGCTAACTGCTTGTCTGCTTAAATGTTAATAGTCGGATCCCACTATTTTTATTTTCGGCTGTGTTGTCGTAGATGTGAAAAGTCATATGTGACCCAGGTATCTGATACGATTCATAATTGGCTACTGAGTGTGAGCGTGAAAGCGTTTAGCCAAAAACCAATTAACCGATAGCATCTGGAACATGCGGACGGGCAGCTCTATTTTCCCTATTTAATACGGACTTGATATCGTTTCACATCACTTAGGGGTCTTAAAATGTTTTGCTTGCTCCTAAGTCTCCCAGCAAAGCTGTGTTTTCGTGTCTGGTGTCCGTGTAAAGCCACAGAAGAGAAGGAGAGAGGAGCGCGGCAGGTGTGCGCGCTTTCTAATTAAATCTCTGACGGCTCCTTTGTCAGTAATTACTTATGAATAATGCATGTTGCTTTGAAACGATGATCTCTTCATTATGTTCAATTTTCACAACACTGATTAATTTTAAAATGGCAATCCATTAATTCTCTCTCCTCTAAAAGTGTGGACAAATGTCCATCCTATTCAGCTCGTTTCAGAGCATTCGTGTTGCCTTGGTAACGTATTTACATGTCACCTGAAACATGTTTTTTTCTTCGTTTTACATGAAAGGCAAGAGAAGGCCTGTATTTATTACAGGTAAATTGACATTTTACAACACTTGTCAAGTACTAAACGTCCAATAAAGTCATGTTATGATGAGAAGCTTACCCTTGAGGCTTATATTCTGTGAATTTTGTTTGTGTAACCTCTTCTTGACTGCCTCATGTTAGTCAGGTTAGATCTCAGGGAAAAGAAAGAAAGAAATATGATGTTTATAACTCATGGATTGCTTCTTAGTATCCAAAGGCCAGAGCTAAGAAGCCTAGTTGCTGGGAGATTCTCTTATTTTTGACTGGCTATTAGAAACATATTAAACTTTGTGGACAAAGAATTTATGCAGTATAATATTATAGTGTATTTGTTTATGTAATAATCAAGATAAGAAGGTACAGGGATTGTTAACTTTTTGTTGTTGTTGTTTTCTTGGCGAGGTGGAGTTGCACGAACGGAAGTGGGACATTTTTCTTTTTGTTTTTGAAAATTCTCCTTTTGCGTCCATAAAAGAAAGAAGGACATACGGCATTAGAACAACACCAGGGTGAGTAAATGATGACCTAATTTTCATTTTAGGGTGAACTTTCCCTTTAGTAAACATACTAAAGCACTCAACCAGTGGGCTCGAGGGTGACTTAAAATGATTTAAAATGATCTTAAAATAATCTAACTGAATTGAAATGCTAAAATCAAGGTGCACGTTTTTATTTAAAATATTTAATTGTTGTAATATTTAATTTATTAAAGAATAAACCGAGTCACCAAAAAATATTTGTGGTTGGTTAATAAATTTAACATATTGGCACTCCCAGTTTCTGTTAATATTTTTTTTGGAAAACAAGCAGCTTTATTATAATTAAACCCAAACACATCAGAGGAAAATTATAGCTTATATTAGGGTCCTTCAAATATTGTGTTGGACATTGTTGTTTTTTTTGGAGGGTTATGGGATAGAAAATATCAATAGCTCTGCATAACAATACAGACTTTCTTTAATATGACAGGAAAAAATAAGTGTTCTGTGTTTGTGTTATAAAAAGCAAGTAAACGTGCGTTGAGACTAGAGGGAGAATCGTGCAGTGGAGAATTTGGTTCAGTAGCACGTCAGTAAACGTCACATGACACACATACACACACACACACAGAGAGAGAGAGAGAGAGAGAGAGAATCACATCATTTAATACTTCATGCAATTGAAGGTGAGATTTGATACAGATTTAATGGACCCGTTTTCCTAGAACTCAGTGGAGTATGTATACTCTTCTTTCACACTCTCTTACATCCAGCTATACACAAGGTGACATCACAACTCAGGTTTAATACTTTTTCCCGTTTTATTGTAGAAAATAAACTCCCTGATTGTGCAGTTCTGATTTGTTAAGGTACACTTCTGGATCCTATTGCTGAGATGAAATCTTGTCAGTGTCATGGCGTGCTGTTTTGCTGTGACATGCATTGCTTCATTGTTTTGTCTTCCAAAAGTCTTGAGCTCAATATCAAAACTTAATGTTCGCATTAAATTGTTTTAAAATACTAATTTTGAACCTTTAGTACTCAAATGTGTATTTTAACTCCTTGCGTCGTTGCCATTTTTGTGGATTATGTATGGCGTGCTCGAGTAGACGTGTAAATGCTGAATCCACGGTTCCATGTTCTCTCCTGGTTTTGTGTTATATTTGGCGTTAATTACCAGCCTTCTCAGAAGGCAAATACACATGATCTCTTTGACCTTTGTATGTGACAAGTATTCTCAAAGCTTTTAGGCTTGAACCTATAGGGCACGCATGCTTCTAGTTCCCATAGTTATAATGTACTAAAAGAGAGATGGCAATTAGAGACATTCCCTGGAGTGGAAAACAAAGCACAGAAGTTGAAACTGGGGCATGTGGACTTGCTCTGCATCTCAATGGCCAAACGAACAGAGGATGTAGACTATATGTTGGCTTAATTACTTCTCAGTTAATCCATAATTCGTAGGCATAGGTTGTTATGCTTAGAATTAGAATATAGAATACAGATTTGAAACACTTTGATTACTTGAAATGATGGCAAATTAAAGAAATGCTGGTAAATAAACGATGGTCGATTTTTAATGTGCAACAGTGGAACTACAAAGAAACAAATCTATAGATAGACCTATACGTCCAATAATTATAGATAGACTGTTACCTTGGTTACATTTGTCACCATGGTTATGATTCACTTCCGATGACAGACAGCGGGAGGCCCGTATAACTCCAGTAAGATTTGTTTCATTTGCATCATTTACACTTGTAGTAAAGTAACTTCACCTAATACTCAAATGAAGTCTCACTCTTCTTATTTCTTACTTTATTTTGTGCTTAAATGCAGTTGACCATTAGAGTGAAGAGTGTGGATAGATCAGTGAACTCCCGCTTCACTCCCTCGCATTGCAATGACAAATCAATGAGATTGCACAGCTTCTGACAGAAAAACATTCACCTGTATACGTTAGGTTTGATTTGAATGATGTAATGTAATAACGTTATGCAGCTGAAGATGACATTTGATTTAATGCATGCATAATAATTGGAACTAATTGTTGTAAATATCTTCAGCTTTTTTTCAATTTCTCATATCCAGCTGCACAAAGTTACACACCGTCACTCAGGTTTATTACTTTATAACAGGTGGCTCTGATTCATTGAGGTACATCCTATTGCTGAGAAGACATTTATTTATTGCGTTTCAGAAGAAGGTTGATGTAGTTTTGTATTTCTATGGTGTCTTTAGTTGTATCCCCTGCTGGAAAATCTGGATCTGGTCAGAGATTGTTTTACATGGTTGTTGGTCCAAGGTGATCATTAATGGTCCTTTAAACTCACCCAAGCTGGTTGGTTGATCAGCGGGAAAACCTGCTGATATTGGTTTTGACCTGTAGACCAAATTGGTCAAGTAAGTTAGGGATGGTACACTTCTTGGTACACCAAAAAACAGCTATCATAATTAAAAAAAAAAAAAAAAATCAACTTGAGCACCTTAAACTGGTATGACCTGTTTTTTCCTGCAAGGCTAAGCTCATTTGCAATAAAGCATGTCACACTTTTATATCTTTCTTGCCTTCATTTCTGAAGAGCTTAAATCAGCATGAGCTGTCATGACTCACTTTCACCCTCAGAAACCCAACTGAAGAGGTTATGAGGACATGACCTGAAACCAGCCATGCTGCTGCATAAAATAGTTTGAATAATGACTCCATTTTCCTTTCATGACCAGACAGCAATTTAAAAACAATCAGCCGTGTGGCCGTGGCTTATATGATGGTTTCATGACGTAGTGCGGCGTAGGACTGTATTTTTGGAGAGTGGATGATGTTGAGAGGATCATCTCTTTTTGCTCTTTTCTCTGTGATAGTGGAAGACTTTGGCTATAATCTACCTTCATGAAACGTTTAATTTATTTAAATCATCTTATATTATGCCTTCTTTATTTAATCAGGCACTCTTATTTGCCCCCACAGAGCAAAGTGATGGATGAGGTGAGTGGGTGGACGCTCTCTCTTTTGTCTCCGGCTCTCTTTCTCACCTCTCCCATTGTCTTTGCTCTGATTTTGAAAAGGAGGGAGATTGTCGCGATCTCTAATTATCATGTAAGATACCCGAGGTGGGTGGTTAGTGTTGGTCTGTTGTTAGTTGCTTGATGAAATTCTTTTCAAGCTCTTAGAGTAGTTTGTGAGTGGAAATCTACTTGTGTAATTAAATGGACTTGTCGTATTATGCTGAATGTTGACAATTTAGTTTCACCCTGTGAAATATTGCATGGCGCTGCAACTTAAATTGCATTGCAAAAAAAAAAAATATTATTCAATGTCTTCGTTTTTTATTATTATTTTAGTTTTTTGTTTTTTATTAAAAAGCAAGCAAAATTGTACAAGATATATAAGGTCTTTTTGAAAAAGCACTTATTTATCTCACCAAATTTATGCTTAAAACAATGAAAAACAATTCACCAACTGGATAAGCAAAATAAACTTTGATACTTTTTTAAAGGATAATTTAGTATTTTTTCTGAAAATACTGATGAAGAAAATGTTTGTTTCTTGTTTGTTTTTTTTTTTTCATCTGATACTGATTTTTTTTTATTCTTTAGCATCTACCATAGAAGTAGCTTTTAGTATTGATCGTTTCCTTTCACATTCACAAGTGGGCAGCTGTTTTGATACCGAGCACAAAAACTCAATAAAGAAAAGTCATATTGAAGGTCAAACCTCATAAAACACATGCTAGCACAATGTAGCCATTGCTATAGCAAAACATGTAACGCTGTAAATATCTTGTATTAGAGCTTCAAAATTTGTGAAACGCATAGAAAACCAGGACTTGTGGGTTTAATATATCACTAAAGCAACATGAAACATATTCATCTGGCTGTCATTGTGAGTAAGCAGTTTTATACAAGGGTGTTTGTCCTGAGCATGAATGTGAATGGTGGTTCAATGTTGTGAGGAAAAAAAAGTTTAACTGTATCCCATCATGCCTTATCTTTCACTCATCCGCTCACATACTCGTATATTTATCTACTCACTTTCTAATGCTGAATAAATAGTTTTGTGTCTTTGCTATTTGCTAGCCTGGGAGCCATTGTGCTCATTGTCAGTTTGCAGTGTCTGTTTAGGTGTTAATTATCTTCCACACACCTCTATAGTAGTACCTCATTACATGGTAAAAATAAAACATTCAGACATTGCAGTCTTTGCTCTGACGTAGTGGAAAAAATCAGTAGAATGTAGAGAGCATGGATAAAGTCTTCAAGTCACTTTATTGCTGTAAATAACACTAAACAAGAGTGTATTATGTTCTACTCAATATCCAAGCAAAAACACTAGAAGTGGTTAACAACCTATTTTGTGCAAATTTTGTGTACAAGACAAAGATTTAGTCAATATGGCACCCAGGCTAGCTTAGTATTGCATAATGATACTACTTAAAGCTATCACTTCAAACTACAGTATGAAACAGATTATCAGATTTCAAGTTTTCCTACAGGAAGGCCTCACATTTCTGACAACTACAAAAAGCACTTTCTTTTCCTGACCTGCCCTCGACTAAAGCATGGCACTAGGACAGTGGGTCAAGGTTTCATATGGCACTTGCATTTCTCTGTATCTATTCATTACAACCGACACTAAAAGAATAGGCTGAGTCTACGATAAAGCAAATTCTTCGAAGGTGACAATCAGGGGTCATATTTCAGATTCTTTGTGATACGACCTCTGATCGAAATTCAGATTGGCTGAAAGGGTCTCTAGCTCAGTCCCCCTCTCAGCCCTGTCCTCTTCCTGCTCCTCTTCATCCCTACTAATGAAGGCTAACTCGTTCTCATAGCAGAAGTTGGCGCCAGATTCCAAGGATTTGTTCTCCTCCATATCTTTGGCGCTGCAACGTGGCGTTGAGGGAACCTCATAGGTCTTATGAAAGTGTGAGTAGTCCACCTTATACTGGCTACGTTCCTCAAACACCACAGGCTCAAAGCGATGGCCCCATAAAATCTCGCTGGCCAGGTATGAGCTGCGCACCTGAGCCGTCATCGCAGTCGCCTCGACCATCCCTTCCAGTATGACCACTATCTCAAAATCTGTTGTTTCCAGGTCCTGCTTGCTGATTCCAAACAATGGACTCTCCTCGTTTATCTCATGTAGGATGGTGAGGGGAGCAACTAGGAAGATGCGGTCGAGACCTTGGTCGTATCCCACATTGATGTCGATCTGATCGAGGGGTATGTACTCCCCCTCTTCTGTGATTCGGGGCTTAATTAGCTGCGCCCGTACGTGAGCCTCAACAATGTGACTTTTCCTCAAGTTCCCAACCCGCCACATGAGGCAC
This sequence comes from Opsariichthys bidens, assembly GCA_037194245.1. Classification (NCBI taxonomy): domain Eukaryota; kingdom Metazoa; phylum Chordata; class Actinopteri; order Cypriniformes; family Xenocyprididae; genus Opsariichthys; species Opsariichthys bidens. Next base: position 21,476,590 of record CM074277.1, read on the forward strand.
AGCTTCCCGTCACGCATAGCGATGACAGCATTTTGCGAGAACAGTATCGTTTCTGCCCGTTTCTTGGGTCGCGCCATTTTGGCCATGATGGCACCGATCATGAAAGAGTCAATGATGCACCCCACAATGGACTGGAAGACGACCATGAACACCGCTAAAGGACACTCCTCAGTCACGCAGCGGAAACCGTAACCAATGGTTGTTTGCGTCTCAACCGAGAACAAGAATGCTGCGACAAAGCTGTTGACCTGCATGACGCATGGTGTGAAGTCGTCTTGAGAGGGCTGGTCTAAATCGCCATGGACAAGAGCAATAAGCCAGAAGGCGAACCCGAATGCGAGCCAGGACAGGACAAATGCAAGGGAGAAAAGGACAAACATCCAGCGCCAGCGAATGTCCACGCAGGTTGTAAAGATATCGGCAAGGTAGCGCTGGGATTGCTCGTCCATGTGAGAGAAACTGACATTGCACTGGCCTGTCTTATTTACAAAGCGGCTCCGCACCTTCCGACGCGTCTGGATCTTGCCGTTACCAAAGCCATTGCCGAGGGCGGGCATGTTGCCGTGGCGGTACACGTCCTCCTCTGATGATGACACAATGTTGTAGCGGTGGGGCTTGCCCACACTCATGCCACTCTACCTGGCCAGAACCAATCCGTAAGTGGGAGAGAGTACCGAAGCTGCTCTGGATCAGTTTGTGTTGCCTGAAGATGAAGCAAAAAATGATATCAGTTATGTAGTTTTTGTTCATTGTTTGTCAGACATTTTTTCTCATACATTCTCAAACTCCGTGAAGAATCTGTAAAATGTTTAGCATTTTTACAAAATAAAATAAGAGATAAGATCTTTCTAATAAGATAATTTTGTGGGGAATTAAACGGCTGCATAACACATATTTAAGTATGTCCCACAAGATAAAAATAAATTTACAAAAATGTATACGAAATTATTTTCACAAATTATCCTGTTCAAAAGTTTCCACATCGTCAATATTGTGTGGGTTTATAACCTTTGTGAAAGTGACAAACCTGTATCTCAACTTCATATAGCCACTGTGAGGAAGTATTCAAATGTGCATTGCATGCTGGGATTCTAGAGAACTTACCTGGAGGAAATTTGTCAAGAACAGTCGCAAAAGTGAACAGTCAATGATTCTCAGGGAGGAATATATACACACTATATTAAACCAAAGGTATGTAAACATTTAAACAGTATAACTGGTAACGCTTTACAACAAGGTTCATTAGTTAAACATTAGTTAATGTATCAACTAACATGAACTAACATGAGCAATTTATTTGTTGCTGTATTTGCTAATCTTTGTTAACGTTAGTTAACGAAAATACAATTGTTCATTGTTTGTTCACGTTAGTTCACAGAGCATTAACTAATGTTGACAAGATTTTAATAATGTGTTAGTAAATGTTGAAAATGACATTAACTGAGATTAATGAATACTGTATAATTGCAGTTCATTATTAGTTCATGTTAACTCATGTAGTTAACTAATGTTAACGAACGAACCTTATTGTAAAGCGTTACTGTATAACTGGAGTAAATTGAGTTATTTTGTAGATATACACTACCATTCAAAATATATCATATCATCTGGGGTCAGTAAGATTTTGAAAGACAGAAATAATACGTAATGCTAATAATGCTTTCATGTACAAGGATGTTAAATTGACAAAGTATTTTATGTAAATTATACTTCTGATAAATGCAGTTCTTTTGAACTTTCTATTCATTAAAAATAATAAAATCACAGCATCATGGTTTTCACAAAAATATAAAGCAACAAACTGTTTTCAACATTGATTATAAAATGAAATATGAAAAAAAAATCTATATATAGTTATATAATTACTGCATTACTGTAATTTACTGTGTTTCTGAGAGTAAATGCAGCCTCGGTGAACATCAGAAATTTTTTAAAAACATTTTAAAAAATCCACATACTGCAATGTGTATGAGCATAAATGTATAATTATTTAATAAATTGTAAACGAGCAATAAGCCATGAGAGGCAGTTAGACGCTAAGACATTTAAACATGGTGAAATCACTGTAACCCAGCCTCTGTTCAGCAACAGAAACAATTTTAACAAATATCTGTATTTATTATAAAATCAAAACTTCCTTTTATAAATATTTTAGTATTAGAATAATGAATAATTCATATTAGTATTAATAATGAATGATAAAAAAAAGTCAATGAAATGTTAATCTGAGTGATACAGGCGGAAAAAAAATCTAATGAATCCTCATTGCAGCTAAAAATGCAGCTGTGTGTTACTCCTCTGTCAGAGTGTGTGCAAAAGTGCTGTTCTGAGAGTGTGAGTAAGGAAAGAGCAGATGAGCAGATCTGTCGTCTGTCAGATGTAGCTAATTAAAGTAATTTCGCACTTTTCCTGCGAAACTCCGCACCTTTGTACAGCGAAGTGCTGAAGTGTGCACGCCTCATTGCCTGAGAGGGGCTGGAATGAGGGCCTTATTGTTATCGTTATCATCATCATCATCATCATCATCATCATTATTCAGATTTTCTCACTACTGTTTTTTTGACAGAGCTCTGAGCCGGGAGCTGCCGGTGGGGTCCAGATTTAGGCGTCTAGCCAGTGCCTGAGTCAAGTGATCTGTCTTTCTAATAATAGATGCCTGTCTCAGTAAGGCTGCTGCACGCACACACACACTTGCAAGAATCTGCGCTCCAAGACATACTGTACTGACAGAGAGACATCAAAACACACAGACTCCTCGTGTGTGCACACACACACACACACACTGGGGGCTGGGTAGTGTCAAGTGCTATATTGGTGAGTGCAAATAGCTAAGAAGCCTCAGATTCGACGAGAGTGATAATGAGAAAAACATATAAATTCCTTTATGTGTGACTATGAAAGCACAGAATTTCAGCATAGTTCTTACAATATTCAAAAATATAGGAATAACACGTTAAACTAGAGGGATACAGAGGTTTCCATGGAAACCTGTCTGGCAGAAATTGTGTGTGTGTGTGTGTGTGTGTAGGTCTGTGTGTTTGTTTGAGGGGTGACTGTCGGCTTCATGCGGTGTTATTTTAGTCATCATCCAGGTGGCCAATCACTCAAAACTGAGAGGAGAGATGAGAAACGAGAGCGACAGTTGAGCACTTAATAAGTTTTTCAATGATAGCCGTGAGAATGCAAAGTAGATTTGCAGTTGAGGGGAGACGATGGGGTCAGGATCTTAACTACGTCCTGATGTGATTTCAGCTAATTCCATTCAGAATGTCAGCAGATCCTCTGAACATGTAGTGGTTCGATTGTGGTGACATGATGAGTAAAGACAAGCTAACCCGTGTTCTGTGATAGCTAAAGGTGGAAACTAACAAATACTCATTTCATCAGCAATTTTACCAGACTTTGCTTTTCTCTGTGCTCGTTTTGTAAATGCACTTTAAAATGTTTTCGAGACCCACTGAATTTCTTGAAGTTTTTAGTGATATATGTATATGTATATATATATATTTCTACATTAATAAAAAATCTAAATACGAATCTTAAATAATATTTTGATTTATATACACATAAAATATTATATATAATAAAATAATCTTGTTTATAATATTTTATATATGAAATAAAAGATTATTAGTTTCTAAAATTTGTTTTATTTATATAAGCATTTTGTACTAAAGTGAAATAAATTAAGAAATGATCTTTGCTTTGAACTCTGTAAAATGTGCACTGCACGTTTTGCAATAAAATAAGATCAAATAAAACTGTAGATTAGGTTTCTTTGCAGCAAGAAACATGTTTGGGAAAAGGTTTTGTTCTGAGCCAGTTCTTGGTTGAATTATGAAAGAATTGTGGGGAAAGGAAAAATTTTGCAGAAGATAATCTCAGTTATGAGAGTCTGACGTAAATACCCTATGGTGGTAGTCGATGGAATCTTAATCTGTAGAGAACATTGTTTCCTTTTTGGTCTTCAAGTACACTTAGAATCAAACGGGACAGCTGTCATTTTAATTCTCAAACATGATTAACATATTCTACCCATCCAACCGCTCCTCCAGTCCCGAAATGGCAAATGATGAGAAATTAAAGTTTGTAATAACTTTGACAGGCAATTGACAGGCTTCATATACTACTCCACATTGCTACTCCCTCCAAACATCCAAGAGCTCTTTTAATAAACTTTATGAACTTAGACTCGTATCACCTCGCCATTTGCACAGTGCTGAAAAGAGTTGCATCTGGTGACTTTTTTTCCCCCAATGCAGTTCAGCATGGTTTTCAGCCAAAAACCATAAAATTTGTATGATTTGATATGTTTTGTCATGCTATATCCATCCGAACAGGTGCCTAAGTGTTGAACATACAGCGTTTACACAATCAGGATTTGGATTACATCTGACCGAATCTAAATTTAGACTTCATTTGAATTGATACTTGAGCTGAAATACATACGTGATTTTTTTTTTTTTTTTTTTAAATGATGCTCATAGAGTTTCAAAATCAGACAAGAGCTCAACATGTGCAGACATTTTGGGAATGCTGTATTGGGTGCAACAGCCCCCTCATTATGATTTGATAACACGCAGTGAAAGTACAGGACATGCAATGTGGATGACCACGACCTACTCGATAAGACTCTATTCATGTGCGGCACATTAAAGGCACCAAAATACTCAGAGACATCAAAAACGCAAACCGCCTACAGGTTGCAAAAAATACCTGTAGACTGTCCATGTGAGTGAGACAGAGCCGATAAAAGCAGAAGGAATATGTACAGTCAACAGGCACTTAAGATAAGAACAAAATACATTCTGCTTACCTTTTTTCTTCCCTTTCTGTGCATGGAAATATGTAAGAGAGAGATCTGAAGTTGAGCTAAAGCATGATTCCATTGAATTTCTCACAGTTCCCGCACAGGAAAAAACACCATTTCAAAGAAAAAAAAGGGATCCTGACTGTCCAACGAGGTCCTCATCTTTAGCGTCACATACACAGAAGGAAACTCGCACACATGTACGCATGTATTCGAAGGAGGTTCTTATCTACAGCCTGCAGATTATATGCTAACAACCTCAGAATGTTCCATCAACGTCCCCTAGAGTTGTTCTGTCGTTTCAGTAATCTCAGCACTGCCGTGGTCATCCTCAAGGGTCTCGCTTGTCCAGAGATTCCCTAATGTTCTGGTGCGACACCTCATCAGTGATTCTCTCTTTTAGCGTTTAAAACACTGCTCTCTCTTTCTCTCTCTCACCCTTGTCTGCTATCTGATCTTTGCTGCAGTTTTTCACACCCTCTCTCCTTCTCGTTTGCTCCCTCTCTCTCTCTGAAGTTGGCATTTGCAGGGACCGTGGTCTCACTGATGGTATACCTCAATCGCAGAGCTCTTGAAAAGCAGCCTGGTGTTCATGCTCAAAACCAAAATAAGTACATTTTACTGCCCTCTACGTTGGCTGAATAGATTACAGACTGATAAATGTGTTCCTGCAATTCCTGAGGATCTTTTTGCTTGAATGTTTTCTCCTAGGTGGGAACTGGGGTTTGTACACACTGTTTTTCATAGTGTTTGCATAAGGTTTGTGTGTGTGTGTGTGTGTGTGTGTATGTGTGTGTGAACATGTTCTCCGATGAATAATCGTTTTAAAGAGGCTGGCTCTTTGGTTTGGGTTGTACACACAAGGATGGTGACAGAACCAGGACATTTGCCTCTACAAATAAGCACAAACAAACACACGTATATGCTCATCCGTCATGCATGGTCACACTGACTAATTAATCTGACTCCTACCTGTGTGTGTGTGTGTGTGTGTGTGTGTGTGGTATTAGAAGTGTCAAGTCAAATCACCTTTATTTACATAGCGCTTTTTACAATACAAATTGTCTCAAAGTGTCTGTGTGACAGGTTCTCAGATTAGACAGACAGACAGACAGACAGACAGACAGACCTCTCATCGTAAACATTCTAAGGCTGTTGCTGTGATGTCAGCTTGGGTTGCAGTGGCTTGTCCTGATACTGTTTCATGTCGTGCGTTGCTTGCTATGTTTGGAACTGTTCTACAAGGACTGCTATTGATCTGTTATTGAACGAAGGGCTGAGAAGTTTACTGTAAACAAGAAACATCTTTCAAATGAGGCTGTGTTGATTTATCAATGGAATGTAAAGAAATTTCTTTAAGTCATGTTTTAGTACACACTACTGTTCAAAAGTTTGGGGTCGGTAAAATTTTTGAAATAAGTGTTATGCTCACCAAGGTTTTGTTTGATCAGAAATACAGTAAAAACAAAAGGTAATATTGTGGGATATTACCTTTTGTGCAATTTAAGTTAATAATTTACATATATATAATTTGAATATATTTTAAAACGTGATTTATTCCTGAGATGGCAAAACTGAATTGTCTGCATCATTACTCCTGAATGTTACTTAATAATTCAGAATTTTGAATCTCTGAGATCTAACTGTGATTTAACCAGCCAATCATTTCTAAGATGACATCATATTATTTGCATGTTGCCTAATTGAGTCTCTAAGCACCATTTATTTAGAGTATCTGCCTCTTTATTACTTGTGTACATTTAATTGAATTCTTATAATTATATCTAATGGTTTTGGACTGTAAAAGCCTCAAGTGTGTTCTTTGCATTGTACATGTATCATAAATTAGCACCCAATCCCCGCAGTTTTCCTTTTCTTTTTCTTTTTTAATTTTTGATCAGATGTTGGCTCCCAGAGTTTCTCAACTCAAGTTCGGCTTAGAGCATGTGTGATTATGAGATATAGTGTCATTGTTTACCCATCCTCATGTCATTGTAAACACATAAAACTGTCTTTCTTCTTTGGAACACAAAAGTTGAATATTTGAGCAGTGTCCATGGTCTTTTTTAATGAAAGTAAATGAGGACTGAAGATATCACACTCCAATATAGCATCATAAAAGTATCATAAAAGCTGTTTAAATATCCTGTGTCCTATAGTTTAAGTCTTCTGAAGTCATACGATAGCTTAATGTGGGGAACAGACCAAAATTTATGTCATTCAAATTTGCACAAATACTTTTAAGTGGCTGTCAAAAAAAAAAGAAAAAACACAAAACACTGCATGTGAATTTGTTGTAATATTTATTAGGAAATATGTCTGTGTGTTGGCCCTGAGGCAGAGGAACAGATGTCTATTGTGGAAATTCAAGGATCCATATGGACTAGAGTTTAATTATTACTGTAGAGACTTCACAAACATACCCATTCACACACACTTAGACTCGATCATGCCAATGTGCCCTTTTTATCAATGAAGTACCAGTGTTAATGTTTGTCCCACTGAAGACAATCTTGGCTCTCTGAAGATATGAAGGAAGTTTCACTTTTATATCTTGTCCTCCTTAAGCTCTGTGCAACTAAACACTGACAGATTATTAATCGAAGTGGCTGTGTGTGTGCGTGTCCCTTTTTCTAACTTCATGCCATATGGAGCATGAAAATAACATGAGTGGAAAAATAGGCTGTTTGAAAGAGTAGAGTGATGTGAGGGTGTACATTTGTGGGTTCAGTAAAATGATACAACTGATCTTTCACTTAGCCCTGCCCCTTTTATAATGTAAATCTATGAAATTTCTTTGTGTTTGGATAGTTTGAACATAAATTTAAGAGAAATTATCCAACAATATGCATAAACATTGTTGCAGGGTCACAGTATTTTCCTGTCTTTAAATAAATCTGTACACTCGTTGGATGAATGAACGTATTGATTTGATATGAGGGTGAGTAATTAATGACAGAATTTAAATTTTTTGTGTGAACTACCCGTTTAAATGAGGCTTTAAATAACCATTTACTTCACTTTTTATTTACAGCCAGCTCAGTTTTTAATCATGGTACTGCATAATCTACCAATGTCTCAAAAAGAATAATTGCAGATAAAGATGCTTTACAATGTCACACTTCATTCCAGCCCATATAGGAATAATATCTAGGCCTTTTTTGTTACAAGTATTCAGTTTTGTTTGTTCATAGATCTGTTTTCATAGACTTTTTGTTTGGTTTGTATTCATCAGTCGCATGTGTTCTTTGTCTTCGTTTCCCAGCACTCGTCTGTTTCTATGGACACTAATCATCATCACAGCTGTGCATCATTCAGTTTATCACCGTCATGTATTTAAGTTCCTCCCTGGACACTCTCAGTTGTCATTTGATGTTTTTTCTGTGTTTTCGTGGTTACTTTTGTTGCACGGATGCACTGTTACACATTCTGTCTGTTCCTGAGTTTATGTAATCATTAAAGTCACTTCGTATCCTGTTTACCTTTGTCTTCATTCGTCTTATTGACCGACCCATTATGTATTATGCAGCCAAATTCGCTGTGATCACTCGTGAGAGCCTGGATTTTCTTGTGTTCGCTGAATGATCACCACCCTGTAGACCAAAAATGAGGGTTGCTATCATGCGGTGTCTTGAGAGTGTCTACCCCCAGTTCGGATCACAGCCGGATCCAGAGCCCGTTCCACCCCTTGGACCACAGAGAAATCATGTAAGCCCCACACAGACAGACAGCCACCACCTTCCACAACACGTCAGCCAGAGCCCAAGGATAAGTGGACAGTGCTGACCCTCGCCCCGGATGAGGAGCCCCCCAGTGAGTCTGACCAGGGGTATGAGCCCGTGACATCTGTGGCCAAAGGTATACTGGTGGAAATAGAGACTGAGGACTGGCTGATGGACTTCAGTACAGAGGTATCGTCTCCCACCCTATCCCACCCCATTTCTTGTTCTTCATCACTGTTTCCTCCAACCCTGCCTCTGCTGGAGGTTTCCAACCCTTCGCCATCTCTTGGAATGCTGTGATGTCGAGCCTCAGGTTGAGCAACCACCATCAGCGCCTGAGGAAGTGGATCTTTTAGCTTCCGGTATCTGATCACCTTGCTCCATCTCGGCCCGTCTACCTGTCGATCTGCCTCGGCTCCTCCCACCTTTGGCTCCACCAGACACTATTGGCCTTATGGCTCCACAGGGTTCCCTTTTCCCATCAGCTCCCCCTTGGACAGTGGTCACTCCACTCACTGCCACGGACTTGCGGATCTATTCTCTGTTCCTCCACCCCTACGGCTGCAACTGCTCCTCCTTCCTTTCGGGTACACTCACACTGGCATTGTCTCAGTCGTCAGGCACTCTGGCTCCACCTCAGACGCTCGCAGCTGCGGCATCGCCTAGGCGTCTTGTGTAAGCGATGTCGCTCTGCTCCATCGACTCTCCGTCTGTGCCCTGGGATCCATTGGTTCCGCCTCCATCAGTCGTCCCCCAGTTCACATCAACCTCTACTCCACCTTGGATCTTACCTCTCTCGACTCCGCTGTGGGCTGTTGGGTCTGTGTCTTTGGACGTCTACTATTATCGCTGCCGGGGTCACGTTGTTGTCTGGATGACACCATTCCTCCGTCGCCGCCTATCACCGTCCCTGCACCATCTCCACGCGCTCTTCACAGGCCAACACAGGACAAAAATGTCATCATCTGAGACAGCAGAGAGTAGCCAGGCAGTCAAACGTGCTCTGTTGAGCAGTTTGTCTGTTTAGGGCTACTATAGAGCCATGTCGGCGCAAAATGTCCACTTAATGTGTAAGGCGACCCATAGTGTATGTAGATAGAAATGGCTCATTCTAAGGTAATAAAAACATAACGGTTCATTATGTACGGTCTTTGTACACCATTGAAAAAATAGTTAGGTATATTATATTGCATTTATGTCAATAGAGCCTTCTAACAGTTTAGAGTTCATTGCTATGGGACGTACTTTGAAGCTTAAACTAGCAATAGTAACCAAGGGGCAGATCTTAGTAAAGAGTCAAATGAATCAATTGTTTGCATGGGAGCTTGTGTGATTTTACTGTGTATTCATTACTGATACATTTAAATTCGTCTTAAAAAATAAAGATTTTACGATTCCATAAGGTTTTTTGGGTTTTTCTTCACACTAAGAAAAAAAGATTGTTCTTTTAAGAACTTTTCACTGAAAGGTTCTTTGGGGAATCAAAAATGGTTCTTCTATGGCATCACTGCAAAAACGACTTTTTGGAACTTTTATTTTTAAGAGTGATACACAAACACAACACACATGTTGGTTTTTCCATTTGATTCCCACATGCATCAGTACAGACTCACACAGGACAAAATTCTTCATGTTTGGAATTTAGGCCACAGACTCTTTTATGTGTTGCCACTTAGGCTAATTTTTGTTTGTTGTGTGTTTCATCTGTGCAGTCCTGTTTGAGACGTTCTCTCACGTTTAAAGATAAATGGAGTACAGTAGGTATGCATCACACAGGGAATGATACCAAATTTAAAGAGCACACAGACCCATTTATACAATGTGAATTTGATAAATATCACACACACACAGTGGCGCACCGAGCGTGATCTACTTAGAGTAGAGGAGTGTGTGTGACCCCAAATGTGCTGTGCTGTTTCCCCACCTTCCTATAAACTAGTTTCTCACTTTTTTTGCCATTCATCTTTATCTCCATCTTTCTGACAGACCTGCATTCATCCTGCTTAATCAGAAGTAAAAAATTACACCTGCAGAAACAACCAAAAATATGCAACATAAACGCAAACGCAAGTGCAACAAAGTCTCTAACTGTATTTGTTTCTTTCTCTCTACTAAATGTGAAGGTCGTTGTTTCAGCCTTGCTGTTTTAATACACATACACTGGTGTTCAAAGGCTTGGTAAGATTTTGTAATGCTTTAAGTCTCATATGCTCACCAAGGCTATTTATTTGATCAAAAATACTAACAATATTATTGTGAAATATTATTACAAGATTTCTATTTTAATATTTTTTAAAATGTAATTTACTCTTGTGATGGCAAAGCTGAATTTTCAGTATCATTACTCCAGTCTCAAGTCACACGATCCTTCTGAAATATGCTAAATTCTAATATGTGAATTCATATATATTGTACGTACTATATAGGCCTGCCCTATTTTGTAAATATTTTGTCATTTTTGTGCTAGTAACAAAGGAAAAAGCTAGAATAGCAAAATACACAAAATAATATTATGTAATATTATGTATTATGTTCACAAAAGAATGTAATGACGAGAATTAATTGAGCCTCTTGATGTGTTTTCATTATGCAAATGGGGTTGACGAGCTCATCTGCTATTTTCTCCTCTCCCACTGCTGAGAATCAAGAGCCTCATCAACTACATCACAAGGACCAACTGCTGATTAACAGGTGTATGTGTCCAGTGATAGAGCAGAGTCAAGATACAGCACAGACATAAGTAATCAATCCTGGTACAGTAGATATAGTGTGACCTAAGTATAGCTTTTATGCATAATGATATACATGAGGTTGTATCAACAACACAGACAGAAGCAAAAGAAAATGAACATACAGCTGTAATGGAACAGACACTAATATTTGATACAGAACAGAAGAGGGGGATTGCGCACGGGGGGGAAAGTGTGTCGTTTATTTTCACCTCTGCCCAGGTGTGCTGATCAAAATGAGTAATGACAGAGTTAGTAGAGCAGCACCTCAGAGAATACACTCACACACCATGCACATGCAAACAGAAAACGTACAAAAAGAGAATTATGCAACAAAATACAAGCATTCTACTGAGAAGGAAAGAGCATCCAAGAGAGCATACAAGATAAGGTGCATGTTTCATGGGAATTGAACCCATTAACTTGATGTTACAGCGTGTAACATGCTATAGACTGTAAGATTTGTTATCAGAACATTTTTTCTATTGTCAAATCAACTTAATCAATTTGGTTCAGCCCGCATTGTATTAACTCAAATTTTTAATTTCAATGAACTCAATTTTAGTTAACTTACTTTTTTAAGTTAAACCAACAATTCTTTTTTACAGTGTTGTAACTCTGTCCGCTACAGTATTTCTACAGCGCAATAAATTACTTCTTTATGCCAGAGTATTTACACTCATGATACACGGTGTGTCCATTTGGCACCGCCCTGTTTGTGTTTGTTACATTTGGCATCAAGCCCCATGGAAAATATATCTCTTACACCCAAGAGGTCTTGAGGTCTCTTCGACATTTCCTCAGATAGATTTTAGATGGTACACATAAGCCCTGCAGCAAACAAGCAGGGGTGTTTCGTACACCCGTTCCAGAACCTCTGCAAGAACAGATTGGGGTGGTGGAAAACATCTGTTATTCCACCCATGCCCTTAGAATGATTTATTTCATCTAGGGATCTATTTGTGTTAATATGAGGGTTCACATGCAATCATGTAGACACAATATTAAATTGCATATGATATCACCACATAACAATAGCTTTATTAAAATACATGGTTGATGTGTAGTTGTTTTTAATACATGAGCAGTGAGTAGGTATTATCGTATATAAAACACATGCATATTTATCTTGTAGTATAACAAAATGTTGATGACTACATAAAGTCTGTTGAATGCATTAGCCTACACGTGTTGCTGATTTATAAAGACAGTCATACAGAAGTGGGTTCAGTTAATTTCTTTCCTCCTCCTGCCTTTTTGTAAGTGATGCAACAGTATGGATGAGATGATGTTCAGTTTGATCTTATAGAAAACAGGAACATGGACAGTAAGGTGCTTTATGCCTCACTGAGACGAGACCAACTGCTATCATTAGAAACACTTCGGGCCTCATTCATGAAACACGAGCAGAACAAATTTCTGTGTAGGCTAGTCTCTCTCTCTCTGCCTCTCTCATCCTTCACTGTAAAATAAATCCTGTTAAAGGTGTGACAAAAATGGCAGCTATGCCTGAAATTCAGTGGGGTGCCTTATAATTTACAGTACAAATCTGTGCATTTCATTAACTCTACGATGATAATGTATGGATCCATTTCAACTATAAAAATCTGGTTTGTATAATAAAACTTACTGATGAACACAATAATATTACAGCTGGTAAAGTTAATTAAAATTGGCCTATTCATAACAATCACTTATTAACAAACAAAGCAGCATAAAGTGTAATATGAAAACACTCTAACGTGCAAAATAAACATTGATACTAAAAACATTGTCTTATCAAATCTGATGCGAGTTTAACGTCAGTTATAAATTGGAACCATTTTAGCAAGATTTTAGAATATACTGTGTGTAGAATGTACAACACACTACAGTTCAAAGGTTTGGGGTTGGTAGATTTTGCAATGTTTCTTAAAGAAGTCTCTTATGCTCACCTGCATTGATTTGATTCAAAAGGCAGTAAAAACTGTAATTATACAATATTAAATAACTATTTTCTATTTTATGTCTCATTTAATATCCTCCTCTCATTCTCATTCGTCTTCATTTTATCAATTTAATAAATTAAACTGTGTTGATATAAAGTTCCTCTCAGCAATTGACCCTTCGCTGGCAGTTTGATTGACAGGCGATCTGACCAATCATAACCCCGAATCCGCGATGTTGTCTGACAAAGCAGTCAGTGGAGTTAGTAGATTAACGTTGGTGAACTTAAACTTAAAAAATTGTGTGTACTCGCGTCTTTCCGCGCTTGAAACAACATTCCTTCTGATGTTCATTCATGTTTATTTGATGCTATAAATGAACTAGTATGAAGAGATGTTGATTCACGAGCCGCTTGAAGGAGCTACAGCGATCTGTCACGACACATTAAAGAGACACTATAGCATATTTGTTGTTAAACTTCTTAAAAAAATTACAATATATTAAATATGAAACTGTTTCATATCAAAAGCAGCCTGCTCTGTCTTTTCTGCCGACGTGTTGTGAGTTTCCTCTTTGCTCCGGGATGTATTTTTCACTTCGTGAGAACATGATGTGTGGCGTGAGAGCGCATGACTTGTTGGACAAAGCAACAGTAACTAAAGGGGGCGGGTCTTTCCGAAGGGTCAGTTGTTTGCTTTGCAGGACCATCTTTGTTCTCTTTGGCTTTTTCTCTTCCATACACGAAAGATCACATTAAATTTTCTTTCAAGGAAAGAGTATCTTTAGAGACTGTTGATATTATGTTTGGTCTGATAAATAAAATTCCCTTCTCACTATAAACAAAGCCCTCTTCAAAGGGCTTTTGAGGCAACCATTCCAAAAGCACAACTGTGTGCAGGCCTATTATGTAAGCAGTAAGTAAATGTGTGTCTATGTGCAAATCATCATCTTGTCAGACCTTTGTTATCAGATTGCACTATTTTATATTTCAGTTGTATTAAATTGGACAATAATATTTACCTATATTTCAAGAGCCTGTTTTTTTTTTTTGTTTTGTTTTTTACAATTGGAAAGTCAGACCTCTACAGTCCTGCCAATGTTCAAGAGCCATATGAAACCCCTATATCAACAAATGGAGCCTGAGTCATACTTGGACATCGTAAACTATGTGGGGCTGAAAATATTAGAGATACTCAATGAGTGAAATTCATAGAGGACCTTAGAAATTCTGTTCATAAATGATATGGTGCCATCTTCTGTCAGTACATTTCATTAGTTGATATTACTGGATAGTCTTGAGGGGAATATCTCTTATTATTTGCAAAGATAATTATGAGTTTGTTTTTGTTTGTTTGATTGATTTTAAAGACATTCTGTTGTCTTTACAGTTTTTAAAATTTAAAAAGTATCTAATACTATAGCTAAAGTTTGGATTTCTGTTATTAATTTTGCAAAAATGCAACTGGGATTTCTTCAAAATTATGATGAAAGTTAAATGAAATTTGTTAATCACATCAACAAGATAATTATTTGAAGTATATTTTTGCACAACATTAAGAACACTGAATGTTCTAATTAATTTCTGTATTTTATTCCAAAATGTAAAAAGAGTGAACGTAATGATAAAATAAATATACCACAAGTAGTGAATGCTGATTTGTGCAACTTTTTTTTCTTTTTTTTTTTCTTTGTAGCCTGGTTTTGTTTTTCAAACAGGCAATGTGCGTGGCGACCGATGATGACGTCACCAACGTACGACATACGTTGTTCTGTGTGAGGACCTCGCGGTGCATGGTTTGGAAACAGTACGCGGAATTTCTTTGAAGCAATAATAAAATCACCGCAGGCATAAAGACTCGTATACAGGTATAACACTATTATACACACTGCATTTGCATGTAATAGACATATATGTAAGGTTAACTGAGTGAGCAATTCATTCATTCATTAATACTCCGTCGTGTGTTTGTTGCGGTAACATAATATTCTGAGGCTGCTGTAAGCTTTTTGATATATTGAGATGGTCAGGAAATTAGTAAATATTTTTATTGTCTTACACATGCATAATGCGTATTTAATATATACTTCTATGACCAGATTTCTGAAATGGAAAACGGGGACATTAGCAAGTTCAGTGGTCGAAATGCCATTGAAATCTTTGACAACACATTTTTGTTAAAATTATTGCTAATTATTATTATACCATTGTCTAATTAACCATTATTGTGATGCCTGTGTTTAACCCCTAACTGTTTTTAATACATTTCACTGAACTTAACACTATGGAAAAATAGTAAATAGTAACCATTGCAAATAACAAATAGATAAAAGCAGCGTTATATTATAACATTGACATTTAGTCATTTAGCAGACGCGTTTATCCAAAGCGACTTACAAGTGAGGAATATAAACAAGCGATTCTTCATGAATTGGCAAATAGACACAGGAAGTGCTCACAATGCAACAGAATTTGATTTTACACATTAAACCCATTAAAAATGTAAAACAAAATATGTATTTAACAAATGATTTTTCTAAATGTATTTAATTATTTTCACAAACTTTGAATCTGTTGTATCTAGTAATTATAAGATGTTAAACTTTTCAAAAGTTATGTTATGTTTGTTCCTTACTATCACTAACTATGCTTATTATTTTGAATTTTATGCTCATTTACCGCAGAAAGTATGTGAATTCTACAAGTGTAATTGTTCAGTTGATTATTGTTTTATTGTTCATACATATCGAGGTACACTTTTACGAACGTGGTATAGTTAGGATGTGTGTGTGGGAATTACTGCGCCGTGACAGCAGAACTTAAGGGAAAATTAACAATTGTTTGCAAAACAATCGTGCACACTGTTTAGTTCTTGTTTTATATTTCATACAGTATTGTATTACTTTAAACAAACATGAAGCAATTAAAGTTTTGTGTGCTGTAAAATGGGGGCGTTTTCAGGGACATCTCTAGTCAAGGACAAGACACCAAAAACAGTGACAATGTTAGTAAATGAGTAACAGTAACTTCATTAAGCCTATGAAAGAAAATAAAAAGAATTATAGATGTATATGAGACCAAAACAATCTCACAATTAAGCGTCTTTAAAGCAGCCACAGTTTTCCTAGTTTACAGGTGTGCACATATTTCATGAGCTCCATGCATGCTGAATAGTTCTCTGCACACATGTAACAGGGGTGGTTAGAAAATGTCATTCCAATCTGTTTTGTCCCATCAGCACTCGTCAGCATGGAGACGGATCTTTATGATGAGTTCGGAAACTATATAGGACCGGAGCTGGACTCTGATGAAGATGAGGAACTAGATGCAGAGGACCGGGAGGCTGATGAGGTCTGTCTAAATCAGTGTTTCTCAAACTTTTTCAGCCCAAGGACCACTTTATCTTCCGATTTTTTTTTCTGAGGACCACCTAACAGAATCCCACTCTAACACGCCCCCCAAAAACAACAAAATAGGAAGGATAAACTAAATTTAAGTTTAATATGCAACTGTTTCAAGTCAAAAACTAATTATTCAAACACAAATGCAATGATATGATCAGAAATTATTAAATGAATTTTATTTCATTTGAAAAAGTAAATGTGAAATGAGCTGCAGCTTAATAATCCATTTTTACGTTATTAAAACACACTGACGGCAACCCCCCAACGCCAACCTTGCCTAGTTTAGGTCATCTTTTTGCGTACCACACTTTAAGAATTACTGGTCTAAATCAACAAAAATCACCTTGAATTTTAAACAGACAAAAAGCACAGTTTTATGTGCTACTTGCGAGATAGTATATGGTGCGATATGAGTATTGTTTATTACAAAATTACTTCTTATTACAGGGAGATGAGGAGGAGGATGATGAAGACCAGGCTGAGGTTGATGAGGAGGGTGGTGGTATGGAGGTGGTTTTACATGAGGATAAAAAATATTATCCCACGGCTGAGGAAGTTTATGGTCCTGAGGTGGAGACTATTGTCCAAGAAGAAGATACACAACCACTGACAGGTAACAGGCATGCTGATGGAATGCTAGTTTATGCACTTCCATTTCAAAATCAAATTTCTCATGTTTATTTCCTCCTCAGAGCCCATCATAAAACCTGTAAAGTTGAAGCGGTTTACTCTGATGGAGCAGGAGCTTCCAGTCACAGTCTATGACATGGAGTGAGTTTGGTATTGTGTTGATTCCGTCTTTCCTTGAATGTTTGAATTGCGTATTCTTATATGCATGTCTATCCACAGGTTCCTTGCTGATTTGATGGACAGCTCAGAACTGATCAGAAATGTTACTTTGTGTGGACATTTACACCATGGCAAGGTAAAAGACATTATTGTGCTTTTTTGATTTTTCACTGTTGTGTAATAAATGGTGCATTGCGTGGTGGCTCTCTATGATGTATTGATTTTGTTTGTTTAAAATTCATTTATGCACCTCACCCCCCACCAGACATGCTTTGTGGACTGCCTCATTGAACAAACTCACCCTGAAATCCGCAAGAGAGATGACAGTGATGTAAGTACCTAGATGGTGAACATAAACATTTCTTTGTACATGCAGACTGAGGCATCCTGTTTTTAAGCTGGCATGCCGTGTTTGTTCAGTTCTACAGTCATTGAAATATTGATCTATTATTTTTCACAGTTACGATACACCGATATCCTATTCACAGAGCAAGAGGTAAGAAATGACCTGAAATAAGATGACAAGCAAGCATTTATCTTGTGTTCTTATGGTATTGATGGTTTCATTCAATCATATTTTTGTGTTTTGTCATAGAGGGGAGTTGGCATCAAGAGTACTCCTGTAACCATGGTGCTACCCGACTCACGGGGCAAATCCTACCTCTTCAACATCATGGACACGCCAGGTACTTCCTGCCCTCTCTCCATCTTCCCTGTGAAGAAGCTGACATATCTGTTTAAAATTCCACTTGTAAAAATATAAGTTACACTGCTATGCAAAGCCAAATGATTAAAGTCTCATACTCTTCTTCAGGTCACGTGAATTTCTCTGATGAAGTGACATCTGCTGTCAGACTGTCTGACGGCATTGTGCTTTTTATCGATGCTGCCGAGGGGGTGAGTTTACATACACATACAAAGTTTACTGCTGATGTTAAGCTTTTCACTTCAAGACTCACTCATTAGTATGTCTTTGCTATTGAAATACAATAAATAATCATTGTCTAGTCTTAATATTTTTTTGTTAGATTAAATTGTAATTTTCATATTAAACTAGCTGTTATGTAATTATAAATTTTTAGTGTGTTTTTAACTGTTTGCATGTGTTCAGGTGATGCTGAACACTGAGCGACTAATCAAGCACGCAGTGCAGGAGAGGTTGGCCATTACCATCTGTATTAATAAAGTAGATCGTCTGATCGTGGAGCTCAAGCTACCCCCTACTGATGCCTACTACAAACTTCGGCACATTGTGGATGAGGTCAACGGCTTGCTGAGGTACCCCACAATACTTAAAAGAACACAATTTGGTAGATGAAACATGTTTTTCTAGACAAATTCTAGAGCTATTGTTTGTATTTCTGTTGAGCCTCATGGGTTGAATTGTTTTTAGCGAGCAATTTTGTCTGAAATTTTCAGAGAGTAAATATCTCTCCTTTTCTCTCTGGCAGCACATACTCCACAGATGAGTCTCTGATTGTGTCTCCCCTGTTGGGAAATGTGTGCTTCGCTTCCTCACAATACAGCATCTGCTTCACTCTTGGCTCCTTTGCCAAAATCTATTCAGACACCTACGGTGAGACATACACAAACATATAGTTCAAATGCACACTTAAAGGGTTAGTTCACCCAAAAATGTAAATTCTGTCATTGATTTAACCTTCACAAAGACCCACCCCCTTTAGTTACTGTTGCTTTGTCCGACAAATCATGCGCTCTCACACCACACATCATGTTCAAAGAGGACACTGACAACAAAGAGCAAATAGGACACTGACAACACGTTGACAGACATAAGAAACAGTTTCATATTTAATATATCATAATTTTTTAAAGAAGTTTAAACAATAAATAGCGTATAGTGTCTCTATAATGTGTCGTGACAGATCGCTGTAGCTCCTTCAAGCGGCTCGTGAACAACATCTCTTCATACTAGTTCATTTATAGCATCAAATAAACATGAATGAACATCAGAAGGAATGTTGTGTCAAGCACAGAAAGCTGCAAGTACACACAATTTTTGAATGTTAATGTACTGACTGACTGAATCCCCTGACTGCTTTGTCAGACAAAATGGCCGATTTGGGTTTATGATTGTTTTAGATCGCCTGTCAATCAAACTGTTTGCAAAGGGTCAATTACTCACCCTCATGTCATTCCAACCAATAAGACCCTTTTTGATCTTCGAAACAATATTTTTAATGAAATCCCTGAGCTACACAATGACCACTTTCAAGGCCTAGAAAGGTAGTATAGATGTCATTAAAATAATCCATGTCACTACAGTGGTTCAACCTTAATGTTATGAAGCTACGAGAATACAAAATAATGACTTTTTTCAACAATTTCTTCTCTTCAATGTCAGTCTCCTACACGGTTGACGTAGTAAACACAATGCAGCACTTATATATCAGAATGCCGACATGGTATTGGTCGATTTCCGCGTCAGCATCACATGCATGCGTTGTGCAGCACACGTGAACAGTGTTGGCCAATACTGACCCGGCGTTCTGACATAGAACCTGGAGTGCTGCACAGCGTTTGCTACGTTAACTGCGTAGGAGACTGACATGGAAGAGAAAAAAAAATAAAGTCATTAGTTTTGTTTTTTTGCACACAAAAAATATTAGTGTGACAGTAGTGACATGGTTTATTTTAACGACCTCTTTACTACCTTTTCTGAAAGTGGTCGTTTTGTTGCAGTCTATCGGAGGCCAGATAGCTCAGGGATTTCATCAAAAATATCATAATTTGTGTTCTGAAGATTAACGAAAGTCTTAGGGGTTTTGAGCAACATGAGAGTGAGAAATTAATGACTGAATTTTCATTTTTTGGAAACTAACCCTTTAATGCTTTTCTCAGAAAACATTAAACTTTGTTTTATTTTCTTTTGATTTCCAGGTGATATCAACTACATGGAGTTTGCTAAAAGACTGTGGGGTGACATTTACTTTAACCCCAAGACGTGAGAATCTTAAGCTGATTTTATTTCAAAGAAAATTGAGTAATGGCAGAATGTGTTTGGTTCTTCTTTGTAACTGGTTGTGTTCTGTGCCTATCAGGAGGAAATTCACAAAGAAAGCCCCTAACAGTAACTCTCAGCGCAGCTTTGTTGAGTTTGTACTGGAGCCGCTGTACAAGATTCTTTCACAGGTAAGACGTGCACTCAAATTCATTCATGCATCTTGGGCAATATTTCTACACATTCAGACAGACATAGGCAATCAAACACGTACACATGTGCAGGCTGTGTAACTGTGGTGTGTCTGTAGGTGGTGGGGGATTGTGATACGTCTCTGCCTCGTGTCTTGGATGAGCTTGGCATTCATCTGACCAAAGAGGAGTTAAAGCTCAACATCAGACCTCTGCTGCGCCTCGTCTGTAACCGCTTCTTTGGAGAGTTTACAGGTGAGTGTCTATTGAATTAACTTATAGTTCTTGCACATGTGGAGTGTGTTCGGGTCTAATAATGTTTGCAAATTCAACAGGCTTTGTGGACATGTGCGTGCAACACATACCTTCTCCTCAAGGGGTGCCAAAGCCAAGATAGAGCACAGCTACACAGGTGGACTGGATTCAGACCTTGGAGAGACAATGTCTGAGTGTGACCCTGATGTAAGTGTGGGATCTACAGAGATTGATATCAGTGCTGTGAAATTGAACATTTATTTTATCAAAATACAGTAAGAGCAATAATATTACTAACACTTACAAATTGTTTTCTCTTTTAATATATTTAATTTAAAATGTAATTTTTTCCTGTGATGGCAAAGCTGAAGTTTCAGCAACATAACATAACATTGATCCAGACTCACATGATCCTTCAGAAATCATTTTAATATGCTGATTTGCTGCTCAAGAAATTTTTCTTAAAATAAATGTTAAAAATGGTTGTGCTGGTTAACATTTGTGTGAAAACCTTGATATTTTTTTCAGGATTCATTGTATAGAATCTTCAAAAGAACATTTATTTGAAATGGAAATCTTTTTTTAACTTTGTAAATATCTTTACTGTCTTATTTAACAAATTAATGCATCCTTGCTGAGTAAAAGTGCTAATTTCTTTTTAAAAATCTTTGAATGGTGGTGTATGTGAATTAAAATAGATGTAAACGGAAGTCGTAGTTATTGGGGAAGCCACTATTTCTCTTCAGGTAGATAAATAATAAATAAGTTGTGGTTTAGAGCACACAGACAAAACGCTGTGGCAGATGCTTTATGTCTGGAGGCGACAGCATTTCAGACAGATCTGAAGCAACCAGTCATTTTGATGACCGGCTTTGGTGTCGGCATTTCAGAATGACCAATCCAGAATGTCATCTTATCCAATCTGAATCAATTATTCTGTCACATGATTTGTTTAGGCAAAGTCACATTACTTTTTTTGATAGGCGTTTCTTGAATTCATCCAATAAATGTAGTTAATGCGCATATCATCCTACCAAATAAAATAATAATGCATCCACCTCATGCAGGCCTATAAAAATCACAATAACAAAGGTCCAAAGTACTAAGTCAAACTCTTTTTCCTTTCTAAGGGTCCACTGATGTGCCACACCACTAAGATGTACAGCACAGATGACGGCGTTCAGTTCCACGCGTTTGGTCGAGTCCTGAGTGGAACCCTGCAGGCGGGCCAGCCAGTGAAGGTTCTGGGAGAGAACTACAGCCTGGAGGATGAGGAGGACTCACAGATCTGCACTATCGGACGCCTGTGGATTTCTGTCGCCAGGTGACTGTCACACTCTGTCATGTTTTGCTTGCCGTGTCCACAACAATATTTAAAGACTATGACTTTTCCAGGTATCTATAGTTTTTTTTAAATATTTTCTACTGAAAATATCTACCCCATAAAATATTGTACAACTTGACATAATTAGTCAAATTTATATTTATTGTAAAATAGCACATGTAGTTTTATGATTTTATTCATTTACATGACATTTCCAGGTCTAGAAATCACACTTTAAAAATTAGGCTTCCTCTTATATATGGGTTTTTCAAGACGGTTTTTGATAGTTGTGAATTAAAATAAGAAATGTCTTGATTTGTAGTTTTGGCTTATTTTAAATAATTTAAGTCATCTTGATTACCCCCCCCCCTTCCATTCATTTGTTTCTAGCCGTCTTTGTGAAAATTGTTTCAAAGTTTGGGAATATTGTAATGTTTGTAAATGTTATGTTTAATGTGTTTATGCAAGGTATCAGATTGAAGTGAATCGTGTTCCAGCTGGTAACTGGGTGCTGATCGAGGGCTGCGACCAGCCTATCGTTAAAACGGCCACAATCACAGAACCTCGTGGAAATGAAGAGGTGGGAAAGAGAGAGATATCTATTTGAAATTAAGCAGTATTCATTTATGTTGGATTGGATGTTGAATGTGCTTTCCATTGTGAGTAGGCACAGATCTTCAGGCCATTGAAGTTTAACACTGCCTCAGTGATAAAAATAGCTGTGGAGCCAGTCAATCCCTCAGAATTGCCCAAGATGTTGGATGGACTCAGAAAAGTGAACAAGAGTTATCCTTCACTTACAACAAAGGTAACACACTTTAGAGCAACTCGCACATCAATATTGTTTTAAAAACGTATTTCTGACATGTTTTAAACCTCAGGACCAAACCAGATGCCGCATATACTTGAAAAGCAATCAGCAGGGTTACTTCTTGATAACATTTCGGTCCATCAAGATAAATTGCAAACTTTTTACTTACTTGTTTCATATTAATCTGTGCTGGTTTGTGTGTGTTCAGGTGGAGGAGTCAGGTGAACATGTGATTCTTGGCACAGGTGAGCTGTACCTGGACTGTGTAATGCACGACCTGCGGAAGATGTACTCTGAGATTGATATTAAGGTGCTTTTTTGGTCTCGAAAAAATTATTTTATCTTCTTGAAATTTTTTTTTTTTTTAATGCGTTTTATTTTTAACTTTTACCTATAGGTAGCTGATCCTGTGGTGACTTTCTGTGAGACTGTGGTGGAGACATCCTCCCTGAAGTGTTTTGCTGAAACACCCAATAAAAAGTGAGAACAAACTTTCTGTATGTCAACATCATTGTTTAGAAATCCAGTTTTGTTGAAATGTGACCCGTAAAAGTCTTGACAGGGAAACGAATGGGTTCAGATATGTTTGACTGATTTGTAACTCTGTGTTTGTAATTTGCAGGAATAAGATCACCATGATTGCAGAGCCGTTGGAGAAGGGTCTTGCTGAAGACATTGAGAACGAGGTGGTGCAGATCACATGGAACAGGTAGAATAATAATGGAGAACTTATGGGTTATATAAAACACAAAGATGAATTTCTTAGCTGAGTAAAAAAAGTAAGTTGTAAATGTATCTGAAAATTAAATTCGTTTGAAAAACCTTCTTGGTTGATAGGCAAAAACAACACTAAAAAATTATTTTTGTATTGTTCTGCGGTGAGGGCTTGAATGGTAAAAATACCAACATAAACTACCATAAACATAAACTATCAAAATTTTGGGGTTGGTAAGATTTCTGTTTCAGATAAATGCTATTCTTCTGAAGTTTCTTTTCATCAGAAAATCCTGGAAAATCACGGTTTCCACAAAAATGTCAAACTGATTTTAACATTGATGGTAATAAATGTTTCTTGAGCAGCAAATCAGCAAATTTGAATGATTTCTGAAGGACCATGTAAATAAAAACTGGAATAATGATGCAGAAAATTCAACTTTGACATCACAGGAATAAATTACATTTTTAAATATATTAAAATAGTTATTTTAATTGTGATGATATTTCACAATATTAGTTTTTACTGTATTTTTGATTAAATAAATTCAGCCATAAGATACCTCATTAAAAGCATTTTGTTTAAATTCTTACAAATCCCAAACTTTTGAATGGTAGTATATGTGGTGCAGTTTAACTGACATGCTGTTTTGCTTATAATCTTGTAACCAACTTAAAATATACCCCTCTTTTTCTCTGTAGGAAAAAGTTGGGAGAGTTTTTCCAGACCAAGTATGACTGGGATTTGCTGGCAGCTCGTTCCATCTGGGCTTTTGGACCTGACACGACTGGGCCCAACATCTTAGTAGACGACACTTTGCCCTCTGAGGTAATTTACACATCGGCTGACACTAATTATGTTTGGCAAGGGTTATTTCTTTTCATTGAATCTCGTACAATTCTACTGTAATTGGATTGCAAATGAATGAAGTTTAGCATAGATTTAACTTCATCTCTCAGACAACTGTATTGACATACATTTGAAAATAGTGCCTTGGGCCATTTGATTTTGGATCTCTGTTGAAGTCTCTTGGTGTGGATGTGTTGATGTGTCATTATTTGGTGTGTGTTTTGCCAGGCAGTCAGAGGTGTGAAAAATTTGTCGCGTGTGATCGCATGTGACAGGATCTATCTGTTTTTGTGAGAGGTCATTCGCTGGACAACTGAACTTGAACGTTGAATGACTCGATAAATGATCTGTTGTCTTTTTCTGTGTGTTGTAGGTAGATAAAGCTCTCCTCGGCTCAGTGAAGGACAGCATTGTACAGGGCTTTCAGTGGGGCACACGCGAGGGTCCCTTATGTGATGAACGTAAGACATTACAAAACATCTTATATGAGAGGTGGGGGGGGGGGTCAGTTAGGTTATCATATCGACCAGAACATTAATGTTGGTGCATTCAAAATGACCATGTCATAGGATATATAAAGATTTAAATTGATGGTCGCCATATTTAACATGATTATAATTTCAGCATGATCATGTTTTATTCATGTCTCTTCAAAAATCTTTTTTCTTTCATAACCATTTTCCACCCTTTCCTGACTGTTTTGCTACTGTTCCTTTAAGTCCTCCATATGTAAATGGAAATGTTTCTTTTTATAGTTTATAACTGTGTCTCTTTGATAATCCTTGCATTCAGCAATCCGCAACGTGAAGTTTAAGATCCTAGATGCCGTGATCGCACAGGAACCGCTGCACAGAGGAGGAGGACAGGTCATCCCTACAGCTCGCAGAGTCGTCTACTCTGCCTTTCTTATGGTAATCTATCCTTTGATAGGTCTGTTTAGCCACCTCTCATTCTTCCCATCTTCCTCTGTTTCCTTCTCTGCCTAATCATTGTTTCCATTAGTCTTATTGGACTGTTTCATTCAATTAACTCAGTTCAATAGATTAAGTTGATTATCGTAATTGGTTTCTTACTCACTCACTCACTCACTCACTCACTCACTCTCAATTTTTTTTCCCCCCTCACTTTGTGATTGGTTGTTTTCTGTAGGCCACGCCCAGACTGATGGAGCCCTATTACTTTGTGGAGGTTCAGGCTCCTGCTGACTGCGTTTCTGCTGTGTACACGGTGCTGGCACGCAGGAGGTAAAATACTCACACAGAATGAGGACATTGCTGACTTGTCAGTAAACACACACTCACATTAAGCAGATTGTTGCTCAAGGCAGCAAAAGTCAGCAAGTCTCTAATAAAGACAGTCTCTTTTTAGAATGAGCCTCTGACTGATCTCTTGTTTCTGTGTCCTGTAGAGGTCATGTGACGCAGGATGCCCCAATCCCTGGCTCTCCTCTTTACACTATCAAAGCTTTCATTCCAGCTATTGACTCGTTTGGCTTTGAAACAGATCTCCGCACACACACGCAGGGCCAGGCCTTTGCGCTCAGTGTGTTCCACCACTGGCAGGTACAATCACACACGTTTTCTCCTTCTCGCTCTCTTGTGCGTGCGTATGTCTTTGAATGAATATACAAGGATGTACGTTGAAAAAAACTTGTCAAAAACACGCTCATCTCATCCATCAATAAAAAAGAAATGAAAATAAAATAAGAGATTAAAACTGTTTTTATTTTTTTATTTTTGAGGGGAAAATGTGACCTGGGGATGACCATAATGACAGCTTTGTGGCAATTAATTAAGCACAGTAATAAGATTGAAATAATGGTTTAAAGTAATAATTGAAAAAATGGTTTAAGAAATTGTATTATGACTTTGTATGGCAATTAAGCACGTCAATCTGAAGAAAATATATTTAAATTGATCATTGATAAATGATTATTTTTTGATTATTAATGTACTAATGATATTAAATTATTTATCAGCTGCTGATTTTTTTTTTTTTTTTTTTTTTTTTTTTAAATTACTAATTGTATTGCGGTATTTTTACTGCAAGGACCTAATGAGATTTACCACTTTTGAAATTAATAATAGAAAATTACAATAGAAATGTCATGATGCATTACTGTAATGACAATTAGGAAGAAATGTAGAAATGTTTAGTTACTTTTTTTGTATTGTAATATTGATGTAAAGCTTGTAATTGAGCACTTTAAACCAAGAGAATCTAATAACAGCCACATTTAAGATAATAGAAATTACAAAAAAGAATGATATTTCAATAAAGCTAACAAGAACATTATGTGAAAAATAGTGTGTGTGTGTGTGTTGATGTGTTTGATGTTGAGTAGCAGACGTTTGAGTCAGCAGCAGCGGACTCCCTTGCCTTCAACACTGTTTGTGTGTGTTTGTCACATGGTATTAGATTTGTGCCACTGTCCCGAGTAATTATTGTCTCTGCCCCTCACTCTAGATTGTTCCCGGTGATCCTCTGGATAAGAGCATTGTGATTCGTCCTCTAGAGCCTCAGCCGGCCCCTCATCTGGCCAGAGAGTTTATGATCAAAACCCGCAGGCGCAAAGTAAGACATGTTTGACGTCTCTGAAGTGTCAATCAACTTGTTTAGTTTGAATATGCATCATATATCATCATATATCATCATCATCTCTCTCCTCTTCCTCCAGGGATTGAGTGAGGATGTCAGTATCAGCAAGTTCTTCGATGACCCTATGTTGTTGGAGTTAGCCAAACAGGATGTGGTGCTGAACTACCCGATGTGATGAGACAAATGAACTTAACTTATCCCATCATTCCTCTTCAGCTTCACTGGACATGCCCTTACTACGAATCAATTCAATTCTGTATGATGGAATATAAAAAATGTTTTTTTATATTCATAGTGCTAGAAACAATACCGATTAACGTTGCAGTTACCCCAGACTCTCCTAAATTACTCTGTGATCTTCATGTGCATCCTTACAGTCTTGCTCTGTTTATTTTTATATTTGACAAGTGTTTTTGTAGTATAACATGATGTGAAGGACAGGCAAGCCTTTTGGAAATGTCTGAAATCTCTTTAAAATTTTTCATCACTTTTTGTAAGTGTGATTAAAAGGATTTGGCCTGTGGGTCTGTGTTTGAGTTCATTATAGATGTATTTTTTATGATATCCATGAAGGTGATGGCCATTGTACTTTGATGTGAAGGAAGGAGGATTTTGATATGCACTATGAAAGTATGCTCAAACTTTGGAAGAGAATATTCGACACTTGGGGAAACTTGTAGATCATTCAATGAATACAGAATAAAACAAGTGCATACATAAGGGTAAAATAGATTGGTTTGTGTCTGTGACACTACCAGAAGCAGAGTTAAGGAAGGTTGACATGAGTGAAGGCCATTCAGCAAACTGAAGTCTGACATTTAAGTGAATGTCATGATGTCTTTTTGTGCTTCATGATTTTGTTTTTTGAATTGTGAGAGATGGTTATTTGCATTCATACTGAATGTAATTCGAGTTAAAACATAAAGACCCGGTATCACAGACAAAGCTTAGCCTAAGCCAGGATTAGGCCTTAGTTCAATTAGGGTATTTAGTACCTTTTATAAACGTATCTTAACAAAAACATTATTGGTTTGCATCTTGAGACAAATAACAGCTCTGACATATTGTAAGGTTTCTCAGTATTAGTTGCTTTCAATTAAAACAACTCAAACATGCATTTTAGTCTGGGATTAGCTTGAGCCTTGTCTGTGAAACCGGGGTTAAGGCATACAGAATGACATTCATGTGAGTGATTGATTACATATCCATTTTTGTTAACTGTCCTGGGAACACTTTAAAATAAGGTTTTGTTTGTTATCACTACAGATGCTGGTCATATAATTAGAACATCATCTAAAAATTTATTTCACTAATTCCATTCAAAAAGTGAAACTTGTATATTATATTCATTCATTACACACAGACTGATATATTTCAAATGTTTATTTCTTTTAATTTTGATGATTATAACTGACAACTAAGGAAAATCCTAAATTCAGTATCTCAGAATATTAGAATATTACTTAAGACCAACTCAAAGAAAGGATTTTTAGAAATCTTGGCCAACTATGAACATGAAAAGTATGAGCATGAACAGCACTCAATACTTAGTTGGGGCTCCTTTTGCCAGAATTAACTGCAGCAATGCGGCATGGCATGGAGTCGATTAGTCTGTGGCACTGCTCAGGTGTTATGAAAGCCCAGGTTACTCTGATAGTGGCCTTCAGCTCCTCTGCATTGCTGGGTCTGGCATATCGCCTCTTCCTCTTCACAATTTGAATGGGTTTTGTTCCACAATCCTCTCCAGGGTGCGGTTATCCCTATTATACACTTTTTTTCTACCGCATCTTTTCCTTCCCTTCGCCTCTCTATTAATGTGCTTGGACACAGAACTCAGTGAACAGCCTGCCTCGTTTGCAATGACCTTTTGCATCTTGCCCTCCTTGTGCAAGGTGTCAATGGTCGTCTTTTGGACAACTGTCAAGTCAGCAGTCTTCCCCATGATTGTGTAGCCTACAGAACTAGACTGAGAGACCATTTAAGAGCCTTTGCAGGTGTTTTGAGTTAATTGTCTGATTAGAGTGTGTCTCCAGGTGTCTTCAATATTGAACCGTTTCACAATATTCTAATTTTCTGAGATACTGAATTTGGGATTTTCCTTAGTTGTCAGTTTTAATCATCAAAATTAAAAGAAATAAACATTTGAAATATATCAGTCTGTGTAATGAATGAATATAATATATAAGTTTCACGAATGGAATTAGTGAAATAAATCAACTTTTTGATGATATTCTGATTATATGACCAGCACCCACCTGTAGTTTACATGAATTAACAATGAAAAAACTTTCATTTATTAATCTTAGTTCATGTTAATTTACTAATACATTATGGAAGTCAAACATTTGTATCTATTAATATTATTTAAAGCACCAAAACTAACATGAATTGACAATTAATTTATATTTTTATTAATTACTGTTAACAAATGTATTGCTCATTGTTAATTAACGTTAATTTATGGACTTTATTGTAAAGTTACCATTATCCCTTATAATAAGAAAATAAAATGGATAATAAAAAGTCTATAAATTAAAAAAATTAATGAAATGTAATAGTAACCAAACAGTAAATGGTATGTTTATATTTTGAACATGACCGCCATATTTTCTGACATTCATCTAATCAGTCTGTCTGAAGAGAAGTTTCTGTATGTCAGAGGGAATCATATTTTTAATTCAGAGACGGGAAGTGTGTATGCATGTGTCAAATGATAATGGATAATCAGTTCTGACTACGTTGCTGTTGCCTTCATTAAAGAGGTGTGTTTGTGTGAGTGATGTAAATATGTGAAATAGTTCTGGCAGCGTGAGTGACGGGCTTTATAAGTGGTGCTCTCATGCACTGCGCATACCACTTGCATAATAAAATATATCTGTCAACACTTAAAGCCTTATCATTTCCAGAAATGTGTCAGAGAACATAGTTTCTCCTTTTAAAACAAAGATGTGGCAAAATGATAATCTGACTGAAAGTCTTCTCCTAAGGTCTTACTTGTGTTTTTTCCCTATATTTAGCAGTTATTTTCAAATTGTGCTCAAAGGTTGTGTGTAAATGAGGATGTGCTTCGGCACATTTCACGTTCACTGCCATCAGAGCAGATGAGTCACACTGCGTGTACACACACACACATATTCTACCCCAGAGTCAGAAAACTCATAATACTCGCACAATCTTGTAATAAACACTTCATGATCAACACAACACGAAAATATGCTCATTCAGTTTATTTCTAAGTCAAATTTTTCTTTATAGACATTCACGCTGATGTCAGTATGAGCTTTTGTATTTAAGCATGTTTACCTTCATCTCTGTCAACTTGCCTTGTGTCTCAATGCATTTTCTTCCATCCAATGAAATATAATATAATTATTTATACATTTATTGGCTAATGAAATGTCACCTCCATTCTGTCTCAACTAGTCAAAAAGGACAACTTTCTTGTCCATCTGTTATTGTTTCGGTCTGCTTTGACAAGGCTTTTGTTCAAATGTTCACAAATGCATGTTTCTACTATTCGATTTAATATCGTATTCACCAAAAAATTTAAATTATGTTATAGTTTACTTAAAATTATGTTGTTCTGAACTAGTATGGGTATATGACCTGTAAGAGTGCAGTGGTTATAGGGGCTTAATGTTATTGTACTTTTATGTGATTTTGTTTTGTAATTTTGGGAGCTTCAAAGACACTGATCATCATTCAATGAATTGGAAAAGAGAAACATTAACATTCTGCCTAATACCTCCTTTCATAATCAAGAAAATCAAACCGGTTTGGAACAACATAAATTGTGTAGGAAGTGTCTATTTCTTTAACATCTCTTCTCCACTCACACCTCTTCATGACCCTCTGTCATAAGAACTGCAAAGAACCCGGTCATGACACCACATGAGGGCAGCGTTTTTCACAACAATATGAAAGAAATATGCGTTGCATTGGCTTTGTTTGAAATGCAACGTACTGCTTACTGCATACTGCATGCACAGTATGTCTACTGTTATCCAAAGCAACTTACAAATGAGGCAATCAAATCAACAATAGGGCAAAAATATGCAAGTGCTGTGACAAGTCCCAGTTAGCCTAGCACAGTAGACGTACCATGTGTTTTTATATAAGAAATATATAAATAGATAGAATAGAAATATAATACAATGGTATATGTTAGTATTAACGGGTCAAGTGTTTCTTGTAAGTGGCTAAAGACTCAGCCACTCGACTTGAGTTAGGTAGGTCGTTCCACCAGCAGGGAACGGTCCAGGTAAAGGTCCTCTTTTCGTTCACTTGCAGAACACAAGCTTCTGGAGGGTACATAAGTCTGAAGCAGTGAGTTTAGGTATGGGGGTGCAGAGCCAGAGGTCTTTCTGTGGGCAAACATCAGTGCCTTTTGAATTTGACATGAGCGGCTATTGGCAACCAGAGCAAATTGATGAAGAGAGGTGTGACATGCACTGTCTTTGGCTCATTAAAGACCACTGTCGCTGCTGCATTCTGGATCAGTTGCAGAGGTTTAACAGTACATGGTGGAAAACCCGCCAAGAGAGGATTACAAAGTCCAGTCAGGATGAAACAAGAGCTTGGACAAGGAGTTGTGTAGCATGCCTGATCTTCTTAATGTTGTATAAGGCAAATCTGCAGGACCGGGCAATTCTAGCAATTTGGTCTGTGAAATTTAACACTTTTTTTTCTGATCATCAATCACAACTCGGAGGTTCCTGGCTGTCCTGGAAGGAGTAATGGATGACAAACATAGCTGAATGGAGAAGTTGTGATGAAGTGGCTGAGATCACAAGCAGTTCTGTCTTTACAAGGTTGAGTTGAATTTTCCTTCATCCAGCACTGTTTGATCATCTGGCTTGAATGAGGGATGGAGTTGTGTGTCATCAGTATAGCAGTTATAGGAAAACCCATATATTTCTGATCCTAGTAGTCATGTAGATGGAGAAGAGAAATGGTCCAAGCACTGAACCCTGAGGCACCCCAGTGGCTAGTTGTTGCGAATTATACACCTCACACATCCAAAACACCCTGAAGGGGTATGCAGTATGCATAAACAGTTTGCAGTACTTACGAAATCTCATTAGGTTTTATTGTTTAATTTAGCAAGTGTTATTAATTCAGCAAGGGTTATCATAAAAATTTGTGATCAAAATTTTGATCAGTTCAGTTTTGTATAAAATTGGTATATTTCTTTGAATAAAATGTTAACATTTTGTATAAAAAATTACAGTTTCACCCCATCTAAAAGACATTAATGTTTAACAGAAATGATGCATAGATTGTTTTGGTTTTTTAATAATCATAACTAAAAAAAAATTCTTAAAAACATGTATATGCTTTTGAAAACTAAATGTCCCCAACACTTGAGCCAATGTTAGTTCGTTTAAATAATGGTTGCAGATGGAAAGGACTAAAGGCTATATAACCCCATGACTTGAGTAACAAGCTGAGGTAACCAAGAAATGCAAATGCTTTTACCTGGTAACAGAGAATTATACATATAAAGAAACAATTATATTGGAGAAAAAATGATGTTCGAATCGTGTCATTTTTGCCTTGCTCCTATTCTATAAAAACTGTTGTACCCTTTTTGTTCTGGGAATTGGAGATCCTCTTGGCCATGATTAAATGATGTTGCTTTATTAACAAAGTTCAGAAGGAACACATTCAAAATGCCTATAATCAGCAACAGATAAGGACTATATATATTTTAGAGATCGGTCAGGCTCTGCAGTCATCCAACCACAACGATCGTCATCTCCGGAGTACTAATCATCATCACCTGAAGTGCATTACCTCATCACCAGCTCTAGTTATAAGCACACACTTCACCTCTGCACTTCGTCCAGTCTCAACTTCAGTTACGGACCCTATACCTGTGATTACTAACCTTGATATGTTCCTGCTCCCTCGTCTTCGTACTTACCCTGTGTTCCAGTTCCATCGTCGTCGTCGTCGTCGTCGTCGTCGTCGTGTCTGTCTGTGTCTCCATTCATCTGCTCTCCCAGGAATCCCTCATCACTTCAGCCCCGGACGCGAAGTGTTTGCCCTGTACCTCGCCAACCTTGGATCTTCCATTCATCTATCAAACAGAAAGACTGTCAGTATATTGCTCTCTCATCTAATACTTGTTTACGTTTCAACTTCCCTGAGTTTGTGGATCCTGCTGTGTTCAATAAACCTACTGTTTTGATATACTTCTCTGTGAGTCTGTGTTCCGTTACAATATATATATTATGGGTACGGAAAGTATTCAGACCCCCTTCAATTTTTCACTCTTTGTTATATTGCAGCCATTTGCTAAAATCATTTACGTTCATTTTTTTTCCTCATTAATGTACACACAGCACCCCATATTGACAGAAAAACACAGAATTCTTGACTTTTTTTGCAGATTTATTAAAAAATAAAAACTGAAATATCACATGGTCCAAAGTATTCAGATCCTTTGCTCAGTATTTAGTAGAAGCACCCTTTTGATCTAATATAGCCATGAGTCTTTTTGGGAAAGATGCAACAAGTTTTTCACACCTGGATTTGGGGATCCTCTGCCATTCTTCCTTGCAGATCCTCTCCAGTTCCGTCAGGTTGGATGGTAAACGTTGGTGGACAGCCATTTTAGGTCTCTCCAGAGATGCTCAATTGGGTTTAAGTCAGGGCTCTGGCTAGGCCATTCAAGAACAGTCACTGAGTTGTTTGTGAAGCCACTCCTTCATTATTTTAGCTGTGTTTTGGGTCATTGTCTTGTTGGAAGGTAAATCTTCTGCCCAGTCTGAGGTCCTGAGCACTCTGGAGAAGGTTTTCGTCCAGGATATCCCTGTACTTGGCCGCATTCATCTTTCCCAAAATTGCAACCAGTTGTCCTGTCCCTGCAGCTGAAAAACACCCCCACAGCATGATGCTGCCACCACCATGCTTCACTGTTGAGATTGTATTGGACAGGTGATGAGCAGTGCCTAGTTTTCTCCACACATACCACTTAGAATTAAGACCAAAAAGATCTATTTTGGTCTCATCAGACCAGAGAATCTTATTTCTCACCTTCGGGTGTTTTTTAGCAAAATCCATGCGGGCTTTTATGTTTCTTGCTCTGAGGAGAGGCTTCCGTCGGGCCACTCTGCCATTAAGCCCCAACTGGTGGAGGGCTGCAACTTTCTCCCATCTCCTGACTGAATCTCTGGAGCTCAGCCACAATGATCTTTAGGTTCTTCTTTACCTCTCTCACCAAGGCTCTTCTCCCCCGATAGCTCAGTTTGGACTGACAGCCAGCTCTAGGAAGGGTTCTGGTCGTCTCAAACGTCTTCCATTTAAGGATTATGGAGGCCACTGTGCTCTTAGGAGCCTTAAGTGCATCAGAAATGTTTTTGTAACCTTGGCCAGATCTGTGCCTTGCTACAATTCTGTCTCTGAGATCTTTAGGCAGTTCCTTTGA
Source organism: Opsariichthys bidens (assembly GCA_037194245.1). NCBI lineage: Eukaryota > Metazoa > Chordata > Actinopteri > Cypriniformes > Xenocyprididae > Opsariichthys > Opsariichthys bidens. The sequence goes on from CM074277.1 coordinate 21,511,105, forward strand.
CCTCATGATTCTCATTTGCTCTGACATGCACTGTGAGCTGTAAGGTCTTATATAGACAGGTGTGTGGCTTTCCTAATCGAGTCCAATCAGTATAATCAAACACAGCTGGACTCAAATGAAGGTGCAGAACAGTCTCAAGGATGATCAGAAGAAATGGACAACACCTGAGTTAAATATATGAATGTCACACCAAAGGGTCTGAATACTTGGACCATGTGATATTTCAATTTTTCTTTTTTAATAAATCTGCAAAAATGTCAAGAATTCTGTTTTTTTGTCAATATGGGGAGCTATGTGTACATTAATGAGGGAAAATGAACTTAAATGATTTTAGCAAATGGCTGCAATATAACAAAGAGTGAACAATTTAAGGGGGTCTAAATACTTTCCATACCCACTGTATATACATAGGCAACTCACCGAGATTCCTCAACAGTTTTCTTTATCCTTACACCACCCCGTCTCCTCATACTTGCCTGGTTAATATCCTAACCAGAGATACGGAGAGAGTACCAAAATTCCGAGCATGGAGCCTGGGTAAACAGAGGTAAACATCGCCAGTAGATGTCCCAGGTTAATTTAAGTCAGGTATGTAGTGGAATTTCTACAACAAAAGAAGAGTCATTCTTAAATACAGTGGAAAGGAATTGCTAAACAGGTCTGATTTAGTGGCCAAAAGTGATGTCTGAAGGGAATATTTGCACAATACTGGCTTTTAACGACACTCCCGGTTCTTTTAAACAATCAGAATATGAGGAGTAGGCCTATGTATATAGGCCTGAAGGTATTTAAATGACAAAATTATTTGGCAAGAAAGGCAAACATGGATTTTTTTGTATTATGCATTGTGTTCAGCATTCCCAAGTATTAGTCCATTTTGCCAGCAACTTTGTAATGAATTACTATGACTACTTGGTCAAAAATTATGTCCACACAATTCAGTATGTTTCATTGCTTCATAATAAATGATACAATTGAAATGTGGAACAAGTACATCGATTTTCACAACTTCACAACATGCATAGAAAATATTTAATAAAAATTTTGTAAAAAGTTTGAATACACTGTACAGAAGCCGATTTTACCATCACTTTTGGCCACTACTGTATGTTATTACAAGAAAATGTTATATTGTCAAAATATGGGTTATGACGACTGTAATGTCATGACAATAAATGGAATTTCAATCCCATTGTGAATATCCTAAAATTCTATTTTAAAATTCAAATCTCTGAATGTGTCCTCTAATGAGTGGTTGTCTGATCATTTGTTCAATCACATTGACTGACTGATTAATGGAGTGATTTGATGTGACAATGTCATCATCTTGATCCGACGTTTCAGTGTTGCCTCTCTACCTACTACTTTTCTCCTTTCCCACAAGTCAGAGTGAGAGATTCATGTTAAATAGGGCGCCAGGGAATTTCTGGCAGACACAGATGATGTGACAAAGAGAAGTACTGGAGCACTCCGTGTCACTGCAGGCTGTTTCGGAGCACCATATGCCGAAAACCCCAAAACCACCCAGAGTACACAAACTTTTGGAAGCCTGATTTCACCCTACCTCCCAGTCACAACTATGTGAACAGTTTGATTGTATCCATGCCATCCTAGCAACAATAATTATTTCATGCCCTGGACTCTGACCAGCCTAAGCCTTGGCATCATTTGACAAGTGAGAAAGAGAGAGAGCTAGAATACGAAGAAAACAGAGGGAGAGAGAGATGCCTCTGGTTAGGAGGAAACCCCATTTCCAATGTCACTGTCTGTATAAGATGTCAGCCAATGCACCTGAACCAGTCAGGCTGTCAAAGTTCCTGTCAGAGTGCCTGAATGTCAGAGAAGCAGATGGAGAGGTTACAATGGCGCGTTCAGACTTTAGGCTGATGGAACACGGTTTCAGGGTAAGAACTATCAACTCAAATTCTGGTTGAGAATATAGGGCTGGGCAGGTATTAGAAACCTTGGTTAATTAAGTTGAAGAAGAGAAGGGACTAAGAGTATAATAACAGTATGATGGTAGAAATCATAAAAAATGAAATTGAGATCTTTCTGTTTAAAAGTTAAAAACCAATCCAATGTTCCAGTTTTTTGTTTTCTCTGATAAATGAATAAATTATTAAATGTATTAAAACAATTTATTACAAATGTCTATTTCGAAACAGACACAAACAATTATACACAGCTTGAAATGAAGTAAGGACACTGGCTTTTATGTCCAAAATGAAAGCATGCATGAGAGCGGGCGCGCGCATCGTGCTTGCGCTCAAGTCAATCATCCTTCGACTTCTGTGAACGTCAGAAATTCCCCTTCAGTTTTAATACGCCGTAGCATCCCTCAGACAAGGTCGCGCACTTTTGCCTTTCCCTGTGAAAACCAAAAAAGTGGTGTGGGTCAGCCGTGCTTGCATTCATTGTGTCCCAACCTCCCCACGAGGACGGAGAGGAGATGCGGACACCGCTTGAAAACGTAGTCATTTCTTTTTGACAGTTAGTAGGATGGATAGTTCGCACGTGTTCACTGTGGTGAGTGACTTCAGGCGCGCGATTGAAAATGACACTGCAAGCGCGCCAGAATATTTCGCCAGGTAAAAACGGGCACGAGACTAGCTCGCGCTAGACGCGCGAAAATGAACTCGGCGGTTAGCGAGTATCGGCAGTGATTTTTTCGCAAATGACTGAATTTATCCAAGTCAATTCATGAACAGGACGACCGATTGCAAACGAACATCAACAACACTCACAGAACGTGTGAAACATCGCTTGTTACCGTACAGTATGTTAAAATCGGACAATTTCAGTCACGCTCTGAGGTCTCGTGAAGGGTTCAACGGTGACAAGACAGAGACGGAGGCGACTTCGACAACGGAGGACTTGGACAGCGATTAAATTACGGGTACCTTCCGTCATTTGACCGGGCATCCTTCTCCATAAAATAATCATCACAGACTCGCAGAGCGGTAAGAGTCATATTTCAGTCATTTGTATTTTACTAACTGGATATTGTGTATGGAGAAACTGCACGTGCCCGTCAATGACAGAACTGAAGCGCGTATGCCACATTTTGCCGAGGTTATGATGAATATCAATCACTTATATACTATATACTTAAATGAAGGACAATTACATGAACTATTGTGTAAAACACAACACATTGATAGTTTGGTTTCCACTGTAAAATATTATCGCTCTCTGGAGCGCGAGTAATGACACTTTTACCCACGGCTTTGCTTGAGCGTTTGGGGGTTTTTGCTGACAGAACAAAGCGGCGTTACACACTTCACAATTTTTGTTTGCAGTGCTTTTGCTTGGTCTTAAGAGAGCAAAAGCAGAAATTGAGCGTTTAGTCTAGATTTTAGTAAAGTATGTGAAGAGTCCTGTAGAGATTTGACGTGTTTCTACTTTGTGTTGTATTGATCACTGACCTGTTAAAGCTGTTAATGAGACAACAACATTATATCTTCTCCTCTTCTACTTTTCTGTTTTCTCTTCTTCCTTTCTGTTTCATAACACCAGCTGAAATCAATTTAGTTATGATTGAAAGCAGAAGACACTTGTTAAAGTTGCCCTCAATAAAGCAGAAATCTCCAGGAAAGTCCCTCCCTCACTATCTGAATTTTCAGATTATAGTTTGGGAATAAAAACATCTTTGTTTTGGAGAGCATTGGTCCTGCCATTGTTTTGTAAAAGGCAATTAAATGCACCCCCCCCCCCCCCCCCTTTGCTTTTCATGCTGATAGTACAGACTAGTTTTATTCATTGTTTGGTTTGGGTCTGTCTGTTTAATGTCTTCTAAGAGGACACTGTACAGTTGTGCTGTCCGCCTCGCACAGCAACAAGCCTTGCAGGTATTTGTCACAGCTATGCACCAAAACATCTGATTAAAGCAATTAGCTGATATTAGAGCATGAAAAGTATTTAATTAGCAGAGGTGGGGAGGTGGTGCGTAAAGGCACAAAATACCTCTAGCATTTTGTTTTTTTATTTTTCATACTGTATTATTTTAAAAATAGGATTTAGTGCGACTGTTAGTCAATAGTTAACTCACATCAGGCAGATTGTAATGTGTCATAGAAAATACAGTGAACTATAACTCTGTCAGGCATCTTAAAAGTATGTAAATATGGATACTTTCTCATTTTTTAACCATACATTCACTCCATAATTGCCTATTCTGTGTTTATTCTCTCTTTCTTTGTCTTTAAAGTTGCTTTGTAGGCACTTATATATATCTGGATTGCTCAAACACATTTTATTTCAAACAGTGATCACTTGCTTAAATAATAATCATAGAGTCATGAGAAGTTGATTTGCGTAGTGATGGATTTATGGCTCTGAAAAGGTTGCATGTGTTGATAATGGAGTGTTAAAGCTGTCAGTGAGTTTAGAAAAATCATATCTAAAAACATCTTATAGATTTTGCTTTCCCTCCACACCCACACTTTTCATAATTTTTTTAATTAGTTTAAAACTAAACAAAGAGTGCTATAAACAAACTAGTTTGCTTCTAATAGCAAAAAAGTGCCCTAGATGAAATAACGCATATTTTTAAAATATATTTCATAAGATTTCCAATTTAAGAATGTATCTTCTAAATAAGATAAATACATATTTTAATTCAAACATTTCTGCATTTTGTGTGTGTTCTGCGTACATTTTGCCATGTCAAGACACCCACTACCACATATACACCGATCAAATTTTATGTTCTTCGTTTTCTATTTTTCTCTTTTTCATCTCAAGTCTGCAGGAGGACCTGTGTGTGAGATAACAATGTTTCTATGTGACTTATTGCATGCGTACACGCTGTAGACATTTGGACTTAAAGGTAGAAAGAAAAATGGTAAAAAAAGTGATGGAAATTGCGCTTCGCCTGGGTAAAAGAGCGATGAGGAGCACATTCAGTCTGGCATGCAATTACACACACGCTCATGAACTCTATAGTCGAGGAGCCTGATCTGACGAACCTGGCCTGTGTACAGCTTTCTAATGTGAACATACACACACATAAAGAGACAAAACAGACTGCTTCGTTGCAGCTGGTCAAGGCCAGTTTTGACCACCCAGATCGAGGCGGCATCAGATAAGTGGGGAGGCTCTGAAGCCTCTCAGTAAGTCTGTTACAAAGTCTGTCAATCTATCATCCATATGGAGATTAAAATGAATGAAAGCAAACACTCTATGCAGATATTTTTGTATTTTAAGATATTTTGTAGTATTGTTATCAGGCCCTCTTTCTTATGACGTTTGTCACCACATTCTAAGCAAAACCTGACCCATCTGTACACTGTAAAGAGATTCTGTAATGTATTATGTGAGTTTTTGTGTGTGCACTACAAAGGAGTGCCGTCCTCATCATCATGGTGATTCATAATGACCCATCATTCTGTCTGATGCACACACCATAGACGCAGCATGTTTGTGAGTGTGTGTGTGTGTGTAGTTATAGATCCTCGGTGACATTCCCAGTGGGAAGGAGTCTCATGTGATTCTTCTCTTCCACTCTGCTCAGTGCCGAAGTGAACCTTTGCCATCCAAACACACACAGACACACACGTGAGTGTGCATTCTCAGCTTCTGTGGCTGAGTGAGTAAATCTGCAGTCACCATTAATGCTATGTGACATCGAGGGATGACTGCAAAGACAGGACACACTGAGACAACAGAGGCCACATAAAACACACACAAACACAAGCCATCCTGATTTACAGCTTTCCCTCCCATGGCCTGCCCAACATCATCTTTTTCAAAACTTTCTCTTTCTCTTACACAAGCCTCTGTGGTGACACATAACCTGTGTCAAACACAAGTACATGAGCTGCGTTGACCCAGCCAGGTCTGGGTCCTGTCAAAGAGAGTGAAAAACAGGGTAAGAAATAGCATACTTAAGAAATCTATTAGATTACAGACTCTGTTCTCCATTTCCTCCTCTCTGTCCCTCTTGCTTGAGTGTAGAGCAGAGATGTAGATCTCATGTCCAACTGGAGAAGCAGCAAACATGACATCTTACAATGTAGTGACAGTTCGATGTTATCCCAAAGTGTTCCCCCAGGATATGCACCCCTGGCTGTGAGTAATTTAAACACATTCCATCTGAAGTGTTTGCAGTAGGGCTGCCCCCTAATAGTCGACTAACTATTAGTTGACAAAAAGAGGCTTAGTCAACCAAAACTTTATTATTCGCAGAGGAAAAAAAATCCGCAGGAAGTGGCAAAGTCACGCAGTCTGTGAGGGACAGAATGTTAACAGCTGATCTATGTTACAATACATCGGGCAGGACATCCAAACTCTCGCCTAGCATTCATCGACCTCAAATATTTCTTATCATCTGAAACGTGCAAGTAGTAGCAACTTTACAGGCCGCTCGCTCTAACATTAACCTAGAAAAATGGGGGCTATTCAAGTGTTTGTGTGGATTGTGGAAGCTGAATATTAGCACGTTTACAGCATGACAGCTAAAGCCGCGGTCACACTAGACTTTGAACATATACGAAATTTCAACGGATGCTGCAACGGTCGTGAAATGACGTCACGTTCTACGGTTCTTTTTTTAGAAACGTGAATTCGACGTAAAAAAAATGGTAAAACATTCAAAATGTACAACATGCTCGACTTTATTGCAAAAATATCCTTTTTTTCATTCAGACAAAAGGTCATGCAGTGATGAATCGATCTTCTACTGGTCGCATGTCTTCACGTGATGCGAATTCGCAGGTCAGAGTTGATCAAACTTGAACTTTGGAATGCAATGAAATGCAAAACTTTTCACACTAGCTTGTGTTTCCGGTGTGATGCATTCACGTGGGTTTAAATGAAAGTCAATGGAACAAAAAGTGCAGTGTGACTGCCCCTAAACAGGGAGGCGCCGGCGCGATCACTTGCACTTAAAATTCTCCGTCATAACTCCATGTAAACTTGCCTCTCACAATGAAAAATATATCTATAGAAAGTGAAATGTCTACTATGAAACAATCCAGCTGGAAAAGAAATATTCACAGGTTATGTAATGATTATGAATAGATCACGAATCAGCATCATCAACTTCACCACTGCAGCCGAAAATACAGAAAACACTAGTTTATCAATGAATTATTAAAATGTTAAAGCAGTCTCCTTGCTGTTTTTTCCCCGACTCATTCATAATCATTATTTCTGCCAGTGCATTGTGGCTAGCTTTATGTGTGCGTTTGAGCACTGCAGGCATGATTTAAATGGTTTATTAATAAATGTGCAATTAGTCGACTAATCGCTTAAAATTTATTGTAGTATATTTTTAAAAAATGGGGAAAATGTCCCATGAAAAAAGTACATGAGAGGCACAACAAGAAGAGTGGGTACATATATATATATATATATATATATATATATATATATATATAAATGTATAATACTCATAAAATGTGAATGTTTAAATTATAAATTAAAATCTAAAATAATACATTCAAGCTGATAAATATGACTGTGCAGTAGAAAAAAATCCTTGCTGTTGTGCTCTGACAAAGGCCATAAATAGACAACAAATGCACTTTCATTTTAATAAAAAATAAACATAATAATATTGTTTCAAGGAATAGTATTATTTTGTTTAGCATGTACTGTTTTATTCAGTTAAGCAAATATAATGTGGGTAGTTGCCAAAATGAAGATACACATGGAGCGTATCGGTCACTTCCTTAGAACTGTTATGGTAATTATGCTTTTACAACAGGAGTAAATTAACAATGTACAAGACAGAAAAACAAGCCGTTCTTGCCGTTCTATTGTTGTTTTTTTTCCCATTTCCATGTGATCTGTTTCTTCTCTTTGTTCACCTCTAATTCTCCCTCAGTGATCCTGCCATGAGCAGAGTGACAGACCCCTTGGTTACATCATCAACATAAAACATGAGTCCTCCAACACAGGTCAAAAAGTATTAGACAGAGTATGTGTGTGTGTCAGAGAGAGAGAGTGATGTCCTTGTTTCCTGTCTTTTCCCCAAGTCATGTTCAGAGGGGGTATCGTTCACCCATGGCTGGGTTTCCATGGCCACAAGGACCGGGCCAATCAGAGCGCAGGGCCACCATGTGCTCCAGACGAGGAAAAAGCCCGCCGGCGACACATATGCTAGCGTGCTAACGCTAACCCAGCATCTTTGCATTTGCTCCGCGGCTCTTCCTCCCTGGCCTTCGCTTTCATTTTGATCCCCTCTGTCCTTGAACCTTAAATCTCTCTAAAGTTTTAAATAGCTTGATGTATTTTTAACAGTTATGGGTTAGAAAGAAAGGGGAAGGAGACAAGTGCCCCTTAGACAAACAAGCTTTAACTCAACCAGTAAAAATAGAAAAGGAGGTGAGACACATTCCATGGATTTTCTCCTAGTTACAAACTTTGTTGATTTATATCGTCTGACGGAGTGTTTATACTGTAAGAGTGTGTAAGGTAGAGAGGAAAGAGAGAAAAAGAAAACATTTGCTGGATGATTTATTGCAACGTAGAGGGCAATTCCTGTAAATATTTTTCTTAGAGGCCAACATCTGAATTTTCCTATGGTTTAACGCACTCTAAACTGTAATGGAATTGCATTGTTTGCCTTTGGAATTGATTGTGTGCATGGAAATGGAATTCCATTGTTAGGGTCTAATCTCAGTTTTTATTCAGCAAGCTTTTCATTTGTTATGGAATCATCTGTAGGTATGGGATTGTGAGCCGTCAGTGGAGGAACACATAGCTTCTGCTGCTGCTGCTCTCGCTCTTTCTCTCTCTCACACAGACACACATTCTCGCACATACCTTGATCAAAGGCCTAAAGCTCAGATTTTGGAGAAATCCCCTCTATGGCAAGTCATCGTTTCCATGGAGACTGAAATATTTCCTATACTCATTCTAAGCTGTGCTTCACTTCATGGTACTATTATGTCTTTATTCTCTTCTTTTCTTCCTCCTTTCACTGACGATAAATGAATTTGTTGCTCAGTATTTTTGTCTTGTTTTCCAGTACCTCACATTCTTAAATCACGATACATTTACTTGAGAACCAAAATGACTTATTTCATCTGAAATCAAGACTTAATATCTTATCACAAAGTTTATACTTAAAATTAGGGCTGTGTCATATCATACCGTCCATTTTTTGCGTGATAAAAAAAGTGTCATATCGCAACGCAATGACGTATGGCGCATTCACGTTCCCCACGATTTAGTACCTAAACAGGGAGCTACTTCAAAAGTATGAAAGTGGTTTGGTTACAAGAGGTCAGCTGCACATTCTCGCTCTCTTCTTTCCGACGGCGAAGTGACACACAGCCGCTTCCTCTCTCTCACTCGTCTCATTCGCTCCAGTTTAATAGTGCTTGTATTGCACATAATTTTAGTCATTCCCGCCGGCCCATACCAAAAGCGTGCGCTCGATCACTGATCTATATTAGTGAAGCCGCTTCTCAGTCTCAAACAGCTTCCAAGTCACTAAAATGAGTGGCTTACTGCGCTAAAACGTTCAAATACATACGAAATTGTGTCAAAATGTCTTGGCAAGTATCAAGTTAAACACAGTTTTGGAACGCATGTTTTTTAACAGTATATTGGGTCCATACATATACTCTTAAAGTGACAGCAGTCCAATATTCCTGATGCTGTCTGTCATATTAATCAAAGAACAAAACACAAAGAAAATCACTTTCTGCTCTAAACTAAATATGTTTTATAACTTTAATGAAAGTAAAAAAATCTTTTTTTTTTGCGGTGTTCTTGGAAGCTATTGCACCTTCAAAGAAAAAAATCAGACAGGTCAAAAGAAGGTTCAAAAATGGATTATAAAAATATGTATAAACATTTAAGCCGTCCAAATATCACACACAGTTGAGAGATATTTTAGCATAAGAAGCTAAAAGTTTTAAGACACAACTATCGAGGCTTAGAGGAAGGTACGGTAAAGAACATGCAGAAGCTTTAATATGTCACATAACGAGCAGATGCAGCACTAATATGCTTCAGCCATGGATTAGATTTTGCAGTCAAGGTGCATGATGGCACACTAAGTTTATGCATAATTCATGTTATTAAGAGTTGAATCTATTAATGCTGGAGTCTATGGATTTGGGATTTGATGCATTCTCTCATTTACCTCCTGAATTGTAGGTGCTATATTATGCAGTAAGTACAAGGGTGGAAAGTACCTGTAAATATTATTGTCCTACTTCATCAGGTCCCAGTGGCCTGTTGCTTGAAGCTAGCTGAACAAGCTCTTGAGTTTCAGAGTAGGTGTAGAGTTGACAAATTTAGATAAATCCAACCTGGTTTAGATCAGGTTCAGGGAGCTCACAACGCTCGAAATAAATGTTCTCTATCAACTCAGGTTTGATCCAGGTTTGTGATTATCTCTGAAGCGCATGCGCCTGAAAGTGTGACACGTGCTGAAAACAGCCAATCACATGCAGAACTTGGGAGAGTGCGTTTGCTTCACTTCTCGTGAGAGAGACGCCGAATTCACTTCACTTCTGAAGATTAAGAGATTATTATGACAAATATCATGAAATTAAATACATTTACAAGGCATGTGAAATCAAAGAAATAGGCCTAATAATTTATATAGTTATATAAAAAAAGAGCTCAAAAGAATACACGTCAACTTAAATTGTTTAAAAGCTTTATATGTATATATATTAATGCATGTATTATATTTATATGAATTTAAAAGCAAAGTTTAATATTAATTGTCAATTAATATAATAATTATATTAATATATTATTTGAAATATACACATTTATTGCTAATTTATATAATATAAAAACAATAATTAGCAAAAGATGAGCAATTTTGTCTCTAAGATGTTTTCACTATAAAATGCTTTAATTTGGACTGAGATATACAGGGGGAGTGGCTTTTTTTTTTTTTTACTTTACTTACAGCGGATTGGTCCAGTTTGGGTTTGCAATCTCAAACCCAGAATAAAACCTGCTATGGAGCAGGTTAGCTGTGCAGCTTAAGTTACCATGGCGATGAACACAGCTAAAAAACAATCCACCTTTTCGAGCCTGAAAAGCTAATCTCAAACTAATCTCAAACTTACCTGTGTAGCAACTGAAACTGTGGCTCGCAACAAGCGTTCATGGTTTTGTGTTCAGAGTCTTTCCTGCAGTATCTACTAGAAGATGATGACGACCACCTCACGCTGTAGAATAGAATAGAACCATTTGCTGTGTGTTTTCGGACAGTGACTACAGCTTGAGGTCAAGACAACAGCTAGTGTAGCTCCACTCTTTACAACTGTGTGAAAGATGTTCTTGGGCCAGGGTGTGTAAATATTAATGTTGACGTGCGAGGCAAAGTATTTCCAACAATTTGTCTGGATTATCAGGTTTTTGGCCATGTTTATCCACAATATCTAGCAGAGATATGTTTGTGAGAGTATTTTTATTTTTTATTTTTAATCTGCAGGGCAGAATATGATGTCAAACTCAGTGCAGTCTTGCTAAATTTGCCTCCAATGGGAAACTGTGATTGTGAACCTTCACTAAATCTTTACTTCACGGTGACATGGTGAACACAACCCTGTTTATCACTGTAGTGCCAATGTCAGCACAGCATGTAACACAATCATTGCTCCAAAACATGTGTTGTTCACTAGCTAGATACAGCTGAATATAAAATTTAATGCATGTATTCATCAAAGACGCATTTGAGATTCACGTTTTTTCAAGTGTAAGCAAAATCTATCCACTTGTGATCTGATCAACTGAGACAAATGTTAATACCAGCTACAATAGAAAGCAAGAAAGACTGGAATGAAGAAATTAATAGAAAAAGCATGGGTGATAAGTAGAGGTCAGACCAAGAAAGAAGAGAGAGAGCGATACCATATGGAGAGTAAAAGAGAGAGATAATGAGGTGAGCGGAGGTAATGTTGTCAGTTCCCCTGAGTTAATTCACTCACTGTGTGTGTTGATTAATTATGTGTGCGTGTTTGTGTATGTACAGCATTGTCTTCTGCATCGCTATTCAGCGGAGGTGCTACTCCACGACAAAGAAAAAATATTACGCAGGTTGTGTACTTGCAGTTGAATGTGATGATGTTTTAAGACTAGCTCCAGAAAAAATAGTGCAAAGACAATAAGTAAACAACTCTTCCACATGTTTATCCTGGCTGCACACAAACAGTCCTCAAACACAGTCTGATTCACAAGCGAATGATTCTTATCATTCATTTCTTTTACTGAATCATTCAAAGAGGCCAATAACTTGTTTGAATCAGTTAAATGAATTACTTATTGAATCTGTTCAAAAGTTTTCGTTTTTTATGTTTTTGAAAGAAGTTTATTCAATCAAGAATACTGTAAAAACAACCTTGTGAAATATTACTAAAAAGACGGTTTTCTTTTTTAATCTGTTTTAAAATATAATTTATTCCTGTGATGGTAAGGCTGAATTTTCAGCATGTCACATAATCCTTCATTCTAGTATGATGATTTGCTGCTCAAGAAACATTCCTTATTATTATCAATGTTGAAAACAGTTGTGCCGCTTAATGTTTTTGTGAAATCCATGATTTTTCTGGATTCATCAAAAAATTTATATAAAGTCCAAACGAACAGCGCATATTTGAATGACCCCAAATGTTTAACTGGTATGACAATGTTTACTTAATATGCATTTACAAATATAATTTGTTGCATTTTAATAAAACAGTCGTTAAAATTAAGCTTTATTCCACTGGTGTAAAACTAGGAAAGCATGATAAAAGCCTAGTAGTATTTTTCCCCTCTGCTGTTCACGCATGGTTTTGTTACATTTCAAAATTATATAGAAATATAACAAATAAATGATGACTTAAGTAACTTGTTGATTGACTACAACAGCATCATTTTTTTTCTTCATTCTGTCTCATCAGCCTCGCTGGTCAAAAATTCACGGAGTGACAGAAATGGCTTCTCAGGTCAGTAGCCACTGTACAGTGCAGTTCATAAACTTCCTCATTTATACTCGCAAATCAAAAGCTCAGTTGTTTTTTATGGATCATTTACTTTCGTTCTGTATGCAAAATATATAATGTTGTTATAAAAATAACAAAAATAATAATCTCATCATTTAGACAGAGAACGCTCAGCTGTAAGGATTTAATCCTGTGTCTCTGAGCACAGATTTTTATTTGGTCAGTATTATAAGCAATTTCAACTAATCTGTTATTAGGAGGTGATTGATCAGAAACATAATGTCTAATGCTTGCTTGAGTATCATTACAAGAAGATTATTTTGTATTAATTATTATGTCTATCATAATAGTACATTCAAACAACAACGTGGTTTCCAGATTCTAGTTTGTGTGTGTATTGAATTGTGTTTGTGTAACCGGTAACGATTATCGCTTTGATTCTCATCAATTTAGCAGCAGACTAATAAAGAAAAGAGCTCCAGAAATGACAGCAATCAATACCATAATCTCTCTAAGTGTTTGTGTGTGTGTGCATTTCTTGATATTGCACAATCCTTGCAACTTTGAATCATGAGGCACTTTTCCTTGTCTTTTTAGCAGCACATACTCCACCATACCATTGGCAGTAGCTGTAGCTGTGTGTTAGTGTGAGCATATGTACTATGTACATACATGTTTTAGAATTAATATTAGATTCTACCCATAATGAAACAATTTTTACATTGCTGGACAAGCCAATCAGATAGGCATGCGCATATACTGTATATTCATGAACTGTTCCTCCTGGTTTATAAGAGTGCAGTTCCTGTTTATGGCAGTTGAATAATGATCAGAGAGGCAAAATGGAGGTCAGGGTGGAGTAGCAGATGATAATGGACGTCTAGGGTGAGATAGGGATGGTGAAGGCGACGGACGTGAGCGGGATCAAAATTAAAACTTGCTAAGTGCAGAATGCAAGGAACAATCGTCTTTGTCAAGGAAGTACAATAGAGTGACTTTTTACTTTACCAGTCATATTGCAACAATCAGAATTATAAATCTCAGTTAAGACATTTATGATTTTAGAAAATATTTCTATTTCAAATAAATGCTGTTGTTTTAAACAACATTTTCCTCAAAGAATCATGAAAAAAAGTTCATGATTTCTTGAAAACATTAAGCTGCACAACTGTTTTCAACATTGATTATAATAAGAAATGTTTGTTGAGCAGCAAATCATCATATTAGTTGGATTTCTGAAGCATCATGTTTCTCTAAAATAATGGCTACTGAATATTCATCTTTGCTAAAACAAGAATAAAATACATTTTAAAATATATTAAAATGGAAAATATTTACTTTAAATAGCAATATTGTTAAATATTATTACAGTCTGACCAAATTTGGCCTTATTGAGCTATATGAGAGACTTCTTTCAAAAACATTAAAATACCTTAGATAACGTTGGTGTATATAAACCTGCCAATGATGAATGAATTATGTTTCTCAGGGTATAAAGGGGGACGAGCAGATTTTGTCTGAACTTTTGTTTCACTGCACATCTCAGCGCTTTTTTTTTTATCCAATTCATTCATCAATTCATATTTTTTGCTGAACTGCACCATCTTGAGATGTGCTTAAACTGGCCATTCACTGTATCATCAATAGGTGCCTGTCATGAACCAGTTAGAACTTGAAAAAGTGGGTGAAGGGCTCATAATCGGGTTTTGGAGAAAGTGTAGCGTCTGTAATTTGATTTACACCGTTCAGCTAAGAAGCTACCAATCCAGCAAACATGCTTTGCACAACCCCCAAAAATCCTGTTTGATGGAAAAGATGGTGAAGGCGAGAGGAAGAGGATGGATGAAGTTAATAGTGACACACAGGCGCAGATGAACAGATGAATAAGGGACGAGGGAGAGCTGAGAGAAAGAAGGGATTGGGGGAAGGGTTGCTGGGGAGATTAATCCCGTTCACCCTTTTACATAGACACATACAGTCTGTGATCACTTTCTCTAACAGTTCTCTGTTTTAAGATGAAGCATGTATGTGTGTTTGTATGGTGCACATATGTGTTTGAGGATTATAGATGTGAAAAACTGGCCTTTTCTGTGTAACGTGCATGAATGTGAGCAGTATTGTGTATGTAAATGGCTGTTGCGTGTGTGTATTCAGAGCAGTCTGTCTCTCTTCCCCCAAGTCATTTACAATTTCTGCATGGTTTGGTGAATAAGCTCCAGTGTTTGTGTGGTTGTGTGTGTTTATATAGATAGATGAGAGAGCGAGAGTGAGGTTTGGTTTGACCTTTCTATTTTAAATATACACTGTTATTTTTTGCCCATGCTCTGTCCTCTCTGTGTTTAAAAATGACATCTCTGCAGGCCACTTTTTTTTTATTTCATCACAGTACATTACCATTCATAGAAATTCTGGGCAATATTATTATTGCATTCATTTATATAAAAAAATGCTTCTCTGGAGCACTTGTGCTGGCATTTCCTCTTGCCTCTGGATTCCCTCTGTCACCTCACTGCTGTCTTACAAATGGATTCAGCAGCTGAGGGAGAGAGCTACAAAAACTGCCTGGATGCATGGTGCATGTGTGCGTGTGTGTTTTTTGTTAAATAATGTGAATTATGCCATTTAAATCTTCTGCCTGAAGGAGCTCAGCTGTAAAAAGCACACTGCCTTAACCGGGCTTTCCAAAAAAACACACTTATACACACATTACACATGTACACACTTACACTTACTACTGTAATGTTTGTGAAGTTAGTTGTTTTGAACCACAAGTCCACTTCTGCTCTCAATGCTTGGCTGTACAGTTTTGTTGTTGGATTGTTGTAATCCCAAAACAATGGACCCATTGTTTTGAGACAGGAAGTACTGTGAAAAAAGTACCCTTTGCTGTGTGAGAAAAGTAAATACACCACCGTTCCAAAGTTTAGTTTTTAATGTTTTGAAAAAAATTAACATTTCTTATAATTACCAATTTTTAAAACGGTTGAGTGGCTTAATATTTTTTGAAAACTGTGATTTTTTTTCTAGTTTATTTGATAATTCACTGTCAGTTTTTAATTGAATGCATCCTTGCTGACTAAAAGAATTTCTTCTGACCTGAACTTCTTAACGGTAGTGTATGTCAAATTTAAAATAACAAATCTGAAATAGGAAAACATTTAAGGATGCCATATTTCCATCGGGAATTGTACATTAAATGCTTTTGGATTAATAAAACATATAAAGAAATAGTATTGGTTTCATTAAAATGAATTAATGCAAAATGGAGAGAATACAAATTTGCATTTTTTATTGTAACATTGGCTCATTTTAAGTTGTACATAATATCTTGTGCTCTAAATGAGTCAGTTAACTCACTGAACGGATTCAATCAATGATTCAGTCTGACTGAATCAGACCGTGATTCAGTAACGCACACGAGTTTGATTTCTCAATCAGATTCATTAAAAAGAACCGGCCTCAAATCACTATTCACTTTGTTTATCTTGCACTTAGCTAGAACACAGTGATAGAAGGTTGTGTTGATTCCTTTTTATGACTTTGTGGCGCCGTCTTTCTCTGATGTCACATCCTGTCTCTGTAAGTTCTCAGCACAGCTTTATGCCTCATGTGTGATTTTCACCCAGCATCTCTTTCCAGGTAACGGCACTCCAGTCCATTCACATAGTTGTGCAATGATACATTATACACTTCTAGCTTCCCCCAGAGCTTCAGCAGGACATGCCAGTCTGTCTGTTTAATTAACAGTGTCTCTGAGGGGATTCAGCATATTAGACATACAGCAGTGGAACACAAACGCACCAGAAATGTGTAAGCGCTGGTGTGTGTGACTTGTAGAACTCCCGTAGGGGATCACTAATCACTTTACCCCAACATTAGCTAAAACTGAGCAGATGTTCCCCCTCCAAAAGATCTTGAATTATCCTTAATGAGAGCATCCACCGCAGCACCTCTCACTTCTTATCCAGATATATCAGTACATTTTTCATTTAAGTGAGGGCCGCAGATCAGAATGAACACCTTCACCGAAACAATTGATGACAGATGAGTCACTAAATTTAGGTATATTTGCTTTAAGTTTGACTCTAAATGTGGACCACACAGCCCCAAGCATCAGAGAATGTGTTTCTTCCTCAACATGCGTTCTTCTCTCCATCTTTCTTCTCTTCATTTTGTGCATTGTACCCTCCTGCCAGTTCTCTTTATCTCACCTTTTCAGACTGCCTACCCCTCCCTTTCACACTTGTGCTCAATATATCTCTCCTTGCATTCTCTCACTCCCTCTCCCGTTAACACCTTTATAATTTCATGTCCTATATGTATGTTTTGCCCAAAAGCCTATCAGGGTGTCAGTATGAAAAACAGTCTTCTTTAAAAAGAAACACACATTTAGCTGACTCAAACTTTGCCATTTATGAGGTATTTTCATGATGAAATCAACAGCTATGTTTCCCCCTGAAGGTGTTTTGATTAATCTTCTAGTTTCAGTGTGGCGGTTCCTGCTATAGTCAACATGTTCCTAATATCTCACCTCATTTCATACTGTTTAAGTGAAAATAAGTTTCTTGTGGTACGTTACCGTTTACTTCTTTCCAACTCATAAATAAATGTTGAGATGACATCTTTGGCTCTCTAACATCACTTTTTGATGAATTTCTAAAGGATGAAAGCTGACTGTAGTATAAATGACAATGATTACTGCTTGCACACAACTGTGTGTTGGAGAAAGACCAAGAAAGGGAGCAAGAGAGTGTCTATGTGTGTTTACTCCTGAGTTAAGGCCCATGCATCTTTTTATTATTATTATTATTACCTCATGCGCACTTGTAATCTTTAAAATTAAAATCAGTTCCATCTCTATTACAACTTCTCTTCTCGGACGATGTGTTCATCAGTGTGAGGGCGGGACAACCTGTCACTCACATGAAATCTCAGCAATAGCAAACCACAACCATCCAATCAATCCTTGATGGACAAAATCAAGCCAGGCCTACACTTTTTATTGAATTGAATCGCAAGTTTGTGAATCGGAATTGAATTGTGAAATTTGTTTGTGGAATACCCAAATCTATGTTTTACCCAAATACACCCTAGTGTTTTGCTGTCATAATTTTAAAGACGAGCATTGCACATATCTTGCAGTGTGGAGCCCATGTTAATGCCTTAAATATGGAATATAAAATAAATAATGGAAAATGTAAAAGAGAACATTTGTAGTGTGTTTCTGCATCTTGTTACTAAACAGTCATGTTTTAATTAATCATTAAATAAATATTTGATGATTGAATATACTGATGACCTATAATTAGACACTAAAGTTTTAACATCCTCCCACTAATTTAGCTGCAAGACGGTTTATATGATTAACGGCTGTGTGCTGTGGGTTTTATCAGGGATTATAGACATAATAGGTAGTGCATGGTAATGAGCTCCAGCAATAAACTCCAGCTAGTTTTTATGTCCCTTAATAAGCACTGCATGCTAGCAAGCAGCCACACCTAATGTTGGTAATTATTTGTTGCTGTTTGTGCTAAATTTGTGGGATTTTTTTTTTCCTCAAACATGCATAATCTGTGTCCTTGGATGTTCTTTGGTTTCCTTCTTTAGGACAGATGAGTTTTATTTTGAAGGTATGACATAATTTTAAAATTGAAATTTGACAGAATTTTGTTACTTTTTATTCATGTTTTGCCTCAGTAGGAAGTATCTAAGGCTTTCCTTCAGAATAATTCCATGATAGGCTATAATCCCAAAATAGATGTTGCATTTATCTCATCGTAACAGCAAACATTTTAATCCTACACACCTCCCAATTTGTTCTTCACAGCACTGTCTGCCTTCTTAACACTAATTAAATATCTGCCCTCCCACCACTAATTAAAAAGTGTTAGGTACACAGGCGGGTACCGGGATGCCTTGGGATGTAGAGGTATGACATCCTTTTCTCTTTGTCTTTTAGTTATGTATTTTAACAGGTTTTATGTGTGAGTAACTGTGTATTCATGACGCTTTCAAATGCCTCAAGCTGTGCTCCAACACATTATGTTTACACTCCAGTACATCTCCCCACTCAACATACATAATCATATGCAAAGTATTTCCCTCTGATAAGCATGCATGTATATTCAAGACTAATCTAAACCTGATTCAGCCGCCATCATCTATCAAAATAACATGCTAATGGTTCGCTTTGGATGATTAAACACAAAATCCAAAATCCAAAGTCCATACTAGGCTGTACAATTCAATTTACATCTGACTCAAACTGGCGCATATAATACATATTTCTGGGCAAATAAATTCACCTGCCTGCATACAAATGCTTGTATTGTGAAGAAATAAATTTGTAGCATTATAAAATGACAGATTCCTAGACTGTAAAAATTAGGGATGCACCGATACCTCTTTTTCCAGAACAAATCCGAAACCAATACTTTCATTTTTGGTACTCACCGATACCGATGACTGTATTTTCATTGCATTTGTAATTTTAAAATATGTTAGATAAAATATGAATCATTTTCATTGGTTTGATTTGTTTAGCTAATATATATTTCCTTCAATTATTTTCATGCTTAATTATGCCTGTTAAAACGTATTGTACAAGCTTCACTGTTTCACTGTTCATTCTATTGCTTTATCATATTTGATCTTTCATTTAATAGCATAGGGCATATTTAGAGCTGCTTCAGTTGAGCTCAGTGTTAAAGGGTTAGTTCACCCAAAAATTGAATTTCTGTCATTAATTACTCACCCTCATGTCGGTCCACACCCGTAAGACCTTCGTTCATCTTCAGAACACCAATTAAGATATTTTTGATGAAATCTGAGAGGTATATGACTCGTCCATAGACAGCAATATAACCACCACTTTCCAGGTCCAGAAAGGAACTAAAGACATTGTTAAAACAGTCAACTGCAGTGACTGCAGTGGTTCAACCTTAATTTCATGAAGCGACGAAAATACTTATAGTGCACAAAAACAAAACAAAAATAACAACTTTATTCAACAGAAAAGTAGTAATTACTGTGAATACCGTCGTAAAATACTCTGACAGTCTCCTGCACTACTTATTCAGTGACGCTGCAACACTGCTAAATCTACAGCATGAAGCAGACAGCATGATCAGTGTAGTTTGATAACATAATAAATGACTCAGAAGGGCCGGTTCTAGACATTTGGAGGCCCAAGGCAAAATTAATGTTCGAGGCCCCCACTCCACACGCCTCCTACTAAAAACACTGAAAACAAATATTATTTTTGTTTATATTTATAATATCTGTTATTAAAATTTGTATATTTTATTTTTTATATGTCCATATTAATTAAGGTAATATCTTATTTGTTGGGGTTGCTATCATGTGTTTTTTTTTTTGTAGTAATTTTTTCAGTTATTTATTTACAGTAGTCTAACTCACTCTACAGGGCTACAGTAAAATTCAGTAAATGAACATCATTCCTTAATCATTTTTTTGGACAGCATTTCCCCCTCCTATTGATTTATTGCTGTGGCACAAATACCTTAAATATGTATTATACACTCTTATAAATAAAGGTTCCTAAAGAGTGTTTTTACAGTGATGCCATAAAAGAACAATTTTTGCTTCTCCATTGAACCTTTCAATGATCAGTTCTTAATGGAACCCTTTTTTTTTTCTTAGAGTAAAGAGCATTCTAAAACAATCTGAAACTTTTTTCCACAGTAAAGAACCTGTTATGGAAAGGTTCCCTGGATTTTAAATGTTCTTCATGTAACCACAGATTTATTTTTAAAAGTGCACAAGTCTACACAAACTGCAAGTGAAAGAGACAACCTACTAAGCAGAAATACTTAATTACTTGATCAAATTTTGCGGCTATTTTTTCATTAAATATAACAATATTTATGTTTTGAAAACTGAAATTAAGTATTATGTAATGTAATCAGCAGAATTTAAAAGATACAGAGAAACATTAAAAAAATACTCTAGTCCTGAAATATTCTAGCTCTTTGACTTTGAATACAAATTTTTCTTTTACTTCAGCGTCTTGCTAGTCAGCTCCTGACGCGATATCATTCATTATCTGCACAAATTCGAAGTGTCTAACAGTCTGGAAGCATCGGCGGTGCTCGCGCTCTTTTAAACTCATAACCGGCAAATGATCCATCCTGAAATGACGGCGATCGACAGAACACGTTTATTTTTAGAATACATTACAATCAGTCAAAAAGAGATGATGACAACTCGCACACCTTACGTTACATTAAGAACTGCACTTCTTTGCGTGCCTGTTTTCACTTTGCACCCCAGGAAGGATGTTCGTTTCAGCGCCATCATAATTCAGTGTCTTGAAGTCAGTGACCTGCAGAAAAGTGGCATTTTCGTACCTTTTTTCCATATATTCAGAAGGTGGGACACACTTTGATACAGTGACAATAGTTGATTTCATTACAGGTGAGAGTCACTGTGAATTCATCTATATCCAATAGAAAAAGAGTCTAGTATTTTGCTCCCCTATGTTACGGTAATGGAGGCCCCTCCTCCATGACTGAGGCCCTAAGCCACTGCCTGCTTTGCCTATAGGTAGCGCCGGCCCTACTCTGAACCTACTTTTTATTGAATCAAAAATATACACTGCAACCCGTGTAGTCAAATTTCCACCATAAATTGTGTTGGTTATTTTTGGTGAAAAAAAAAGAGTGTAAACACACTTTGCAAGAATTGTTGTAAACTTTTAACTTAGCGCCTGAATTGCTTCATGTTGGTGATTTAAAGGGACAATTCACCCAAAAAGCACAGAACAAGGGATTATATGATAGAGCAAAATATAAGATATTTATTGTGTGGGATACATTGTCCATTATCAGATTCTGTCATGAATTAATCACATTTCATGTTGACTTAACTGAGAAGTCTTTCACATTGATTCCCGAGCCAAAATCAACAACAAACTTCTAACATTACAAATCATAATTACTGGGGAAATGTTTTCATTGAACATTCCAACACAGGAACGCCTCTCTCTCTACAAGCTAATGTAGTCATATTAAAATGATTGTTTCCTTATCACACTTGGGGAATGTGTGTCGAATTTTAATGAGATTTTTCCCACTCACTGTCTGTGGAAGTAGCTGTGAAATCCTGCGATTGTAATCTCGCCTCACTCTTTACTGTGAGAGAAACACATAAAGAGAGAGTGGGGAGAGATAAGAACGAGGGGGAAAACAGGGTTTGGATAAGAATGCGAGCGCTGGAGATCGCTGGAAGCTCTAATTTAAGCCATGACCAAAGATGGGCAGATGAATAGAAGAGCAAGCATTAAGAAGTTCCCTTCCTTCCAGCAGTGTGTTGTGAAAGTGCTAGAGAGAGAGAGAGAGGCTTTAGAGAGGAAGTAGAGGGGGTAGGCGATAAGGTTATGGGTAAGATATTGCTTACTCACTTATCTGTGACAAGGGTGCATATCTTTGTGTTTGTATGTGTAGAGGAAGGAGGTTGTGGCAGTCTTGGTTTCTTGTTACAGGCTGAACATCACCCGTGATTTTGGCTTTCTTCTCTTGTTCTCCCCTCATCATTGTCTGCTCCCTTGCCGTCAGGGATATTAACCCACCCAGCCTCCCACATCAAAACCATAACACTCCCCCCTCAAACCACAACCCTCTCTGACCCAGTTTTTTGGGGTAAAGGGCTATTGTGCGCTTTTGAGAGTCTCCCCCTCGCGCATTCTTCACGGTGACACATGCTCATGAACACCCGTACAGTATGTGTGTGTAGGTCTCTGGTGTTGCTGTAAGGTCAGTGGTCTCTGATCTCCAAGGCTGCTCTTCAAAAGAGAAGGATGCAGAAATGAGAAGAGGGAAAGCAGACAAGGAAAGGCATGAAGCACAGAATGTGGAGTTTGTGTGAGTACAACTTTCACAGCATGTGCTTGTGTGACTTAACAGGCGAATACGTCATTGGTGACCTGACTTGACTTGAAGTCAGTATTTCTGTGAACAGGATGGGACTTTTGCCTTGTGTGTATCACGAGATATGCCATGTGTTGTGTTTTGTGAATCCCAAGCAGGGGACAATTTTTTTTTTTCCAAACCTATTTATTATTTCCCTATTTATTTATTTATTTTTATGAACTGTTCCTGTAAAAATACCAATAAAAATGCTAAATGATATCCACTATATTATGAGGTAGGAGCACATTTCTGGTCTAATGTTTGGGATTCATTTTGCTTTGCCAAAATATAAAACAATATAATTAGAATTACAGTTTTAATAATATTAGGAGTGTCAATTAATTTTAAAATAATCTTTTTTTATGATCTGTTCCTTTAATAGTACTAAAAATATTAAATGATATCCACTATATTATAAAGTAGTAGAATCACATTTCTGGTTTATTTTTGTGAAGTGAGTAATGAATCTCTGGGGGTACATAGGACAAAAAAGCTTGGGACACAATGCTGTAAATGTCTGAGATGGCAGACAGAGAGGGAGAGGGAGTGTGGATGAATGGATGAAGGGTATAGATTGGCTTTGACATGGGCACAGGGGCATTTTGCTGAATCTGTACACTGTCTGTCCCTGCCAAGGGGCAGGGCATGAGAACTGTGTGTGTGTGTGTGTGTGTGGATATTGAGACCCACAAGAGTAACAGGGGACTCCGGCTTTAATTAGTGAGTTGGATCAACAATTATAGCAGGAATGCCTAAATGCATTCAGGACAAAATGTTTTGGGTTGTGCTGCATGAGCCTTGTTCTCGGTTTAGAAAAACACATACACTAGTACTGTTCGAAAGTTTTTGGTCGGTAAGATTTTTTTAGATGTTTTTAAAAGAATTCTCATTTGCTCTCCATTTGATCATTTAGTTGATCAAAAATACAGTAAAACAGTTTAATTTTGCAATTTAAAATAACTTTTCTATTTTAATATATTTTCCAATGTAATTTATTCCTGTGATGCAAAGCTGGATTTTCAGCATCATTACTCCAGTCTTCAGTGTCACGTGATCCTTCAGAAATCATTCTGATATGCTGATTTGATGAAACGTCTTATTATTATCAATGTTGAAAACAGTTGTGTTGCTTAATATTTTTTTGGAAGCCATGAGACTTTTTTTTTCAGGATTCTTTATGAATAGAAGCTTCAAAAGGACAGCATTTATTTGAAATTGTAATGATGCAAAAGTCTTAGTCACTTTTGACTTAATGCATGCTTGTTCAATAAAAGTAAATTAAGTTGATTTCTTACTGACGCAAACCTATGAATGTTAAAGGATAATTAAAATTATGAATGGAGGATATCTCAAAAATATACGTTTTGAAATGTCCTTGAGTATTTAATTATCTTTATGATGATGTTAATTGTTTTGTTATGTTTTTTTTTTACATTAAATAACTCTTATCTCACATTAAGTAATGTTATTAAATCATTAAAGCATAAACAGATTAGTTTTTACTTGGCATGAAACCACAGGGGATGTCTTGTCCGTTGACATTTCATTAATGTGACACAATACTAATGCTGAGGCGCAATTTATTTTGTGTGAGCATGTCTAATACACACACGGGAACATTTTTAAATTATTTTATGGTTGTTAGTTGACTCCCTGTGGTCACAGCCTGTGTGTGCTCAACAGTCACAGATACAAAACAAAGTCCTTTATTCCCTTTGGGAGTGAGTGCTATTTCAACCTTGAGAGACAAAGAGTGTGATAGAGAAAGAGAAACAAACAAGTGATGGTGAGAGGATGGGGGCATGACAGTAACAGCAGTCATTCAAGGACAGATGCTACCGAGTAACCAGTGGATCTGTCTCGTGGTCTATGTGTCTGTTCTGTTTCAGTATTCAGTGTGTTCATTGTGTGCCTACATACGAGCCATGTTCTAAGTCCATGTTCTTCACCCCTAGTGCCTCTACCAGCATAGTGAGATGCAGATTAAAGGTGAAGGGCTAGTACACATCAGCGCATGCCCACTGCTGAGGTCCTCTTCTGGGCAGGAGGAACAGGAAAGCCCTGGACCCTCTGGTCCTCTTGGACCCTGTCAGGTCCTGTTTTCAAAGTGACCTTTGAAAGGAAATAACTTAATCCCCACCCCCTTCTCAAACATACATACTATATACCTGGATTTATACAAAGATGTTTAAGATATTATAATATTATATGTTTCCCTTGTGTTTGACTGCTCAGATGCGACCTTATATGGTCATAACAATCAATACCTCATATGCTTTATTGGATGGAGAAATCCAAATATTCATTTAAAAAAAAACAAAAAAAAAACCAAGAACATGCAGAGACAAACCAGAGAGGTCACACACTCACCCGCTCACCACAGCTGTTCTCCCTCAGGGAAGATTTGTGTGGTTCAGGCTCACTGCTCAAGGTAATTGTGTCTGCGTGTGTGTGTGTGAAAGAGAGAGTTCCGTTCATTGAGTCTATTAACACTAGGATGACCTTTTATCGAGCAATATATCTAGCAGAATACACAATGAACAATATATATAGATGAACTAAATATTGGTACCATATTGGTTATTATTGGCCCCTTTTTCAGTTTGGATTAAATTGTTGGATATTTAACAGTGCTGATTTCCTCTATGTTTTTTCATTTAGATTGCCTTTTCCTTCATATAACGTTCGCTAGAAGTTAATACACTATAAAAACACTCATAATTTATTAACTTAAATATAATCTATTAAATATAGCAATCTCCTAAATGTCCATATATTTTTAAAATTGCACATACTGTTTTGAGGTCTAAATTCATTTGTAGCATTTAAAACGTTTGATTTTTAATTTTATTTAGTCAAATGATTTTAATTTTAATAAAGACTATTTTTTTGGTTTTCAGCAATGACATGAAAATAATTATTGCCATTTCCTTGACATAAGTGCTGTTTGATTTCACATATTATAATGAAGTTTGAATAAAACTATAAAGTTTTTGATATTTTTGATTTATACATTGATTTATAGTATCTATAATTATGCAAATACAAATATGTACTTCAGTAATGAAAGACCTGAATATCCAAAACACTATATGTCAAGAGAATGTTTCAATAACGTCAAATAAAATCAATAAAATATGACAATGGCTGTATCATACATTGCGCTTATAGCTCATATAACTGATCTGGTTCAAAAAGATCAAAAAGGACTGGCTTTTTTTAATGAAAGGTGGGACTTCCATTCCTGCAGATGCCATATCGAGAATTGCCCTTTACATAAGTACTCCTAACACTGATATTTTTTCATAACTGCATATCAAATATTGCACTGAAAATATTATAGTTATGCTTTACATATTATATAATTGTTTTAAGGTATTCACTTTAAATTATCATACACTTACATTTGAAACTCTCTGTGTTTGTTCACAGAGTCTGTGAGCTGCGCAGTGTGGGACGCTGTCTGCCCCGTTGTCATCAGACGTCATGAGCTGGAGCTTCCTGACGCGTCTGCTGGAGGAGATCCAGCACCACTCCACGTCGGTGGGGAAACTCTGGCTCACTACGCTAGTTGTCTTCCGCATCGTGCTGACTGCGGTGGGCGGCGAGTCCATATACTACGATGAGCAGAGCAAGTTCGTCTGCAACTCGGGCCAACCGGGATGTGAGAACGTCTGCTACGATGCCTTCGCACCTCTCTCGCACGTACGATTCTGGGTTTTTCAGATCATCCTGTCTGCCATGCCCTCTTTGCTCTACATGGGCTATGCTGCCAATAAGATTTCCCACAACGAGGACTTGCGGGGCGGCACAGGGGCCGGTGCTCCAGCGGCAGTTGACTCGGCAGGGGCTGGATACACCCAGCGCAGACCGAGAAAGATGTACTTCGGGGCACGGCAGCATCGACCAGGACACGAGGATGGGGAAGAGGAACGTGAGGATGACCCCATGATTTACGAAGTGCCTGAGATAGACAACACACGTCGGGAGTTGGTGCCGCCACGACCCAAACCCAAAATGCGTCACGACGGGCGTCGCCGTATCCGAGATGATGGTCTGATGCGAGTGTACGTGTTACAGCTGCTGACACGCTCCGCACTGGAGGCTGGCTTTCTGGCTGGACAGTATCTATTGTACGGTTTTCGTGTGGAACCGATCTTTGTGTGCTCGGATAAGCCTTGTCCGCACAATGTGGACTGCTTTATCTCACGCCCTACTGAAAAGACCATCTTCCTTCGAATCATGTACGGCGTCAGCTGCCTTTGTCTGCTGCTAAACCTGTGGGAAATGATTCATCTCGGAGTGGGAACCATCACTGATGTTTTGCGTAAGCGAAATGCAGCATCCACTGATGATGAGTACCAACTTGGCCTGCTTGGAGCAGGGGCCGTGTCTGTCGGAGTAGGTGGGCCCTCGCTTAGCGAGGGCGAACCAGGAGGTGGGGTTGGAGGTGGTGCACGAGAAGCAGACTATGTTGGTTATCCATTTTCCTGGAACACCCCTTCTGCGCCACCAGGCTACAACATCGTGGTGAAGCCCGAGACAATGCCATACACAGACCTGAGCAATGCCAAGATGGCGTGCAAGCAGAACCGTGCCAACATTGCACAGGAAGAGCAGCAGCAGTACGGATCCAATGAGGACAATTTCCCTTCTGCAG
This sequence comes from Opsariichthys bidens, assembly GCA_037194245.1. Lineage (NCBI taxonomy): Eukaryota > Metazoa > Chordata > Actinopteri > Cypriniformes > Xenocyprididae > Opsariichthys > Opsariichthys bidens. The sequence continues at coordinate 21,538,599 of CM074277.1, forward strand.
GTGAGGCACGGCCGCCACCCATCAACAAAGACGTGATACAGTTAGAGGCGGCGATTCAAGCCTATACCTTGCAGCACAATGCTAGCAATAACCACGTCGAGCTGAACGACACCAATGACATTGACGAGAAGCCTCAGAGTAACATCACCACAGTACCACAGAAGGAGCGAAAACAACGGTCTAAGCATGGGAAATCTGGGAGCGCTGGGAGCAGCAGCAGCAGCAAGTCAGGAGAGGGCAAACCATCTGTCTGGATCTGACATTTACATGCACACCTGAACATCACAATCAGTGGGCACACTCTCATCCATTTCTACTCGTTTTCTAGACATAAAATATTGTGTGTATCCCACAAAAATTAAAAAGACTGCGCATTCGCAAGTGGAAAATATGCTGTATATATATATTTTTAAATGCTTTCAGTGCCTTAAAGAAACTCCATGAATAAGATGGATTTTTCTTCCTTTTTCTTGATCTTCCTAAAATATTCTTGTGTTCTCAAGATTATGTGGCGCTCTAAGAACATTCCCTCATAATCCAGAAAAACCGATCCGTTTTCAAAGTTTGGAACTATTCAGTGAGTTACTCGGTGAGAAACGTCTTCCTATTGGAATCCCTTGGAATGCTGATGACATTACAATCCGTTTCCAAGCCAGCTGTCTTCCTCTTTCCAGTAATAAACAATAACTTTTACATTACAATGCTATAACAATGCAATGATGCACCAATGCAGTGGTGGTACACTGTGGTCTTGAAGAACCAAAAAAACTGAATGGTCCTGTGAAATAAGCTGATAAGCTGTAATCTATATTTACAAACACATTCAGTGCAATTTTTGGTCACACTCAGAGCTATGGCTGTTAGAGGCATCAGTGCAATGACTTTCAGTTCTAGAAATTCTCACAGTTTCGCAGCTTTGGATATTTAGTTGATGGGTCCGCATCCTACTCTGCTCTTGTACTATCCCCTACTGGTGAAGGAAGCAGTTGCAGGCTAGTTTTATCAGCCATATATGTAATATAAATATATGCAGGGTTCCCACTGTCCTGGAAAACCCGGCAATAACATGGAATTTTAAAAGTGTGATTTCCAGGCCTGGAAAAAAAAAACATGGAAATTATTATTTTTTTTTTTAAATGAAAGGAAAACAAAATTAGAAGGGAATTAATTTAAGTGCTCAGTCATTATAAAAATTTATATATATATATATATATATATATAAATCTGTGTGCAGTAATGGAATAGTGAATGGAAAAGTTAAGGGAAAATATCATGGATATTCATTTGTCCTAAAGTGTGGGAACCCTGTACATTAAGGTGCATATGAACATTTTTTATTAAGATTCCCAGGTGAAAAAAAGTAAACTTCCTCAATGTACTTAAAGTGCTCTATTTTCGTGCACTAATTTTATACTTAATATACAAAAAATTCTACCTAAGATAATCTATAGAACATCCTATCTCTGTATTAAAAAATGTATTTAGTTACCACTTATAGTACACTTTGGGTACAAGTGGTGACAATTTTTAATATGTTGTAAAATATATGTTAGTTTTGATAATTAATATGTCAAAACACTTTGTAGTTCATATTCATGATGTCTCAAAATAGCACAGTTGAGTATACTCAGATGTTCTTAAGATTAGAATTTTTTGTACATTAAGTACAAAATTAGCACGTGAAAATAGAGCACTTTAAGTACATTATGAGTTTACTTTATTTCTCCTGGGCTGACTTGACAGAAACTCACTGTGTATTGTTGCTATTCCTCCAGTGAACATGTATTTGTGGGAACATCCTCTGGCTCTGAGACTTGATATATCCGATCCAAGTAGCAGGTCTAACTTGGTCCAAATGGAGGTTGAGAGTTTAACAGTGCAATGTAGATATCCAAGATACACACAAACACATTCACACATACTGTCTCATGCACACTGTGTTAAGAGTCTTCCATTTTCTCTCTTACTGCCACATTCCAACTTGCGAGACTTTTGCCTTTATGTGGGATGTTTCATTTTGTGACGATTGCCATTGGAGACCAAATACTGTTTGTCACAATAAAGACATCAAGCTACTATGCAGTCATGCGGACAGAGAAAAACACGCCATAGAACACCATTGTGTGTGCCTGCGTGTGAGCGCGCTTGCGTGTACTGTGGCTGAGGATGAGGAGGTGGGGAGTGATTGCATGAGTGCATGTGAGAAATTTTTGATTAACAAATTAAAGAAATAAAAGAGAATCCCTTTACATATCAGCATTTCAGCAGTATTTATTGATGCTGAAGATTGTGGCATTAGACTTGTGGTTTCTATAAGCGAGACTTGACTTGTTTGTATTTTTAAACATCAACTAGATTTCTTTTTTATTAGCTTTTTTAATACAAGGAACTCAACAGTGCCCATATGATTTGATTATTACAAAATACGTTTTGTAGGATTTTTTTTTATGATTTTGTTGCCTTTAATTGTAGCAAAACAAAACAATTTTATGTATGTACTTGTAGTCAACCAGTTCAAACATTTTTCAGTGTGTTCGGTGAATCCTTTTTTTTGTAGTCATAGTCAATCCCTTCAAATATGATTTTGCATGGGAGGGAAAATAGGAATGTTTTAGGGGAATTTCCACAGCACTCTTTCCAATGGAAAACTCCACACAAAAAGGATTCTTCGATGTAGCTACTTTGACCTTTTCTGTGTGGGTGCGTGTTGGAGTTTCTAGCAGCTGTATATATTTGAGTGCTCCAGATGGAGTGAGTATAAGAGACCCCTCTGCTCCACATCTGAGCACCACTGCCTGTGTTTTACGTTAGTGTTTTTTAATATGTGAGTGTGTGTGTGTGTGTGGAGTCTGGGTTAGCCGAGGTAATCCTCAAGAAAAACCTCTCTCGTACTTTTGTCAGCTGTCTGAGAAAGAGAAACTGAAGTAGTAAGCTACTTTACTTCAGAGTTTGACACATCGCTTTGAAAGCAAGTCTTCTCAGCAGGTCACAATGAAGTGTGATGGCATTCTTCTTACTGACGAGTGTGTGTGTGTGTGTGTGTGTGAGTGTGAAAGCATGCGTTTCTATTTATTGTCCTTTCCTGGTTATCATCAAGCCAGTAATGTGTTTGATAAGACCTTTGTTTGTCCTGACTGGTATGTGTTTCAATAAATGTTGTCACTGTGTTTGAAAATGAGGGAGAAAAAAATGCTTTTAATGTGCCAAGCTGGATTGTCCAGCAATGTACAATTATTTCCAATTTTTGAAAACCCTCTCTTTGGATTTGGAAATGCATGTTCAGAGCTATTTTGCTAATAAAATGAAATAAATGGGAATTATATGCGTGTCTGAGAGCGATTCTGTGCATTTGGCATTTTAAGGCACTCGTGTCAAATGAATATTTTTGATTGTTCGTGAAGGGGTCAGCCTATTATTCATTCCTATCTTTGACAGATGATGTATTTGTGCGGGGGCGATCCACGTTCATCTCTCTAACTCATGTCCAGAGCATCAACAGTTTCTTGGAATTTGTCAAAGCAGGTTTCCTCAGAATGGATTCCATAAGGCATCAGTTTGGCCTGTAAACCAATAACAAATTGGAGGGGGGGGGGGGGGTGCAGTAGTGTCAAATGAGGTTCCCAATGGTAATGTCTTTCCCTTAAATGGGTGTAACACAGATGCAGAAAAACCGTGTTGCTAGGCCAACATGAGCGAAATCCCCCGAGCGTGTGCGGGACAGCTTGCACAACGTTTTGAAAAACAAATGTGTACTAGGACTCCCTGGACAATTGAAAATTAAAAATAAAGACAACAGAGAAAGGGTCATGAAGAGAGATAATAATGGAAGGAGGAGGAAGAAGACAGAATGGATCTTACCTTTGCCTTAACCGTCACATTAACACATCAGATGTGCAGAAGCAGGTTTTCCATAGTTCCCATAGACAGTCAGCGATTTAAAACTGTGCATCTGCTCGAGTCCGCCAACATTTATGACCCAAATAAATTCATTTGATGTTAATCTAGTGAAATTTTTGCACAAGATTTATGTCAGGAAAATTATTTTGACATTCATGGCAGCGCTTCCCATTGAGAGGTCTTAAGGGTTCAGGACACAGATTTAAATAATAAAGGAATGGTTTGCCCAAAATTAACTTACTTCCGTGGAACACAGAAAGTTTAAAAAAAAAAAATCAAAGAGTAGTTTCGGGCCCGTTTTTTTTATCATTTGGACAACATTCTATAAAAAAAATATTCTATTGTGTTCCACAGAATAAAAGAATGTCAAACAGTTTTAGAAAGACGAGGGGGAGTTTAACAGAATCTTCATTTTGTTAGTGATTATTTTAGTTTTGAATGGTGTACATTTACATGTATTCATTTAAGGAAAAACAGTATTAACCGTGTTAGTGTTAGTTTTTAGGTTAGTACTTGTTTTCATGAAAATATAGAGTTTAGCATCACATTAAATTGGCCATTCTCATTTCATTCAAAAACATGTATTTTGTGTCTCTCTGTTTCAGAATTTTAATTACTTATGTAAATTACTTTTAGTGAAGTGGATCACTAACTGTACCAAGAGAATGGCCTTCCACTTGTTTCTTGTTCTTTGTAGTTTGATGGTACAGTTTTATGTAATACGGGCCTGCATCTGTCAACACCTTTTATTCACACGCAGAGGAATTTCAGCAGGCACAAATTGCCAAGCTGTCCAATCGTAACAAGCTACACTGAGAATATCTGATTGTGAAAAGTCTTTCTACAGGCCACTCACTGTCGTCAGACTATCCTTAAATGGAAAGAGTCAGCAGCAGTTTACTTTGTATAAATACACGGAACATTTTACTTTCGTTTTACTTTAACGTTTTACTTGAATTATTATGAGTGAGGACTGCAGTTTTCAATTCACTGTGAAGTATTCTAAAAGTAGTCCCTATGACTCATGCACTACACCCAGAAAACACTTGGACGTTTAATGACCGTTGAAAAGACATCCCTCCAACACATCCTGTCATGGTTGAAAAATAGCTCCAAAATTGAATTTGAACGGACGTCTTTGACATTATCTTATTAATTCATTCATTAAGTAACTGAACTCCACATAGCTAAAAGTCAAAGTAAAAATTATACATGCAACCCAAGAGAATTGTAGACGTACAAACGTATCTGAATTCATTTTTAGCAAATGTTGTGTGTTACATATTTTTACCGATTTATGCCATCCTACCACGACTATTTTTGGCCAGGGACACGACGTTGCCGTCAGACCAGCGTTTGCTGTTTACTGGCTTTGTAAGTCATAGCTTGGACTGTCAAAGAGACATTTAAGTTGTTATTCACTGAAACATTCCCCACCAGTGAACATCTTTTAATAGGGGACAACATAGTTACAATAATTTTCACAATGAAGATGCAAAACTTATGAACAAGTTTTAATGAACACTCAATGTCCCCATCAGTCCCTATCCCTACCCAAACAACATGGCAATAAAGAGAACTGGGTCAATAACCAGTCTATAAGTAATTAGTACAAATGTCAAATGCCTCTTGGTTAGCAGTTGTTCCATGCAGAAGGCTGAAAAAATGAATAAATCAATTAGAAAAAAGAATACATGAATATAAACAAATAAATATCATGACAAGAATAGATTTACAGAACAATTAACAACATTAATAATATACATTAGAAGAAAAGGCAATAGGGTCAATACATGTCTTTCTAAAGTCCTATACCCTCAGGCCTAGTGCCAAAAATTGCTATTAAGGGGTCTGGATTAATATAGTAATTCGATAGATATAAGAATCGAAGATCTCTCTCCAGAATACCTCAACCAAAACACGTGAGCTGTTGTGGCGGGCGAATGCGAACACCTATTGCATGCAGAACTAACATTGGAATAAATCCTCAAGACTGAAGATTGTGACGTGCCCTAGAGCATCCTCCCATTCTCTCTCTGTAAAACCTATGCCCAAATCACACTGTCAAGATTTGGATTTGGATCAACGAACATTTCAATGGGTGAGGAAGGGGTTTGTCTTGGAAAGGAGTTAAATACTTTCTTTATTAAGCTTCTAATTTGCAAAAATCTTAAAAAAGGAAATAGACAAAGCAATGCAACATTCAAGCTCTTCAAAAGAGTAAAAAGAGTGTGGTGTGCAAAAAGGGGAGGAAATAAACTTGAAAACAATAGGGCCCAAAAATGAAGCTGCCTGCAAACCAAAATCCTTCCTAAACTGTGTGTAACTAATATGTGTTCGTTATCAAAGGGAATGAAGTGTAAACTAAAGATTGAAGACCAAATTTGCTACATGATTGTTCCCCTTGTACCCACAGTGAAGTACTTTGTGGGTCTAGTTCACCCATATTGTTTTTATACAATAAATTAATTGTATAATTTAGTAAAACAACCTTTCTTATAAAAATAGGAATATTTGCAAATAAATACAGGAAGCGCAGCAAGACTAACATTTTAACTAGATCAACACGACCCACTAAAGACAGGTATACTAACTGGACCACTTCATAAAATCATTTTTACAAAGACCTAAGAGTGGGCAAAAGTAAGCTTTGAACAAATCAGTACATTATTGTGTGACTTATATAACCTTAAAACCATCATGTACCACTCTAAATGGGACAGAGGAAGAATGCAGGGAGACGGTATGACGGAATGATTTTATGCATGTTGAGCTTATAGCCTGAGAATTTAACAAACTCCTCTAAAATTGATATAATAAGGGGTACTGATGAATCTGGATTCGATACATATAGCATCTGCATATAATGAGATTTTATGCTCAATCCCATTCCACATAATACCAGACTGATGAAGTCCTGCGGCCAAGGGTTCAGTCGAAATTGCATACGACACCCCTTGCCTGGTGCCACTCTGCATAGGGAGCTACTCAGAATGTGTTTGTGCCAACGCAGTCTCACTCCCTACTCGTCAAATGTCTGACGCATGGACAAGGGACACTGGCGTCACTTTTTAACGCACTGGGTATACCTTTGGCGTCATTTTTCAACGTGCAGGGTAGTCCGATAGACTTCTATAGAACTCAACAGCGTTCAAATTTGACGTCTTGGGTCAGCACACCGCAACCCGTTGTCTGCCTTGTATGGGTCGAGACTACAATAAATACAAATAAATAGGAATAGGCTACAAAAAATGATCTATGCCAGGGCGAGTCAAATGGCAGCACCCCAGTTGATTTTTATCTGGCCCTCCAAATGGTTTTTGATGTTTAAAAACCCTCGCAATCTGATATCAAAGTGCCCTCTGTGCAAAGATCAGCGGTGCGCGTTCATCAGCGGTGAGTGTAACAACGCACGTGGTGTACAACCGCATTCAGCAGTTTATATTTTGAAAACTAACGCTACATCTATCAATATTTATTTAGATGTTATCATGGAATTCATTTCTTTATTTTAATCATATTATTTCTGTCTTATTACCGCTGAAATATTACAGTATGCTGTAATCATGGACTGTAAAAACGCTGTAATACAGAACATTACGATATGATCTGAGCTAGACGCATTCAAAGCCCATATCCCACAATGGATCTTTATTTATTTATTATTATTTAACAAAAGACACAACATACAACAATAACATGACATCCAAAAGATACAATCAACAATATTGCGTTTACAATAAGTACAGAAGTAGTTCACAGAATGAACTAAAAGAAAAGAATAAAAATATAGGGGAAATCTATTATAATAATAATAAAGATAAAATTAGAGACCAGTAATTATATTATTTAAGAAAACACCATATTAATTTACTTTTCAATTCTTTAGCAAATAGCAAATCAACCGAAGGCTCCGGAAATGATGTGGTAGATAAAAAAGAAGATAAAAAAATACGTTTGTGCAAAATTTACTTCATTTGTTTAATATATGCTTTTTTGGAAATGTTCTCGATTTCTAAGAAATGTGTGTTTGCACTATCGTAAAACATTTCTTGAATAAAAAAAAGAGAAAAAATACATAATTCGTAATATTGATGTTTTCGTCTAACGTTGTATTTGAGGATTTAAATAATAAAGATAACAATAATAACAACATAACTTTTGTATTTGTCTCATGTATTGTGTGCTCGTCGGCCGGCGGCAATCTGAAATGGAATGAAACCCATTCACGGCCATAGTTACTATGATTCACTGCAGACAGCAGAACAGGAGTCGAACATGTGGGGAACACACTGGTGTCATCAGATTTTAAAAATTAATCGTTAAATAGGTGAAAATAGCTTATTACCATATTTGACAGTGAGTGGGTAAACTCTGGTGACAATGTCTAATCTACATGACAGCAGAGGCCCAGAGCTTTCTATAACTGCTGGTCTTATGTGTTTAGCACCTTCTGTTGCTAAATGACAAGCCTTCAAAGATGGACTGGGTTCAAGGTTCAGAGGTAAATATTTCAAAGCAGGAGTAATGTATCCTCTTCAGACTGACATTATGTTACTCTCCAGGTTGAGACCTCCAACGATGTGTTTGCTAGTCCTACGACAACGTTTTAATTTTTACTTATCATGGTTTGCAGATGATCCACTTTGGGCGATAGCCTCCTTTATTGTCCCCAGAGAGATATCTGCCTTGAGTTCAAATGCTTCACACATAACACTTGACATATTGTTTAATCATACAGCTGACATATACTTACAATAAAAACAATAAAGTGATATGTAGTCAGACTGACCCTAACCCTAACCATAACCCTAACCCTAAACCAGACTGCATATCACACAGCAACTATTGCTCTATTTTTGCAACATATCTATTGCTCATCTTTCACAAACGGTGACAAGAGCAGCACACAACTATTTGCATTATATCATGAAGCTATGGCACAACCAGCCTCAAACAATATTATTAAAATGTTTAATTGCGGTAGGTCCAAATAGGCCTATAGTTTAGAAATGTTAAGTTTAGATTGGGGTACCCATATCTTCTGCCAGGATAAGAGCTCATACTTGGTATGGAGAATAAAGATGGATCAGACCACATTCTTTGTGCTTGCCTGGAGAGACTGGTTTCTATTCCTCTCCACAACGTTCATGACAGTCATATTAAAATACTCTGTAATGCAGCCTTATATAACATAAACCCTCTGATTCACCGTGTTTGCTCTAAATGATAACACCCTCTTTCAACACGGGCCTTCCAGCCAAAGGTATTGTCCATATACACACCAATGTGCCTATAGGAGCAGAGCTGATGGATTGGTTCATCATTTATGACCTCTGATACATTCTGACCCATGTCAAGACCCTTTCATCAGCGTGTGAAATGGTTGAATGAGATATGTGACTTGTGTCTGAATGCAGTAGGCTGAGGAAGAAGTGTGCCAACATACCAAAACACATGTTGTATGTACACCAACCCTAACCCATAACGGTGACGTCAGCGTTATTAATTTAGAGGATTTAATAAAACAAATAAATAAATAAAAACTGATTAATTGAACACAATCGTAGCATATTATATATATTTATTAAAATCAACAAACCTCCGATAAAAATACGTTATCCAGCATGCTATAATTAAAGCATACAGTGTCCTAAAGAAAACGCTTAAACTGCTTACTTGCACGCGCCTTGGAGCGTTGTTAAACTCACCTTTTAATGCCGTTTTACCTGCAGTTGAGTGTTGTTAAACTCACTGATGAACGCGCACCGCTGATCTTTGCACAGAGGGCACTTTGATATCAGATTGCGAGGGTTTTTAAACATCAAAAACCATTTGGAGGGCCAGATAAAAATCAACTGGGGTGCTGCCATTTGACTCGCCCTGGCATAGATCATTTTTTGTAGCCTATTCCTATTTATTTGTATTTATTGTAGTCTCGACCCATACAAGGCAGACAACGGGTTGCGGTGTGCTGACCCAAGACGTCAAATTTGAACGCTGTTGAGTTCTATAGAAGTCTATCGGACTACCCTGCACGTTGAAAAATGACGCCAAAGGTATACCCAGTGCGTTAAAAAGTGACGCCAGTGTCCCTTGTCCATGCGTCAGACATTTGACGAGTACGGAGTGAGACTGTGTTGGTTTAAGAGGGTTAAAGAGGTATTTCCATTCTGCTCTGTCGAAGGCCTTTTCAGCATTCAGAGAGATTATAACTTCATGTTTATCTGGCAGAATATTGGTGTATATTACATTGTAAAGATGTCACAAATTATTAAAAGGGTTACGGCCATGTATAAATCCCATTTGATCTTTGACTAATATTTTAAAATCAACATTCGAAAGTAAAAATTGGCCTGTAAGGCTCACAAAGGGTAGGGTCCTTTTTATCATTTGGAAGAAGAGAAATTGAACCTTGTGTGAGTGTCAGAGGAAGGTTCCCACTAGAAAAAGATTCATTATAAACTGCCACAAGAAGTGCACCCAGTAAAGATAAGAACTTCTTGTGAAATTCTATAGGGAAGCCGCCGGGCACTGGGGCTTTACTGCTCTGCATTGCTGTAATTGACTTATAGTTGTTAAAAGGAATCCAGAAATTGATACTCTGAAGTAAATAAAGCAGGAAAAACTGAACAAAGCTGAAAAAGGCCAGCATTTACTGGCTTTGTCCCAGAATTCATAAAATGTCCATTTTTTTTTACTTCGTTTAAGGTAGATTGTAAGTTATATTCGGTTTGAAATGCAGTCTCTCTTCATGTTTGCATCTAACCTGCTAATTGCATCTGAAAGATCCTTGAGCTTCATTGTTTCTTGTTTTTTAGAATAAGAACAGAAAGATATTATTTTGTCACATAAATACGCTTTGCCATAATATAGTTCTTGAAATATCAGGCAGATAGTTTATTTCTAGGTAAAACTCTATCTCTTTATTTAGATAAGTAACAAATTCTCCATCTGCCAAAAGCAGGGGATTCAGCCTCCAGGGATTAAAGGATGAGTGCAGGGTAGGGAAAGAATAAGGGGCATGATCGGATATGACAACACTGTGATATGTACTTGTTGTAATAAAGGATGTGAGACTCTTATCTGCTAAGAAATAATCTGTAGGAGTGGTGCAGCCACATATTGCTCATACTTTGCATGAGGATCTGTTCAAACATGTGTTCAAAACAAATTCCCACCTATAATTCATGCGTAATCCTCAAGAGAGGGAATAGTTGCAAAGACTTTGCTCATATAATGGCCGGAGGTGTCACAGATGACCTCCTCACTAGTGAACGGAATGTCCTTCCTAATGAGAACAGCCCATCCCCTGCCCTTCGCATTGAAATTCAAGGGAAGCACTTGTCCTACCCAACCCTAACTGAGTCTAATTATATCTGAAATAAGTGTGAGTTTCTTGTAAGAATGCGATGCCAACATTTACATAAATGAAAGAAAATCCTATTTCTCTTTATGACATTATTCATGCATTTTACATTCCAAGTCGTAAAATTTAAGTTGGATTTGCCTATAAAGTAGAAATGGGGAATCGGTGCTACCCGACTAGAGAAAACAGAGAAATGAGGCTACTGTCTTCCCTTTGGCAAATTGGTAGGAAAACTTCAACACCCATAATGCACTGTTGCTATCCAAGGCCACTCCCACAAACTGCCATGGATACACTTACAGACAAATACCACCTTGCTTTAGTAGGAAATACCTCTTAGCAAACTTTTAGTCTTAATTATGCCGAACAAACAGGAAAACAAATCTCCTTGCATCCGCTTGTTGGAAAAAGTGTAAACAGGCGTAGGAGCTGACGGCGATATCGAAGGACCTAACCGAGCTAGAAGAAAAATAAAAAGTTTTTGATATCAATTTACATATATGATGGACTTCGGTTATATTTATCTTTGCTCGCTCATTTGAAGGTATCTTGAGTGAAGCGCCTCTATAAGTTTTACAGAGTATAAGTTTTATAGCCTCGACCTGTTTTACAGAATAAAGAAGTTTGTTGCGTAAAACTCCCACTGTTTTTGGGTGCAATAATTCAAAGAGTAAACATTTAGTAAGAGTGAGTTACTTTTGGTTTCCGGTGAAGGACCCAGTGCGTTGTAGGCAGTGGTTAAAGGCCGCAAAGAATCATAAATACTGAACGGAACGCAACAGAACAAAAATTAAGATATTTTTCATGAACAGTTTTGTAAACTAGAATCTGAAAAGTATGATTTGTTTACAAATCAGACATTACCACATCTCCCATTAATCCATCAAGAATAGTTTTCAGTTGTAACGCTGGATGACTGACAGGAGACGAGGTAGAATCAAACAGACAGATTTATTCATGGATGAATGGAACAGACACGCAACAGTGTGCATAGCACAAACAATATCCGCCAAAAGACAGGGGATAACACCGGAACTTAAATGCAGGAAGTGATGATGAAACACAGGTGCAGGGAATGACGACAAGTACAGCTGAACATAATTAGAACGAATGACAATCAAAACAAAGAACACGTGAAACAAAAGACTAGACAGAATGTGAGATAGATAAGATCAGTAGATAACAAGAAAAAATTGTGCGTCACACAAACCTGCATGCTGGAACAAATCTGAAATAAAGGTTTAAAGGTAAAGGAAAGAAAATCACACAAGTTTTAAACATGAGGGTGAGTAAAAAAATGTGCAAGCAATTGCTTTAATTACTGATGGTTTATTTTTGAATTTGTCAGTTAAATAATTCATAGAAACAGAGAACAATTCATGTGTCTCAGCATAAACTACACAGAGAATTTGCATTTGATCTGAAAATGTCATTTTTAATGAATAATTCAAAGGAAGTTTTATTTATTTACATTACAGCAATTGCCATGAGAGTAATTTCATACTCAGACAGGGCATTCAGAATTGGCACATTGAAATTTGCCACTATTTTCAGCTTTTACACCAGCTCTTGTTTTTTTTAGTTACACCAACCACATCCATGCGTCTTATTCTTTCACATTGTGAATATGACATCATGCTTCCAAACATCCACACATTTCTCTTATCTGCACACCTGAGATCAAATTCACATTCACTTCTAATAAATGCTAAAGAGGACAGACTGGCACTTGTGATGAATGCAGCAAAGCTGGAGAAGCACCAATAGCGAGCACATTAAAGGCTGGCTAAGGCAAGACCACTTTCGGAGTGTTTAGGGGTGCTGCTCTGGGAGTCATTTTCCTTATTCACTTCTTTCACAGTATACCACGTCTAAAATCAATACATTCGTTTTCAGCTATTTTTGTGTGCAAGATTATGTCAAATTAACTCAAAAAAAAAAAAAGAGTTTGTTGTGAATGGTCATGGCTTCTTCTTTGAGCAGGTGTGCACAGCATTACAAGCAACATAGATTTGGTGCACGTTCACTGCTATGTCTTTCCAGACACCCATCCAGGTGGCCTGTTGTAGTTCTTAATCAAATGGAGAAGTATTCTGTAAGTGAATAACCGTGAATTTTAACTGTGCGTGGGTTGACACTCCCCCAGGTGTATGCGAATCACCCCTTGCTTGTGGAGTTTCAATAAATGTTCGAACTCGGTCGGCATGGAATGCACATTCTTCTTGCTCTCCCGATCATCATAATAATGGTTGGTGATCCGTCGACTGTCATTTGGATGTATACTGAAAGGCCAAAACCCATATAAATGGACGTTAGTACAGATTTCTAGTGCTAGGCTGGCCATGATGAGTCCCGTGCTGGGACGAACCGAGTTAAGGCCTCGCTCACGCCAAAACTTTGACAACCTTCTCAAATATTCTGGATTCAGGAAAACAGGCAGCGGGCCATTGCTGCCGAAGTCCTCCAGTGTGTAAAAGGCACGCAGGGATACAGGCGTGTTGTGACCGTAGGAGAATGCTGGAAGCAGCATTAAGGCTTGTCCATAAGGACGAAGGCTTTCCACAAATGGACGACGGCGCTCCATCAGACCACTGTACCTGTAAAAGATGAGGATTTTAATGAGTGTGTTTCACTTAAAAATTCCTCTCAATAATTCTGCTAACATTTACGACACATTTAGTACTTTTAAGGAATAAATATTTGTGAAAAAAAGAAATGCAATTCCATTGTCAAATGATAAAATGTCAATAAATAGGCCTAAATATAGTTTAAATTATTCTTGCAAAATGTGTGTTTACAGAGATTTTGAATTACTTTCTCAGTCTTTCTAGAGGCAGCATAAATGCGTTTTGATAAATGGCGTTAACTATATACGCAACTACACTTAAACAAACAATCGCAGTGAACTGTGTGGGCCCCTCATTGGTTTATCTGGCTTGTATGGGCATCATCTGGGTATGGAGTCTCCTTGTCAATGATATGATGTATTAGGCTCTTCTGGAATTTAATGTTCAACATTGTAAGGAAGAAAACTGATTTGTGAAAACAGAATAACAGAATAATCTTATTTATATCACTAAATCCAACCCCACAACCACACTTTCATGCCTGTTTTGTTTCAAGTTTATTTAAATGATTTGTGGTTTCTATTTTTTATGTGCTATTCCCTCGCTCAGTCTCGTTGACTCGTCGGATGTACGTCATTGCTTACGTTGCATGGGTGCTCACTACTGAATTGGGACGTCCTAAGCCCTTAATCACTTGGAATACACAATGGAGTTGATTTATTATTTATTTTTTCCCCTATGAAATAGTTTATTGCAATTGTTTAATATGTATATATATCTCATAGAGTTATGTGTGGTGGGGTAAATTAAATGATGCGGTGATGTCACAATCGTGTTGGTCTGTCCATTTAAACTTCCGTCGTCCACTTTAAGAAGTGAAACACACTTCAAAATTGCAGCAGGGATTCCCCTGAGGGGAAATGCTGAGGGAAGTTCGCGAGTACGTGTCTAAAAGTGGAGTGGAACATGTGATTCCCTGTTCCTTTCGTGTGATCCTGTCATGTGCTTCCCTTTTTCATGTGTCGTGTTCCGATCATACACAAAAACATAATAAATACATAGACGCCCCATTGGCTTCTTTGGACTGTTGCTGTGATACGTCAACGAGTCCGCCATATTGTGTGGGGTAAGACTATTGTGTCTAGACAAAAAGCGCAATAAAGTTTACATTGCTCTACCGATTTCAGTGGTTTATGATCTGCCTGGAGTACGAAAAAGGTTTTGTCTCCAATTACTCTGAATCTCACTAGTTTGAACTGGTTCGTTGTCATAAGGAATTGTGAAAACTCATGCTTCTCAAGCATAGATTTGGTTTATTTTTCAAGTAATAATATAATAACTATAAATAAAATAGCCGATAGTATATCATAAATTGTAAAATAATAGTCAATAAAATAAAAATAGCAAATAAAATAGTCAGTTGTGAATAGTACAGTCATAATAATATAAGTATAACCTATAATAATTTAAGTCACATAATAATTTCATAATAATAATAATAGGCAGACACGGTCTCTTGGAAATGCAGAGAACAGTCCACTGACAGGCTTCCTTCAGCCTTCCTTGAGGTTTGTCCTGGTTCCACTGGCTAAACTGGGGTAAAAATATAAATGAGCCATGATTAGATGACAGGCAATCAAATCATCTATCTTCTGAGTCTGTAATTCTGACAGGAGCTGTCCTGTCAAAGTCCTCTGGCTTCATTGCACAGAAGAATCACTTTTGATTAGTTAGTGATATAAACTATACTATAATCTCAGACTTCATATGTACATTTTTAATTATTTCTTATAAAGTCTCAGTTTTCATTGATAGTGTTGTCATTAGCTTTTAATTGTCTGACTTTGGTGGTCAGCTAGCTGTCAAAATAATTATATAAACTAAATACAACCAGAAACAACTGTTCAGACTTTCATTTGAAAGCTCATTCCCCGATATGTGGTTTGGATTGTGCGACGGTTTGTAAAACTTCAAAATATTCCTACAAACCTACAAAATAGTGCAATCCAGTGGCCAATGGGGCGTCTATGTATTTATTGCGTCTCTAGTTCTGATTGCATGTTCAGCTCATATGTTTCTCTGTTCTGTTTTGTGATTGGTTTATTTTCTTGCTTGTTCGCAGGTGTTATAGTCATTAGTTCTCGTGTATATGTATAGCCCTGATGTCCCCGTTGTTTCTTGTCTAGCTTTGTTCTCTGTACCGCTGTTGGTATTTAGTTGCCAAGCCAAGTCTTTGTTTTTTGCTTCACATTAATTTTGGAATTAAGGTGCACATGGGCACCCCACAACTTCAGTGGACATTTATTACACATAGACTCACTTCTCATGGAGGATGCTGGGATTTGCAGTCACCAGGTTGGTTTTATTGCCCACATCTTTCTCATATCTGCTATCCAGTGGTGGAAGGTTGCATCTAAAATGCAGGGGTGGACAGAGGTCAATTAGGCCATTGTACTGATAGGAAATAAACATTTTAGCCTACATCAAACCCAGTGTTTAGGCTTGTAACTACATTTAGGAACTTAAAAAGCATTGATAATTATTGTTCCACCAACGTTAGAGGACAAATGTGGATTGAATCTTGGTAATTGATCATATGAGTTGATCTGATACAGACCTAATGACAAACTGGGCAGAATTTATTTCGTGTCCACAGCTGCTGTTGGTCAAAATACCACCATTCCCCACCACAGCACATGACTCCCATGTGGCATTTCCAAAGGGATGCTCCTATAAAAACAGACACACACAATGTTAACCGCAAAATCATCAGAGAATCCGTAATTCACCCTATGTTTGATTGCTTATACACTACCTTAGCCAAGATGTTGAACAGGGCTTTTGTCACCTGTAGTGACTTTCTCCTCTCTCCATCATAGATAACATTTGACCCCAATGGGGTGTTATTCTGTGTGACCACAGCCTTTGATACAGCATGGCATTTGCCACTCAGTAATGACCTGGAAGGAATAAAGACAGGGAGTCTGATGTGTTGCAGACTTTGTTAAGAATTTTCATTTCTAAGTGAACTATGCCTTTAAATAAACATTTCTGTAGTGTATATGTATATTTAAAAAACTGGTTTATATATGATCCATTATCAACTGAACAGTCATTTTACTTTCATCCAATAACAAAGCTATGCCACAGATGTCTAAGTTTAAGCTTTATGAGAATAGCTCATGGTCTGGTCTGGGCTACTGTTTTACCTGAATCTTTTAAAGTTTGCCTCGTGTTTTTTCCATCTGTTAGAGTAGTTCCCCAGTGCTTTGGCAAGGAATACACCGTCCCTGAAAGAATTAAATGCATACAAATATCTTAAAATGTGTTCAGGTTGAATTATTTAGGTTCCATAACAGAAATGAAAGATATGTAAACATGAACAGTGAATAAATGTGAGAGGAATTATTAAATAATAATAAAATCAAATGTATGAAACATGACAGATCTCATCTGAAGGTGTTCACTTTTGCTGTCTGCCATGTGGAAAGAAAAGATAGCAGGTTTGCATACTTACTTGCATCCCTTACAAGTCTGTGTTTCTGAGGCTTTTTGAACAATCTTAGATGAAGGATTAGGGTTTACATTACTGCGAAGAGAAATAGATTTTAAATTTACAAAACCACAAATGATCGCTCATAAGTTCTCAAATATTCAAGGATCAAATATTGTTCAGAAGCTCATTAATAGCAGAAAATTAACAAATAAAAACACCCAAATATTTAAGTGGGAATTCAAAGTATCATCATAGAATAATAAAGACCACAAATATCACTCATAATTGACTCTTCGCTGGCAGTTTGATTGACAGGCCATCTGACCAATCATAACCCCGAATCCACCATTTTGTTCGACAAAATGGTCAGGGGAGTTAACGTAGCAGATTAACATTGGTGAACTTGAACTTGAAAAATTATGTGTTTGAAACAACATTCCTTCTGATGTTCATTCATGTTTATTTGATGCTATAAATGAACTAGTATGAAGAGATGTTGGTTCACGAGCCGCTTGAAGGAGCTCCAGCGATCTGTCACGACACATTAAAGAGACACTATACGCTATTAATTGTCAAACTTCTTTAAAAAAAAAAAATATACAATATTTGAAATTTGGAACTTTGTGTGAAATCAAAAGTAACCTGCTCTGTCTTGTCTGTTGACATGTTGTCAGTGTCCATTCCACGACGTATTTATTTTCACTGTGTGAGAACATGTGTGGCGTGAGAAAGTCGGACATAGCAACAGTAACTAATGGAGGCGGGTCTTTGTGAAGGGT
This sequence comes from Opsariichthys bidens, assembly GCA_037194245.1. Taxonomy (NCBI): domain Eukaryota; kingdom Metazoa; phylum Chordata; class Actinopteri; order Cypriniformes; family Xenocyprididae; genus Opsariichthys; species Opsariichthys bidens. The sequence continues at coordinate 21,556,707 of CM074277.1, forward strand.
CATTTGGAATGGCATAAATACAGCAATTAGTTCCTGTGTCCTTCAATTTGATTGACTGAATGCTAATATATGTAATGTTTCAAGCAGTTAGGCATGTTTTCCAAAGCTAATTATGGTTTTTACAACACAATTCAACCGCACAGTACAGGAACCACAGTTGGCTAACGATGTTTTTGGGAACTCACCCACCCGACTAACTCCCACTGGTGGGGATTTTCAGTGACTCTTTCTGCATGTTACATCATTTAACCAGTTGGTGGCGGCAAGTGACTGTCTTTATAAATTTGTCATTCATTTATTCACTGAACTGATTAATTTTCTGATTACTAACACTGATTTAATTAAGAACAAAACAAGTGGCTCTTCATGAGTGAGTCATCGAATCATTCAGGAAGGAAACACTGCGACTGCCTGTTATGTTGTTCAGGGACACCGTTGATTTTCAAGTCCTCAGCAAAGAGCAGTTTGTCAGCTAACAATCTTGCTTCGACGACAATGTTCATCACTGTATGATGCCCTGTATAACGTACGTTAGAGAAATTCAGTGTTACACAAGCACTGTTAGGAGTTTGTTACGTACCCTTATGGTACATTTTGTCGTCCCGTTTATATTTAGCCTTGCATTGTCATGATTATGCACAATGTCAAATTTGTAACTACTGCACAGCAGTCAACATCACTGTTAAAAAACTGTTTTTTGAATTTGTAAATAAAACTAATATTGGAGCACATTTTAAAAAAAAAATATTGTCATACTTAATTTGATGTTGTTACTTGCCATTTTTTTGTAATTATGTGAAATTTACTAGTACTTTCCTATAAAAAATGTATAATGTTTACTGCTCGTTTATTCTAATGACTTATTATCAGTATACTATGAATAGCCAATGAAAATAAAACAAAAAATAAAACAAGTCCTCTGTACATGATCATTACAAACATATGACCTATTTCTTTCCCTCTCTGTCTGTCTCTCACTATTTATTTTCCCCTCATCTCCCTTTCTTTGTTTTTACTTTCGATCCCTCCTTTCTTGTCTGTAACTCCATTTCATCCACTCCCACACTTTCTGTCTCCATTCTGCACTGTTTGCAAAATAGAGCCCGGCGTCTGAGTTAAACCTTCAATAAATAAACTACACTGGTTAGAGCTGAGAGAGTTATATATTACTTTGGCATAAAGGTACTGTATCATTATTTTGCTTAAAGTACTCTATGTTTTAAGACAGGCAGATACTGTTCCCCTGAATAATTCACATGGATCATAACCAAAGGCCCATATCAAAACTTCAAGCAGAGCTGATTTCCTCTAGACAAGGAATCATACAAATAGCTTTGGTGAAACAAAGCTTAAAATTATCGTCATACTACTGAAAAACTACTGTGAGATTTTGAAGGCCACACAAGTGACCTTTGACCTTGTAAACTATTAGCAATTTAACTTTAGAAAGTTACAGATGTGATCCACTTTACAATTATACTTATCTTCAAGTAAATATTAAAGACTTAAAATTGTTTCCTATAATTTGGCATCTAAATAGCAGAAGCTTAATTCACATTACCTACGGTGGAGCACCCAGTGATTTTGTGTCGCAGTGAAGTTCTCAGGGAGTTTAATCTCCCACATGCCTCGTTGTGATTAAAGGCTGCTGTTGCCAGTGAAACGGCAAATAACAAAGGAACAGTCACAGCCAACATTACTTAATTAATGCGATGGCTAAATATTTGTATATTTACTCTTGATTTCAGAAATATACACAAAGCAAGTTATAAAGCATGATAAGTAACTGGCTATGAACATAATTTACAAATACAAGTAGACGCACAATGTAATGCAACACTGGAAACCACATTTTAAAATGAAAACAACCTGCAACTGTAGTAACCTCCAAATGTTACTTTAAGGATCTATTTTTACCTGATCTTGCCCTAATTTTAGTTTATTTAGTTTTAAACTAAAAGCATTTAGTTTAATTTAGTGATGTTATTTATTTTTATTTGAATAAAAGCAAACAATTTCAGTGTTATAAGTATGTTTTTTTTAGGTAGTTTCTTAATTTCCATCAATGAGTCAAGATTCAGAATACTCTAATCTAACACAACCCTTTTATAGTTCAGGTTTAGTGCTCATTTTGTCACCGCTGACTGAGGGTGAGAATGTAAACAAAACAAATACAAACATAACTGAAGGAGTAGTAATGCTTCCGACAACGGAGGTAAACAAATGATAATGAAAGCGCATTGTGTAATTTGATAATCTGATGACCGTGATAAGATGATACTGAGGCCGTCTCAGACATGCATAGCCACAACAAATGCGAAGCATGGAAGATTGAGAAAAGAGATCCTTTAAATTCAGAAATATCATGACGACTTTGATTTTCAGCATTATTATCCATAAATGTGTTGTTCATTTTTGTTATGCAAGTGTGAAATGTGTAGGCTAATCAGCAGGTTACTGTCGCAGAATAAACACTACCAGAATGCAACAATAGTAAATTGATATTAATACTGAACTGAAGTTCTAATATCTTTTTTTCAGTGCAATCAATAAATGAATTGCAAGATGCCGAGAAGTAGTTGCCATGGTTGGCAATGTATATCTGACTAAACGCAGATTGACCAATCAGAATCATGTTTTTTAAAGAGCCATGAAATAAATGCCATTTTGTTTTAATCATTGTGCTTAATTTGAAGATTGTTGTTCCCCTTTTGTAACAGAATTCCTTTTGATTTTAATCAGTTTATGTTCTGTCACTCAACAGCATATCTATATTGTAACCCATATTCTATAAATCCCAGTTTATTTGTGGACTGATTCCGATTGAGTCATTTAGTTTCTTAAATGTTTTAAAGGTCAGTTCGTGTTTAAAAATAGAACTACAACATTGGGGGCAGAGGGGTAATTCGCATTGATGCTACAGGCATTCATCACATGACTATAATATACACTGCCAAAAAAAGTGGATTTAAACGAGCAAATACTTAAGAGTCTAGGATTGGATCATTATTGCAGTGATTATGTTTGTAGCATGTTATATGATTGGGAACAGTTCTTTTAAGGGCCATTGATGGAGTGTGTTGCTCATTTCTAAAACAACCATGTCGGAATCGTGAAGAATCATTTTCACACATGAATTGGCAACAAAAATGCATGCACCTCTTGATAGAATAACATCATAACATTAATGAAGAGATGCAACAATTTTTGGTCAAGATCTTGCATTGCCAACCCAAGAATTGAACACTCTGTAAAATCTGCTCCAGCACATCCCAAAGGCTTTGAAGGAATTTAACTCGGAGGAGCAAATTCATGAGTGAAAATGATACTTTATGCTCCCACCCAACCATTATTTCACAGTTTGAGCCTGACGAATCTTGACACTGCCGTCCTGGAATATGACCATGATACATCTTCCTGGTTAAGAAATTAAAAACTACACACTCAATCAATTATTACTCTACTCTATGAGGGTTAAAAGATTTGTTCCCAAACATAGAACATGCAAACATAATAATCCAGTCATAGACTCTTAAGTATTTGCCAATTTAAATCCATAAATCCAGCATCTTTTTTTATTATTTTTGGGGAATGTGATTGTGCTATAATATTATTGAACCATTATGCAATATATGAATGAATATTATTTGAATATATGTATATATATGGAATGCACAGCAAATTGGCATATTAGATCATTTCTGAAGGAAATGACACTGAAGACTGGAGTAATGATGCTGAAAATACAGCTTTGCCATCACAGGAATGAATTGCATTTTAAAAATAGAAAACAGTTAGTTTAAATTGGTAAAATATTTCACAATATTACTGTTTTTCCTGTATTTTGGATCAAACAAATGAAGCCTTGGTAGGCAGAAGAGACTTCTTTTAAAAACATTAAAAACTCTTTGTGTTCAAAAACTTTTCACCGGTAGTGAGTGTGTCTCCGTCTGAAAGAATTGAGCTTTTTTTGGATATGTCTATTTTCTTTAAAATGTAAAAAGTTTAATGACAATGTAATCATTTGAGTTCAGCGTTCAGACAAAAAAATACAACTTTCAATTATTTACTAATGTGAAATGTGATACGAAACAAAGTAAACAATGAACATCTAAAGTCCATCTTTTAGACCTTTCAGGATTTTGACACATTGAACCATTTTCCAAAATGTAAGAATCGCCTTCTTGCTTTGTTTCTATAAAAATTCCTCTGTATGATGTAATATACTTTTACCAATCAAATGTCTGCGGGGAAATGGTTATCAAAGATTACATAAGTAAGTAAGTTTTTACTTGCAAAAAATGTATTGTTAACTAACTTGACAGAAACAAAGATTTAATTTCGGCATTGATTCCCAGCAAACCATGTTTTAACACTCTTTTAAAGTTCACTCTCCAAATAGAATGAGACACACACACACACACAGGCTGAAACTGACATACTCACTTGTTATAAAGGAATATCCAGAAGGCCACACTGCAGAAGGAGCACAGAAGAATGACAGGAAGGAGCCAGAGCATAAGAGTCTTCATAACGTGCATCCACTCTCACACTCGAGCTCGGGCTCGGGCGCACACATAGCCGCTGACATGCATGTGCTCTCTTAAACTCTCATTCAAATGCAGATGATGCTGCTGCCAACGACTTCCTCTCTCTTGCTCTGCCGTCCTCTCCTTATTTTAGTCCTGTGGCTGTTTCTTGACAACAGCTCCCTTTTCTTTACTCTCTCTCTTTCTCCCTTTCAGACTGTTAATCTCTTCACTTTCCCTCCCTCCTCTTAATTTAACGACCCCCCCTTTTCTCTTTTTCTTTCTGCTTCTCTTTTCTCCACTGACAGGCCTGGCATTTTATCACTTCTCTGCAGCTTTGTTCACCCCTTAATCTTAAAGCCCACTTTCTTCTCATATGTTTTCTTGGCTCACACAAGAACAAATTCCTCTGCTCCTCTCTTGTCCACTATCTTCATTGTTGAGACATCTTTCCTTTTTCCCCCATACTTCTCCAGCTCACCCTTTCCTCTCTGTACCTCCTCGTCTCAGAAGCTGCTCAGACTTTCCTTCCGTCTGTTTCCCTAGAAATCTGAAGCTGTTGCTTCTCCTGCTTTCTCAATCCCCTCCCCCTCTCGCTCACCCTGGACTCAACTTGCTTGTCCCTCCCTCCCTGTCTCACTCAAACACACACTGTCTCTCTCTCGTTCTCTCCCAGGGTAATACGAGTGCTGAGTACAGAATTAGCCCATGGCAGCACCTCATGACTGGGAGGAAGGGTTATGTGTGCCATAGAAGGGGTTTTCCCCTTCATTTCAGTAGCCAATGATGGTCAAAGAATGCAAAGGGGAGCAGCCAATCAAATGCTCATCTGATTTGACCCCCTCAGCCACCCCAGTTTCTTCTGATAGTTTAAGAAAGGGAACAGTCTGTGGTGCTAGTAGCTGTGAGTGTATACATGTGCGGTTTCTAATGAGTGAAACTTACACACAAGAGATGTTAAAGGGAAAGATCACCCATAAATTAACATGGTCTTCCTTTACTCACCATCATGCCATTCCAAACATGTATTACTTTTTGTCTTCTGTAGAGCACAGAAGAATATATTTTGAAGAAGTTGTTTTTCATGCAGTTAAAGTCAATGGGGTCCAAAACAACACTGGACCCCCTTGAATCATGTCTTCTGCAGTACATACAGGTTTGGAATGTAAGGTGGCCCAGTAGTGCACAACACAATGAAATTAAAAAAGCAAACATAAGTTCACAACACAACGGAAATGCTCTCAGTGCTCAGTAAAATTAGAGTTCCTTGCCACTGTTCTAAATTAAAAATCACATTTGTGCACAATACCTTAATATTTATTCCTGTGAATGATTTGATGCGCTACGACGACGCATGATGAAGTGAACGTCTGCCAATTCCACCAAGTGGTTAAAACAAATACTTTGTATTCATTACAATGACTTTGTTGTAACATTTAAAAACAGACGTGTTCAAATTCCAAAGCTTGTTAGTTCCTGTTGGTAAGACTGACTTACTACAGGTGACATTTGTCAATACCTCGCTTCATGTTCTTTATTTCGTTGTGTTGTGAACTTGTGTTTGCTTTTTAAATTTCATTTTGTTCTGCACTACTGGGCCACCGCAGGGAATGAGATGAGAGTGACATAAAATGATGATAATTTTAAGTATATAATAATTTAAAAGAAAAATTTAATCAGTGTCTTTACGCACGCAAACTTTTCTGTGCAAGGACCATAGAGTATGGATGGCATAAATAGGGATTTTTAAACAAATCAGCCTGAAAATATAGATGTCTAAATGACTTGACGAAGAATTGAGAATGAATATAAAGAAACTTATTTATAGTCTGAGCCACAGTGTCTTTCCTTCCTTCACTCTATTCTTGGTTTGAATGCTAGTGCTGAAGAAAATCTCATGACACACTGTGAGACACTACTGTACTAATCTCCATGATCCTGACTGATGATAAAATGTTGTACAGAACAAACATTGTACTGCACCATGTTTTACTGAATGGTCTGACGTTTGACATTTAAAACTTATCGAAATCTAAAACTATTTTTATATAGTTTCTACATGCTGTCTTGATTATACTGCTTTTATTATTAATATTTAAAATACATGTTACACACTGCACGATTTAAGTACATGTAAATGTAACCTTAATGTGAATCTTGACAGTATCATGCAGCCCGACAGCAGTAGGTCTGGACTCCTTTGCAGCTTTCATTGGCCAATTGACCCTTTGCCAGCAGTTTGATTGACAGGTGATCTGACCAATCATAACCCTGAATCTGCCATTTTGTCTAACAAAGCAGTCAGGGGAGATAGTAGATTAATGTTGGTGAACTTGAACTTGAAATTGTGTGTACTCACGTCTTTCCACGCTTGAAACAACATTCCTTCTGATGTCCATTCATGTTTATTTGATGCTGAACTAGTATGAAGAGATGTTGGTTCACAAACCGATTGAAGGAGCTACAGCGATCTGTCACGACAAATTAAAGAGACACTATACGCTATTTATTGTTTAAACTTCTTTAAAAAATTACAATATATTAAATATGAAACTGTTTCATATCAAAAGTAACCAGCTCTTGTCTTGTTTGTCAACGTCTTGTCAGTGTCCTCTTTACTCTAGGATGTATTTTTCACTCCATGAGAACATGATGTGTGGCTTGAGAGCGCATGACTTGTTGGACAAAGCAACAGTAACTAAAGGGTCTCTGCGAAGGATCAATTAGCCGCGAACTTCACTTACTTTTCCAAATCCTGCGGTGTTTCACGTAACAAGTGCTGACGTGTCAGAGAGATGCGTAGTGCTGTAGAACTGCTTTCACTAACAGTATATCGCTGGTCACTTATTTCAAGCTTTGTTTTACACCTAAGCTAAGAACAAAAAGAAAGATATCTCTAATTTAATTATCAGTAGTAAATTTGTCATTTGAGAAATCTCTAATTAGAATTCTGTCTAGCACAAATAAATTATAAATGTCTTTTAATTTCAATTTCTACTAGTCAAAACTTGTATGTAGATATTAGAAAATATTTTCCGATGGGAGAATATGACTATTTATAATATGCACTGAAAAGATCTATAATGCTATTTTGACTAGTCATAATAACATTGTAGATGTCTTCATTTCAATTACTAGTCAAAATTACAGAAGAGGTACCTGAAATTGGAATTTTAACTAGTCAAAACTAAATTAAAATGATTGGAGCCACGGCTTTCCATAGGCCTGGCACTGGTGTCCAGACAGCTGAGGCGTCTCGAGTCTCGAGTCCTACGAAAGTAGGACATTCTACATTCTCCTCCCCACAATGGTGGCACAAATCAGTGAGCCAACGTGTATTGGAAAAAAACATTTATTTCATAATGTGATTTCATAATGTGAATTTCTTTTCAATGGTGATCAGATCATGACCTTACTGATTTGTGCCACCATTGTGGGGAGGAAAATGCAGGGGAAACAGGAAAGAAAACAACTTGGGTATAAAAAGAAGCCATTTTAAATACAGATGTGAATAACCAGCATTTCTAAACAACAGTTTCGAACAGATTTCACCTTCTTTGGCTTATCAGAACTTACACGATTTGCGTATATCATGCAGCACAATGATAACCACGGCCTCTACGGTCACGGAATACGATGGTCACAGAATCTGGTGTAACAGCGGCAGTTCCTCACGGCGACTGCTGCCCACACAAACATAATAAAACATAACATAAAATCCAGGCCTGGTCCTCTCTCCTGTCCTTCACTGTCGTCGCTTCTCTTTTATGCTCTTTTATTCTCTTTTACGGAGCTCCTCCGTGAGAGATACGAGACCAGTGTAGCGTGCAGCTGACGCTCATTATCACTCGTGTCGTTCCCTCACGGCTCTCGCCGTTATTTAAATGTAGATGGGTATGATCTAAACAAAAAAGGTAAGATGTTTCAAAGCTTTGGAGCCTGAACTGAAAAACCCCTGTCACCTTTGGTATTTAATCAAGATTTTGAAACAGTAGCAGCTGAGAGGAGGATCTGAGCATTCTCTGGGCAAAATAGGACTGAAGAAGATCCAAGAGTAGGTGCATGTTCATGCTGTGCTTTAAACACAAATGCTAAATTCTTTAAATCAACTCTATATTGAACAGGTCACCAATGAAGTGATGCTAGCACAGGCATAATATGCTCCTCCTTTTTTGTCCCAGTCAAAAAATGAGCTACGATGTTCTGTACCAGTTTTAGATGTGAAAGTGAGGACTGGATTATTTTCAGCATAAAGAGCGTTAGAGTAATCTAGTCAGGTTGAGATGAATGCGTGAATGACCGTCTCCAAATCATTAAAAGTTGTTAAAGAACATTTTTAAACTTGCAAAGCCCCTTAAGCTGCAGAAAACTGGCACTGACTACAGAATTTGTTTGTCATTTTAATTCAGGATCAAAAATTTTATTTCGGGGGGCCAAACAATAAATCTTCAGTCTTTTTCTGATTTCACTAGAGGAAATTTTCATCCATTCGACCTTTAATGTCTTTTAAACATTAAGGAGGACACTGAGGGACATGATTTTTGAGGAAAGTAGTGCTGGTTATCATCTGCACATGGTACAAAAACTTTTGATTCTAAAATATGGAATGAAGTCATAGAGAAAACAAGGTTGGACCCAAAATGGAGCCCTGCAGCACCCCACAGGTGATGGGAACTGGGCTTGATGGAAATTCTCTAATTCCCACCAAAACACTCATATTGGTGAAGTACGAAGAAAACCAATCTAATGTGGCATCGGATATCAACATTGCAAGACAGATGCTCTCCAGGAGCAGGATTGGACATCCATGATGTATAAGAATTAATATTTTTAATTTTCCTTTTTTTATGTTGAAACTTGCTTAGGGTTGACAGGGGGTGATGCTCACACCTTTGTGCTGAGGAGGACTTTACTCTGCTCAGAGAAGTCAAAGGAAAAAACATTCACCATGTCAATATGATTACAATCAGGAAATCTTGCAGCAATTCGGTTATCTCATTACAGATATCATGTTCATTCCGTTCTATTCCCTGTTTTGCCTTTATCTTCTAAGACACTCAATATTACTGGTTGTACTAGGGTAAAGTGGAAGTATAGATCCACTGTCCAATCCTATCGGGTCTGGGTCAGTCATAGCTCTGAAGATCTTATACAGGTTTTAGAAAAGGTTTTGCTTGATTTAAAAGGGGAGGAACTATGTTTAGAAATGTGTTGATATGAAGTTCTTTCTGTTCATGAGAATTTGAATTTTAGGCATTTAGCAGAAAAAGTTTTTTAAAACGCACTTGATTTATTGTGGAATGCACACTATAAGACACAAAGCCACAACCTCAAATTATTAACTGCAGATCTTCTTTTAAACAAACAAAGGCATGAGTACAGTGTCAGTGAACTGGAAAATAACATCAAGAATCACCTGAAAGTGAAATATCCAGATTTCAAAAAGGGAGATCAGGACCAACACATATAAGGTGCTTTTTTTAGCCTTGATTTCCTGTAACAATAGAATATACAAAGTCCCACTGTTCTTTTAAAAAACAACATGATAGGATGAAGTTACTTCAATCCATCAGGTCCAACAAATGATTCTGAGAGATTTTTTTCAGGGCTTGAAACCTTGAGGCACTGACTTTATTCTTTATTTAGAAATCTTTGACTAACTCATAAAAAATAACCAGTTTATAAGAATCTGCAAATTGGACTTAAAGTCTTGCACTTTGTTCCTTGTGCATATTTCACTGATATGAAACTGCATATGAATGCACACGTTTTCCTGGCTAGATTTTAAGTTATTGTTGTACATTTTAATTTTTGTTGCATTTTCAAGCATTTTATTCGTCTGAAGCCCTGTGTTTTAGAAAATTGGCCTTTTTGATTCTTCAGTGTTGCGTGAAATTGGTGTCGGCATTCAGATCAATAGCACAATCTGCTCTACTTATTATTTTCTCAGCAAAAATGAACAGTGATCTAAACACTGAGGTCCTTGTAGCTGGAAAGATGTCTTTAATAACTTGCAGGCTTCCAGACCATTAGTGATCCAAAAGTAACCTGAAAGGGGCTCAGCTCAAAGCTGTGTTTACCTTTCAGATGCCTCATTAAAATAAATACATATTTGATATACACTGAACAGCTCCTTTATACGCCTGTCTTTGAGGATCACCGAGCAGAGATCACATGTGAAGTTACACAATTTAGGAGTTTAGGAGTGCCACAATAACTTTGAGAGTTTGAGTGAAGTTATATTTCACATCATAATCCATTTATTACACTGAAAAGCCTTTGCTAACTCTCTCAGATCATTTTTAATGTTGGTGTACGTTGCAGCTCACCCTTAGAGACTGAACAGATCTGCATGCAATGGATCTGCTCCAGTACAAAACAAATTAAACACAGACAGAACATCAGATGGTCACGTCACTATAAAAAACACCTTCACGATGACTGTTATCGTTCAGCAGTAAAAGAGGAAGCACAAGATACAAAAATTATTTGAAGAACTGAACTGCAATACGGTCCTCATACAAACACACAGACACTCATCATGTTCGATGTGGTGAAATGTTACTGCCTTTGTCTGCCATGGGTGAAATGATTTGATTTTCTATCACAAATTGATTTTCTAACTCATAATCTGCCATTTTACTCAGTTTCACGAGTTATCAGTGAAAAGAGGTGCAATTTACTTTCCTAACAATTTCTAAACAAATTTCTTTCATCCAGTCCTGATTTTTGACATTTGTTTAGGAATATTTAAGGGGGGTCAGTACAATTACCCTTCGCCGGCAGTTTGATTGACAGGCGATCTGACCAATCATAACCCGAATCCGCCATTTTGTCACACAAAGCAGTCAGGGGAGTTAGTAGATTAATGTTGGTGAACTTGAACTTGAAAAATTGTGTGTACTCGCGTCTTTCCGCGCTTGAAACAACTTTCCTTCTGATGTTCATTCATGTTTATTTGATGCTATAAATGAACTAGTATGAAGAGATGTTGATTCACGAGCCGCTTGAAGGAGCTACAGCGATCTGTCACAACACATTAAAGAGACACTATACGCTATTTATTGTTAAACCTCTTTAAAAAAAAACTACGATATATTAAATATGAAACTGTTTCATATCAAAAGTAGCCTGCTCTGTCTTTTCTGTCGATGTGTTGTCAGTGTCCTCTTTGCTCCGGGATGTATTTTTCACTGTGTGAGAACATGATGTGTGGCGTGAGAGCGCATGACTTGTTGGACAAAGCAACAGTAACTAAGGGGGCGGGCGGGTCAATAAACCTCAATCAACAGCATTTTGTCACAAAAAAAGATTTTTTTAAATAAATAGAACCTAAAACAAATAAGGTCCGACAAATATTGTAAAACAGCAAACAATACTAATAGAATTTTTATTTGTTTATTCATTCATTTTCAGACTTGTGTAGTGAAGCTGCTGAAGAGCCACGCCAAGTCAATTATTCACGTAATGTTCTTTCTCCTAAAATGTAAGCAAGAATAAATGTCAACAAGAACTCCTTGATATAATTTAAGTGGTCTGTAATTGAATTCCATTCATCACTCCTGGTCTGAGGCTTTCCGAAATATTTACTTTAAACAGTGATTTAAGCTTAATGGTGCAACAGTCAAATATTTAGTAATGTGTGTCCCCAGTATAGAGGTAGTAAGTCTTTAATATACACTTATAATAGACACAGAAGAATACTAGAAAAACAAACGTGAATCTTACTTCAAACAAAGATGACAACCGACATTGAACTGAACAGAACCAGTATAAATACAGAAGTTAACAGCATGCTCAACGAAACAAAGATTGTGACAATAATCAGTAACTAAGGAACTAGGAAATAAGGAAGGCTAAACTGAAAGGATATACAAGAAACACAGACACGTGAACAAAAACACAATGAAACTTAACATAACCCTGACAACGTGTGCATATTTAGTGCCCATTTACGGCACAACCGGCCTGTTGATGCGTTTCCAGCCATTGAAAGATCAACGTCTGTAGTGTCCAACTTCATAGTGACCGACGTCTATATAGTGTCCAAGTTCAGCTACAAATATAAGTACCGGTATTCATTGTGGTGTTTTAGTTTACTGTGGTCAGGGAGCTCAATGGGGAAAAATCTGAACTTGCAGTCAGTAAATGTTGCAGCATGTCAAATATCACATGACAGATATTATGTTTATTACATTGTATTCCACATTCCTATGAGTCACGTCCGGGGCAGTCATATTTGAGGATCTCCTGAGGTTTTAGAGAAGATTTTGCTTGTTTAAAAAGGAAAATGTATTTCCAAATTTCTCCATTTAAAGTTCTGTCTATTCATGAGTTCTTGCACTTAAGGCATTTAGCATAAAGGTATGTTTCTAATTCACAACATTGTTGATTTATTGTGTTACGCACCAGATCATTCTGCAGCACAGTGAACTGTAATATGAGCTGGCATGAAGAAGCACTGAAAGAGGAATATTCCCTAGTTTACATGGGGAAATTGAGATCAAAACACACATAACATCTCATAATAATGTTCTTTTTTTAAAAAAAAAAAAATCACAGGATGAAGTAACTGTCTGTTTCGCATAAGACATGGCTTGTTTTGCTCTTTGTTCTTCACATGTGAATTGGACAAGATAGCTCCAGGAGGTGAGATCAAGCAGCGTTTCTGTCGGAAACAATGATTCACAAAGTTATGAAGTTTCTGTTGCATCACAGTGTTTTTCTGTTTTGTTATTTTAACTGTTGCAGGTGATTACGAATTTGAATTGCAACTGGAAAAGAAGCAGCAAGGAGGGACAGACCATGACTTGAGCGTGAGACTGTAACTATGCATTTTAGACAACATTTCACAGAAACTGTACAGTATTAAATAACCAAATGAACATATTTAACATTTTAAATTGTATTAATTAACATTACTTAGCTTTGGAACAAACATGAATAAACAATTATCAACTATATTTATAAATTAATATTAACCTTGTTTTGCTAATTTTAACCAACTGAACTTTATTTTAAGGCATCACCATTGGATTTAAGGTACATTTTAACCCATCGTCCCATGATTCCAGTGTCTAATACAGGTAGTACTGACACCTAGAGAGTCCAGTAGATGGCACTCTGTCTATGTTATCTGTGCTCTTACATTTGTCATGACTGATACACAGTGGAGCGACATGTCATGTGAATTATGTGCTTGCAACTGAAATACTTCAAGTAACACCTGTGTAATTGTAGTTGAGAGATTCACACACAATACTATAAAGTCACAGGTCAATCATATCAAGAGAATATCTTAGATTTTAGGTTGTTCTTTTTCAGAGGTGTGTGTAACGTTTTTGTTTTTGGCATTAAAATGTTGCGGAAAGGTTTTCTTCTCACAGGACGTGATCTCACAAGCCCGGATATATTATAAGGAACCAGTTTCTAGAGCTTTTTCTTTATACAAAACAAACAAACAAACATGTAGACTAGAAGGACTCTGGTATGGAGTTTATTAAGCTTTTATGGCACATGGAAAAATCGAGATAAAAATTAACAAAAGAGTAGGCTACATTTTCAGACATTTCTCAACCTTTGAATTGGTTCAGTCTGTTTGAAACACTGTTCTTAGGAATCATTACAGGAAGCTGCTGTCTTTCCAGCAGGAGTGGCGTCTGGTCATGCGGGACTCACATGAGGAGGGCGGCTTGGGGACCGAATGAAAGATACATTTTTCATGATAGGGTTAAAGTGGCCTCATGCATATGTATGTAGGTAAAGTGAGATTGATTGAAAATTACTGAATGATTATAATATTTTTTTTCTGAATAATTATAGTATGCTGAAAAAATGGTTTAGGAACAATTTTCACTCAGAAATTGCTGGTCAACTTTACTAACAATTACAAAGAAATGGCAAGTAACAACTTAAATGTGAATTTTTTTAGTAAGCTAAAATAACATTTTCTTGTAACTGTTCTTTGTGTTTTAGGGTTTATATAATTGAATTTTCTGCAATAAACTTCTTCTGTCCTTATTTTCTCTAGCAAAAGTGGATCTCACTTCAAGCACTTACTCCAAGCTCCTTGTATCTGCAGAGGAGACTTTTTTACTTTTTAACTGCAGCCTTTCAAAGCACTGCCCTGGTATTGATCCAAAAATAGCATGGAAAGGGCTCTGCTCAAAACAAACATTAACCCACATATCTGAAGAAAAAAATGCATGAATATTTAGGATATTTTGAACAACTCCTTTATACACCTATCCCTGAGGATCACCAAGCAGAGATCACATGTGGGAAAAATCTGAAAAGCCTTGCTAACTCACTCGGATAATGTTTAATGTTTGTGTATGTTGCAGCTCACCCTCAGAGACTGCATGCAATCTGCAACAAGATCTGCTCACCTGTGTGTGTGTCAGTCAAGGTGTGCCTTTGCCTGATATTCACTGGCCTCTACAAAACAACAAACAGTCTGATTGTCATGTGACTGTAAGAAGCATCTTCACGATGACTGTTATCGACTTTACCAGCATCACTTCTCCTGTGTGTGTCAGCAGACATGCCCAGACTCTGCCAGAGAACATTAAGAAGGTGAACTGATTTAAATGTCAAATAAGGCAACGCTACCTAGCTGGAAAACATGGAAGTCCAATACTTTTTTTCAGTAAATTGTTAATTAAAAATGTAAATATATTTCTGACATAAAACGTTTATATTGGGGATGCCACAATAGGTTCAATGTTAAATAAATATAAATAAAGAGTACTGCAACAAAATAACTGTATTTCTTTATCCTTAACCTCTTACTGTTCCTGTTGTAACAACAAAAAAAACAAAAAAAACAAAAAAAAAAACACTTTGCCAAGCCATCAGAACCAAAACAAACCGAAAACTATGGTTAAAAGGCCAAGGTATGTATTGAACCATGGGCTAACTGTATTGCTGCATCCCTAATAAAGAAATATATATATAGTATATATATATATATATATATATATATATATATATAATAGTCATCTGTTTGTATAACAGTCATGTTAGTACAAATGTTGGCAGATCAAGAAACTCAAATTCTGGCATACCGATGCACCAAGGAAAGAATACGTCACATCAATATTATATATATATATATATATATATATATATATATATATATATATATATATATATATAAAACACTGGTAGTTGATGTGACAATTTGAAGGTCTGAATCTGACATAGCACAAGCAAAAACGCTTTTAAAATATATGTACACAATGTTGCAAATTTACCCTTATGTTCTTCTCAAACTTTTTAGAACCCATTAAGTCTTCCACTATAATCAGACAATGAAACTCTTTGCAAGTTTTTTTTTTTTTTACTTAAGCTAACTGATGCTCTACAGTGCTTAAGATGGTTTGATATGTTTTATCTGATCTTTTGCATTTGCATCTTTATTCACATAGGTCTCAGGGATAAATACATGTGGATATTCAAAGGTCTGGTGATTGCATTATTCATTACATTGGCACTGAGATTGATTTGTAATTGGTAACTTGTCTTTCTCAATCTGCTTACTGATGTTTACCACATCTTTCTACTACCATACACCACTGACACCAAAAATCAATCCAAAGAGACTTTTCAGTTAGCACATTACAAGTATTGAATGCATTTTATGTTTCCTGAATATAACTGCCCACTTAATCATGTATGGCAGTTTCTGCAGGTTGAGAACTAAATACCAGAGATGCCCAACAGCTCACAGGAACAGAGCCGAGACTAAGCAGGACTGTGGGAACAGTAAACACCATGAAGCAACACGACAATGGTTTCCTTGTTCTTGCATTGCTATTTTGCAGCTCATTATACCAATATTTTCACATCAACTCATACTAAGGGGCACTTAAATTCTTACATTTTGACAATTCGTTCAGTTAAGTAATTGCTATGACCTCCCGGTTTTATCGAAAGAGCTTACTTTCTCTTAAATGACTAATGCCATTCTGTTGGCATTCAGAGCTTCAGCCTTCTGCTGAGTCATTTATGCTGGTAGCTTGCCATTTTGCTCAAGTTAATTAGTCCCAAAAAATGAGTTGAATTCTCAGGGGCAGCAGTGCCGTCTTAAATAAGCATTTAGAAACGGTTCCTTGAAAATGTTGTAAGAATGCTTCCCTGTCTCTTCTCGAAAGCTTCTGTATCCTACGTTTGGATAAACTTGCGTTGAACTCACAAAATTAAACACACATACAAACACTCAGGAGACAAAGAGCTGTAACAAACTGTATATTTTAAATCACAGTTGAACATTTAAGCCACAGCAATAAGACATCTTATTTCTTGGACTCTTCTTCTTTGGAAAGAGTTTTCATGATTTCCTCTTTCTTAGCCTGCTGTCTCTCCTCACGACGCTTCTTTGCCTCCCGGGTCTTTGAGCGACGAGCCTCCGCCTGATCACTGCAGGGTGAAAGGACACAGATTAGCACTGTTCTTTACAGCAAAGTGCAACCATGTTTTATATAAAACTGCCATGGAATACTTCACTTATTTTCATCTCAATTCAGAAAAAGATAATAGCCCAGCAGCCGAGACGTGTAAAATGATACTTATTGTGGTCTGATGCTTATAACGACACTTACGCCAAGAGCTTCTTGCGGGCCTTGTCTGCTTTGAGCTTGTGTATGTGCTCCATCAAGATGCGCTTGTTCTTGAACACATTACCCTTTGCCCTCAGATACAAGCTGTGGTACCTGAATGAGAAACAAAAGTTCAGCATTCATTTGAGCATCCAACATTCAAACTGTACATTCACTAAGCTTTTATTGAGGAAAAATGGATCTTGCCGGATCTGCAATATATTCAGAATAGCAGTCATAAAATGCTGCTATATGGTTGAGTATCAATGCATGAAAGCATATAAAAGAATACACACTCCTGGGGACATTGTGTATGATTAAAACGAATCCATCTTTAACGTGGACTCACATGTGCCTGTCGATCTTCTTGGCCTCTCGGTAACGTCTCAGAAGTCGTCGCAGAATACGCATACGCCTCATCCAGCAGAGCTTCACTGGCATACGTGCATTAGCTGTACCCTTTCTCTTACCTGCAAGCAAACGATCAATTAAAGACACATGGAAACGAGCTCAACTAGGACTGCCCAGTTTTAGTTCCCTGGATTACACCATTACATTCACAGCACAAAATGTGTTGCATATATTGCAAAAAAGGTATAATTGGAAGCCCCACAAAACTGCCAAAATGTGCCCTGCGGAGACTGCTGTGATTCCCATTGCTATGATAACAGCAACTTCTCTGGATTCAGTCTAAATGGTGGAACTTCTAACCAAATGTCATTAAAACTGGTACACACCAACACCCATGTGACGGCCCTTCCGCCGTGCCAGTGTATTCTTGCGGCATCGGGCGCGAGAGTGCACCGTTACAGGCTTCTTGATGATCAGACCATCCTTCACCAACTTGCGAATCTGCTGCCCTAAACAGTTAGAAAGGAAGAAAATGATTAATTCATTGGACAAATGCAGAGAAGAGGACTCAAGTTCTGAACGGCTTACGGGAATTGGCGTTGGCAATTTCATTGGTTTCATTTGGGTCCAGCCACACTTTCTTCTTGCCACAGCGCAAAACGCTGGACGCCAACCTCTTCTGAAGCCTAAGCATGCTGGAGAAAAAAAGGACAGTTTTAGATCACAGAATTTTTTGACACTTAGAAAAAGCTATATCAGAATTTCAACAATTTGAATTAATATTCATCCATCCATGGACTACAACATGATTTACACAGCTACTCAAGGTATATTACTGCAGTATTAGACTCACATGTCCACACAGGTAACGTTATCCTACAGAACAGCCACTTTTATATACATCTATTAAACATAGTCCTGCCGTTTTGCTAAAATCAAGCAAAACATATAGCATATGTGGCCATGTGACCGTTTATTTCTAACTGTCCCTACTTTTATGACAGCCAGAACGTCAAAGTAACCCTCGTCTATATATGGGCCATGTTTGGACATGTTGAGCACGTTTGATAGCAGGCCGCACTCACCACGTAGACTTTAGTTATTTCCGAAAATAGAAGTAAAACAAAAATAAGAACACCACATGATGATAAACTACGTTAGACAAACGTTTTACTGAGTGCAATGAATTTAAATATGAGTAACCCGCACAGCAGCATCTAACGCTCGACAACACGTTTCACGACACCAGTATGAGGAGACAACATGGCGACTATCGCGCATCCAGTTAAATTACATCATACATCGTCCTCAAAGGTTTGATTGTCCATTTTAAAAATCCCAAGGAGTGTCTACTTTAAAATATATTAAAACAAAACATGAGCTCGATCAATAAACAGAGTAAAACACATATAATAACGCACCTCATGGCTGCTAATCAGCGGAAGTCGAATGCCACTGACAATGA
>CM074277.1:23643150-23653150 GCA_037194245.1 Opsariichthys bidens
TCATCATTTTTGTACATTTTGAGTCTGAACCAGAGTTTGAAGTCTGATTTTCACATTGTACTTTGTTGTTCTGAACAGCATGCAAACCTACATACAGTTTTCTGCTTGCTTTTCTCTTTCAGCTCAGCTACTGTCATGGCAGATTTCAGTTCGAACTAAATCGCGCTGAGCAAATTAGTGTGCCGTTGAAATTGTGAAGGTGCATCAGTGTTTTTGTATTAGGCACAGTATGTCCATGCACTCAAATATGACAACTACAGGCGTTTGACAAAATGTTCCATCTCTCCCTCTCTCTTTCTTTCGGTTTCTAATTCTGGAGGTGTCGACTATTCAGGAACACTGATAGCGGCGTGCTAATAAGCTGAACTGACTACCTGTGTGTGTGTTTGTGCCTCTGACATGCAAATGAGACTTTCTATCCAATAGGCTCATTTGATTGGTCGCTTGAACGTATCTTGCTAACGTAAAGAATGTGTAATTCAGTTTTGGAATTGATTTGTGATCTCTGTCTTACTTTCCAGGCAGTGACTCTGTGGAAGGCGAGTGTGTGTTCGAGGGGGATTACGCTGTCCCTCCTCTCCCAGTGACCGAGGGCATGCAGCACATTCGGATCATGGAGGGTGTGTCGCGCTCTCTCCCTTCCTCACCCCTGCTGTCCCACCAGGCCCTCAACATGCGTCTTCAGCCGCTAAAGAGACTGCCAGGTAACATTGCTTGTGTGTGTGCAGGCTTTTATGTGTTGAAGTTGTATGTGTGGGGCTTGTGTGTCAGCGAGAACCACCTCCTGTTTCCCATCTCTAACACTCCAGCTGAATGCCAGAGCTCCCGCCGGGAGCACAAATGCCTTCACCTTACACACCGGGGAGAGTGTGAATGAGTTTGACAATGTAACGAAGTAGCAATGTGTTATTTTTAGTGTTGTGAATTTACATATTAGTTTAGTGGGATTTAATTGTTGAAAGTTACATTTAAAGTGGTCTGCTTACATTTAAAACTTCTTTACATTTTTGAAAGAAGCCTCTGATGCTTACCAAGACTGCTTTTATTTGATCAGAAATACAGTAAAATATTATGAAATATTATTTCAATTTAAAATAACTGATTTCTGTTTTAATATAATTTAAAATGTAATTTATTCCTGTGATGAAAAGCTGAATTCTTCGTCACATCATGATCATTGTAATATGTTGATTTGGTGCTCAAAAGTTCAAAACAACAGTATTTATTTGAAACAAAAATATTTTAATAGTATAAAGCTCTTTACTGTTAATGTAAAGCATCCCTGCTACCTTTTTTAATTTCTCTCCCTGTTTGTGGGTGTGTGTTATATATATAAATAATCAGCAGTTGTAACGCTTTTGTGCTCTTTATACCAAATCATAGACACTGCACTTCTCTTAACAACCACAAGGGTGCACTAATTATACTCTTTTCTTCCTTGAGTTGCCTTTTTTCCTCTGTGGAGAAGTAGTTCAGCTGAAGGATTATAAGTGCCCCGTTAATGTTTCAGAAATGCTAATCGCATCCTCTGAGAGCATCATGTTGTTTTCAGCGGATGCTGTCAGTGGTAGCTCAGCAACACTATATTCAAACATTCAGACTGCAAGCTGAAAGAAGCTTTGAATAAGGACAGATTATATTTTACATGTCGATATATAGCTGTTTTATATATCTTATTTTCTACAATATCTGTATATTATATACCCCTTGCAGACACTTTTTCTCTCTCTCTCTCTCTCTCTCTCTCCCCCTCCCTCCCTCCCTCCCCATTGTTTCCTGTCTTCCTGTTCTATTCTAAAGTGGTGAAAGATCAGAAATAGGAATGACTCTGTGAACTGAGTTCAAATTCTTGTTTGCATCCTCTCTTTAACCTCCCCGACTGTTCCATCTCCCCCCAAGAGCTTGGACCACCGCCAGTGGCTTTTCCATCCATGCATTGTTTTTCCTGCTTTTATAATTTCCGAGTTGTTCCACCGTGCGTGTCCAGCCCAGCCTGCCCACAGAAGCTCCGTCCAAACACAATGACTTGTTTTCAGCCACACTCTACTGGAAGCAGGACAGTACGGAGAGAGTGATTTCCTTCTTTTTCCGTGTCCTGTATTGTTCGCCCAACCCTCTGCTACACCAAACATTGGCTTACTGTTCATTTTCCTCCCACAATAATCTTCATTTAATATTTGATGCTTGCTAAAAAGCACTGGATGTGTTTCACCTGCTCGCTGAAAATGCAGTACAGTATCTACTTGCATATACCTTGTGTGGTAACACTTAAGTAGGGAACACGTTTTCACTATTAACTACAACTTTTGCCTCAATTAACTCCTATTTTACTCCTTATTAACAGTTAATAAGGTAGTTTTTGAAGTGTTTAAATTTAGGTGTTGGGCAGTATTAAGGGATGCTGAATAAGGGATTATTATGTGCTTTATAAGTACTAATAAACGACCAATATCCAAGCTAATAAGCAACTAGTTAAAAGTGAGAATTATACCCTAAAATAGTGTTATTCCACCAAGCATATCAGACAAATTTACTGGGATAGTTCACCCAAAAATGTCAACCTAATGTTGTTCCAAATTTTGAATAATGTACTGATTACTCTTTTTTTTTGCAGTTACAATAACAGGGAACCAGAGCTTTCAAGCTCAAAAAAAGAATGCAAGAGCATCATAAAAGTTGTTTGTGCGAGTTGCTATATTGCTATATTAGTTTTTCATTGAAACAAAGACTGTTAACCATTGTAAATCCTTGAGTCAATGAGAACTGGATCAGGAATAGCTCCCTCAAAAATAGTCTTCATTTACTCTTTTTAAATGTTACAAATCTGTATGACTTTCTTCTATGGAACACAAAAGAAGATATTTGCAGAACATTGGCAACCAAACAACACTGACGCCCATTGACTTTCATTGTATGGACACCAAAAAAAAACCCACTGAAACATTTCTCAAAATATCTTCTTTTGTGCTCCACAGAAAAAAAGAAAGTCATGCAGGTTTAGAACAACGTGAGGGCGAGCAAATAGTGACAGAGTTTTCATTTGAGTGACCAGTTTTGTGAACTGAAACAACTGATTAAGATTGAACACAATAACTAATTGTTCATGAATCGCACATTGCAGCTTCTCTCATAAACATGCTAAGGTAAGCTAGGTTATATATTAGTGTTTTCAAATTCAAGAATGACTCTCATTTCAGTCACTCTCATTAAAACTATTTTAGAAGACTATACTGTAGTATACATTTGTATTTTACTTTTATGATGCTTTTTTTTATTATTTTGGAGCATGACAGCCCCAGTCCCAGTTCATTATATTAAAAAAAAGGGGCCAGCATACGGATTTGGAACAACATGAGGTTGAGTAAAAAAGCAGAAGGATAAAACTGAATTCTTGTCCATTAGATTTGTGCTGGCTATTAGAGGTTTGCTCTTATTTCATTGAGAATACTGATGAGTCTGTGTGTTTGCACAGCCGTTCTGATCTTACATATGCTTTCATTATTCACGCTCTCAAGTCTTCGTTTTTTCCCACAAAGTACCCCACGCTTGTGCTGTTCTGTTTAATGGGCTTAAGATAAAATCTAGTGTCTTTGTCTTGAATGACTTAAGCTGCAATTACTGATGGTCATGGAGCTGGAGGGAGACTCGGCTCACATGATCTCATGGCAGTCCAGATGGATAGTCTTGGTAACCCACATTGGAGTTATTCTCCAGTTGAAACATTTCAGGGATTTTTGACCCCCCCCCCCTTTTGGTCAGAATGAGTTCCTGGAACTGGAGGCTACATTTCCACCCTAATGATGGCAATCACAGCCGAGCAACTGCTTCCGTTCCAGTGACTGAACAATGACCCTTGACCTCCCCAGTCATATTAACCAGTGCAATTACAGTAATCACCAGCATTCTGAGAGTTTTTAATTGCATACAGGTAAACATGCACACACATACTTGCTCTTCAAAAGCCTCATATAACGCATAAGGGATGTGACCTTTGTGCTGTCTTTAATATGTGTTGGTCCAATCCATTGATGCATTTTTCTAGTTAGTTCTAGCATACAGAACCCCCTGTGGGGTGGGGGGGGATTTAAAAAAAAAAATTTAATGCTCTTGTTCTCTATCTAATCTCATTAGTCTTTTTTTTTTATTTATTTATTTTTTTTTTACTTTTGCTTGCATTCCCTCAAAAACGTTTGCATTCTCTCTCAAAATTGTGTTTCTCGGAAAAGGTAAAACATTTTCCTTCCATTTAATTTTTTTCCTTCACCGTGTGCCTTTAGTGATTCTGTTTAACAGTGTCTGCATTATTTGTAATTCTTGTCCTTCTGAGATAACCGGATGGAGGGATTGATCAAAGGATGAATGGATGAAAGAATGAGTGCATGAATTGAGAAATTAATGGATGAATGGATGGACTGAATCATTTGATGGATTGTTAGTTGAATAGATGAATGAGTGAGCAAATGGATTGATGGATGAGTAAGTGAACGCAGTACTGTTCAAAAGTTTGTGGTCAGTCATTGGATTTTTTTTTGTAAAACTTCATTGACACATTAAAATGATCAAAAGTGCCAGTAAACATTTTTATAATACTACAAAACATTTCTTTTTCAAATGCTGTTCTTTGAACTTTCTATCCATCAAAGAATGCTGAAATAAATATTTTCAACATTTGATAACGAGAAATGTTTCTCGAGCATCATATTAGAATGATTTCTGAAGGATCATGTGACACTGAAGACTGGAGTAATGATGCTGAAAATTCACAGGAATAAATTACACTTTAAAATGTATTAAAATAGAAAAGTTATTTTAAATTGTAATCTTCAACAATTATATCTGTTTTCACTTTATTTTGATCAAATAAATGTAGCCTCTGTAGGCATAAGAGGCTTGTTTCAAAAACTTTTGAAAGGAAGTGTGGATACAGTCGATGGATACATTAGTGAATGGGTGGATGTTTGAATAAGGTGATGGAAGATTGAATGGATGAATGGGTGAATGGACCAGCAGAGTGGATATGGATGGATGCTGCACGAAAATTATACCTATGACTGGGACATATGGCAGTAAGATGGGATGAAGTGTGAAAGATGATTATGCAGTGTGTATGTGCTGACTTTGACACTGTGTGTTAATAAGCTGCTGTGTGTGTGTGTGTGTGTGCGCATCTGACGCTCTCATATTCAAATGAGCCCGTACATCTTTTGGGCTTTTCTGATCAGCTGTCGTGTTAATCTTGTGTTTAATCAGTTCAGAGCTGCAGTATATCTGTCCACGAACTAATGTCATGAAGGTGTCTCAGAATTTCCGAATATGACCATATTATACAAAATGAACTTATGGAGAAGGTATCATTTATATGGGCTTTACTATGTCATATGGTGTGACTCCGCCTCCTTTGCGTTGTTAAGCACCCCCTCGTCATGACAACAGCATCGCTGAATGAGTAACGTGTCTCCCTGGGCTCTTAAGCACTGTTGTCCTCTTCGCTCTCTCTCGCTCTCACTCTCTCCCTCTTCTTGAGGCACCTCTCCTCTGCAGGCTGAAAATAGCCTGGTGTTTAAGCGTCCTGGGGGGCCGCAGGGGTGGGATATAATTGGAAGAGTGACACCTCCTCGTTTCCTGTCCCAGGTGACACTGTGACTTCCACATGCGCAGTGATCTGCATTTTTTTTTCTCCCCTCTCTTTCACTCGCTGTCTTTCACACTGTATCTCTCCATCCCCATTCCAACCTTCTTTCCTTCTCTTTTGCTTTTCCTCCGCCCACTTCCACCGAAATCCCTCCTGTCACCTCTTCTCTCATCTTGAGTATCAGTTTCTCAAGATCACTAGAGTAGATGCTTCAGATCAGCAGGAGTTTGCTTAAAATTCAGGGAACATGAAGACTTGGATTTATCTGTTTTGTAAGGAAGGAAGTGGAGAGATCTGTTTTTGGATTAAAACGGTGAGCGCTTTGCCAATCTTCTTTCTCTGATCATCACTTACATTTGTTCTCTTTTGTGTTTAGTTACACTTGTTTTGTCAAGCATCACTGTTTCTATCTCTCATTCTTAAGATTTGAACAGACTCCACTTTGGTGCAACAGACTTGAATGATAACTCAAATTGTGCAGCTTGTCGTGTGCTATTATTTTTCTTTGTGATTTTCCGTGTGATTGAGCCTTAATTTTTACCTGAAAGATGTTAAAATGTTTAAACATTAATATTCCACGGACTAACCTGAGTCAATATCAGTGAACACAGGGATTCCCAATCATTTTTGTTAACCGACCCTTTTGGCCTAAAATAGCTGCTTAAAATTCCTTGAGATGATAAAAAAAATAGAATATATGCTTTCTTCAGATGATTTACAGTCATGAAGATGCTGATAAATTCTTGACTTCTTTTTCCTCATTGAAACATTTCAGGGCTGTGTCCACACGTTGGCTGTAGTCGGGCTCATGTTGAATCAGTGTCGGGCCGTCGGAGAGATCACTCTGATTGGCTGTTCAGTTTATCAAATGAGTCTGTGCACGAGAATAAAAGCGAAAGGAATGAAAGTGAGCAAAGAAGGCTCTTTTGCGTCATCTTACTGGAGCATTCCAATGTGCGAATATTTTTATAACCACATGAGCCATCCTAGTCTCATTTTAACCTTTTTGAATGACCGATATAGACTATTTATACCTGCTGTTATTTTCTTACACGCATGCTTGTCGCCGCTAGTTTTTTGACGTCGGCTTGGTATGTCACGGCCTGTAGTTTAGGGCAGCGCGAGTCCATATAGTTTGTGTGTATTTATGTGGTACATGAATTTCATTCATGGATATGCATTTCATTTTACTGTTTTTTTGTATGTTTTTCTGGATCAACAAATACATCTTAGGAGTCTTTCTTCACACCAAAAGGTGCTTGACAAATGAATGTGGAACATAAGCGTCAGATATGTGTGATTGTCCTGCGGAAACACATCGGAGTTAAAAACATCCGCATAGGAACTAATCATGGCATCTGTGGACACCAAGATGCTTCAGTCTCCAGGGCAACACTTTACATAACTTGCCTGCATCATTTGAGAATGCCTGTTGTTGGCTGCCTTTTGCTCCCTTGTGCCGCCTTATCACCGGGGACGTAAATGAGCCGTCACTCCTCATTAAAATTGAGTCACAGAATAGTCGTGACGGATGAGTTCTGGTGGGTGTTGGGAGTATAGACTGACCGGCTGTTGTTTTGCATCAGAACCATAACAAGAAGCTTCTACACTTAAACAAGTGTGAGAGAGATGTTTAAATTCACTGTTAAAATGCATGGCATCCAGGTGTGAGTTTCCACCTCTTGCTGTTTAATAGTTTTCTGAGAGAGTGGCTTCCTATATAATTATCCCTGTAGTGGTATGGCTCGTTTCTTTGATTTAAGGAAAAAAATATATATGTACGTTGTTTGTGCTGAGCGTTGTTTATTTTGCTCTTGGTGATCGTATTAGCTTGTTAACTTCCTCAGGTGATGATTCTGTGTGTTAATATCACAAGAAAAAAACGTGAATGTGTGGTTTTGACTGGTTTTCTGCAGAAGAATGGTGTAAACCGCCTTAAAATGCAGCCCAAGGGAAACTGTCATTCAGAGTTTAGTTCTCACAGCTCTAAAATGACAATCTGTCCCTGCTATCCTGTAATACTTCTGTTGATTGTACTACATGCCTGTCCTCAGATCATAAATGATTAATAATAAATTAATTTTTAATTAAACTTAATAATTATAAATTTTTAAAATTATTTTTAGAATATATTTTTATTCATAATTTTTGGTAATTGTGCTTGTTTTGTCATAAACATGATGTCTCACCTCCATCAACCAATTTAGTTTTTATTTTAATTTAGTTATTTTAATTTTCAGTAATTGTTAGCAATACTTGAAAGTTGAAACACCAATAAACCAATATTTTAATAGATTAGATTAAATTAAATTAAGATTAAATAAATCAATTATTTTGCTAGATTTTGCTTGACACTGAATACTTTTTCAGTAGATAGATCTTAAAATCTGTGAATTTTTAATTCAATCATTAATTGAAGTAAATGCTGAATATATTTTTAATGAATTGTATTTCTATGACAAGGAAAACACATTTTAACTGTAATTCAAATATAAATGAATACAGGTTTTTTGTTTTTTTTTAAAAAAGCTTGTCCCTAAGGTCTCAAAATCAGTGTTTAATCTTTGAAGCCACTGCTGAGCACTTGAGATCACAGCCAAGTTGGTGTCAGTCAGCGGCTCAACAGGAATTGTGCTTTTAGACTATATTTGCTGAAGATTTTCTGCAGAGCTCACCATTCATGCATTGGTGTCTATTCAACATGTATTTGACAGGTTATTACGCCAGAGGAGTCTAAATTCACACTGCAAAAATGGCAATATGATATTATACAATGAACATTCCCTCACCTCAGCCAATCCCAGCATAGAATCCTCTGTCTACACTGGGATCACCTAATGGTGTTTCCCTGTGAATGAGTGTTGGGTTTCCTGTATAAGCAGGTGTCCTGGCAGATCTGGTGCTGGAGAATGAGAAACTGTATGACAGCATGAGCTGGACTGGAGAAGCACTGCTATTATATTACTAACAGATCGCTGAAGATCTGTCATCTTGAGACCTGTCCATGTGGGAGACTGTCTGCTAATCGTAGGCATATCTTTAAAATATAACGCTTGTCACTTTCCGGTGCTGCCACAAAGTCTTTCACACCTTTGCTGACGTGGGTTATCGCTTCTTATGTGCCAAGACTTCCTCAACCCACTCAGTCTTAAATAGAAAATTTAAAAAAAATAAAAAAAATAAATGTTCGTATATTCTCATATGAGGGGTTACTAGCACATTTGGCGATGTGATCATTCAAACAATTGGTGTGTGTGCTCTTATTATTATCTTGTGCAAATCCAACAGATGGCACTGGACCGTTGAGGAAACCCTTATTTGTTTCTTCCTTACACACCATTTCTTTCTAAATGTACCTACTGCTGTATTTCTGAAGCATTCTGACTAGTATTTTTCCTTCCTAAAGGACTTTTTTTTTTTTTTGCAACGTTAGCATAACTCCCTCACTATTAACTCTGGAATGAGGGGCATTAAATTTTTTGGCTTTTTAATCTTTGCTTAAAAATCCTTGAATGAAGAAAAAAATGTGACGAAGATAAAGTGCACAAAGATAGTGGATTTTAGAAATTTTATGGTTATTATTATTATTATTTGATCTAATTGTGATCTAGGCCTGCCACAGTTACTACATAATCACCAGAAGTAATATTTTTAAGGTTTAAAAATTGTTATTTACAACATACTGTAGAGGAATAGTTAGCCTAAAAATGCAATCTTTTCCATCGTTTACTCATCAAACATTCATTTCTATATGAAACACAAAGAAAGATATTTGTGTTTTTTGTCCATACATTGAAAGACAGTGGGGTGCAATATTGTTTTGGACCATTGCATCATTGTCTCTTTTCTGATTTTCAGTTGTTGTTTCTCGGGTTATATTCGCTCAAGTGTTACTCAAGTAGCTCCCCATTGTCCAGACTCACACTTCATTTGGCAAGATAGTTTCACAGAAGATGCCAGAATCAAGAGCATCACTGTTCTTATAGTGTTTTTTTGTTTTTGTTTTTCTTGAGGATGTGGGAAGTCTGCCTTTTTCTGTGTACCACATATAATTTTTCAGTGTTCTCTCTGGGTTTCTGTCACAGGAAATCAGTAGGAAGTGTTGTAGTTTGTCATGTAGTTGAACTCGTCGCACAGTATTGTAAGCACTCTATCTCTTCACTCATTTTCATTTTAGAAAAAAAAAGAGCAGTGGCATTTGTCAATGTCTTTACATGTGTCTTGTCTCATATTTTTCTTAATGTGTTTGCAATTCAGTGATTCAAAATCAAGGCTATGAGACGTGGTGGAGTATGTAACCTCATTTTAACCGCATCGACACATCTGCTCGTAAATACACTGCATTGTTTTGTTGTTGTGTTCAGCTGT
>CM074277.1:23658150-23758150 GCA_037194245.1 Opsariichthys bidens
AAAGATCTCCTGTGTGGCTAACTGCAGTGCTGTCATGGTCGGCCAGTTTTGAGCGGGGCAGAAGCCTTTTGCATGTGTAGGAAACCCTGTGTCAGAGGCAATGGAATGATATTTGAATTATTAGTTTAAATGCGCCCTGCCTCACTAACTGCAACCCTGCTATTAGTTCAACGATTCGATTTTTTTTTTTCCCCCTTTTTTTGCTGAGTGTTACATTCTCTGCTACGCAAGCAGCTTTTTGCTTGTGTGGTTTTGTTAGAAGCCATGTGTCATTGATTGTCTTTATACAGCACTGATTTCTGCTCTGATCTTAAAAGCGCAGCAGTGTATATCAAGGACTGTAAAAATCATACCTTTGTCACTAGACCAATCAGTATGTTCATTCCCATAACCTCTGCTGCAGGTCTGTGGGTTTTAGAATAGGCAATGACATGAGTTTTAAACCCCTGCAATGCTGATGTTTTTTGCTCTCGTGAAAGCACAAACAACACGCTTTCCCGTGGGACCGTCCTCCCCCAGGGGGGTCCAAAAGAGGAAGCGGAGCTGAATTTGTTGCACTGTGGTGGAGTTAAAGAGTGAGAATTTAAACGACTCCCATGGGGGCGTTAGGGATGAGACATACGACTTTAACATCTGAGCTTTGTGGTGATGTCATTGGTTTTGTCATTTTTAATAGCAGACTGAACCCTCAGGTTTGTTTGCTTTTAAATGAAATTTGTGTCATGAATTACTCACCCTCATGTCGTTCCACTCCCGTCAGACATTCATTCACGCTTGAAACACAAATTAAGATTTTTATTGCCACATTCAAGGTCCAGAAAAGTAGTAAACACATCATTAAAATGGTCCATGTGATTACAGTGGTTCAACCTTAATGTTATGAAGCGACGAGAATACTTTTGTGCGCAAGACCAAAAATAATGTCTTTATTCAATGTCTTCTCTTCCCTGTCAAGTCATGTTTATGTAGTTTAGACAGTGCAGTGCTTCTCTGTACTACGTCTGAACGTCGACTCACTATTGGCCGGCTCCTGCGTCAGCATCACACGCATACATCGTGCTGCTCATGTGAACAGTGAGCCGGCATTCGTATAACACGGAAGTGCTGCACTGTGCTCACAATGTAAACGGTGTAGGATACAAAGAGATTTCATCAGAAATCTAAATTTGTGATTGTGATTGCATATATAATAATAGCGTTGTTGTTGTTGTTATTATTATTATTATTATTATTATTATTTAATTTTTAAAAAATTTTAAATAATTTACTTTAAACTTTGACACAGTATTGGCCAGCTCCTGCGTCAACATCACACACATGCGTTGTGCTGATTTGGCAAGTTTCTTATTTTAGTGGAAACACAAATGTAAGATAAATTTGCAA
Organism: Opsariichthys bidens; assembly: GCA_037194245.1. NCBI lineage: Eukaryota > Metazoa > Chordata > Actinopteri > Cypriniformes > Xenocyprididae > Opsariichthys > Opsariichthys bidens. The sequence continues at coordinate 23,659,534 of CM074277.1, forward strand.
GTTTTTGCGTGTTTTTAAAAAAAATAATATTACTTACTATCCTGAGCTTTTTTTGTTACCGTGCAGTATTTATGATGAATTTTCATGTTTCATGATTATTTAACTGTGCTTAATGGTACTGGTGGTGTGGAAAGCAGTTTGTCGGACTGAATAGATTTGTGGGATAAGATCCCTATCTGATCCCAGCTAAAATAAAGCTATTGATTGTAAATCCCCTTGTATTTATTTTCTTTCTGTAGGGCAGCTCCACGCTGATGCCCCGCCTACCCACACATGTCTCCAACCCCCTGCGGCCTGTCTGAGTATCAGATAGCTCGTCATCACTCATACAGAAGTGCAATGTTGCGTGAAAGCTGCCAATTTTTTTTTTTTTAGCTTTGAGATTGTCATACATAAGTGTGTGTGATTTGCCTTCAGATTTGTGTGTGGTCCACGAATATGTGAATGTTTTTGAATATTTTCTTGTTCTTGCATCCTCGGGCCTTCCTTTAAACCAGATTCTGACAAGTTTGTGAATCATCAGTACAGAATGGTCTTTCTTTTTTTAACCTGTGGGCACAACGCTTTCTTAAACAGATGACATTGTGAGGTTAAAGAATAAAAAGAGAGCACAAGAAAAACAAACCTCACAGACTTTATTCCTGTAATAAACAGAAGTTTCCGTCATTGTGCTATTCCAGCTCCTGCTGGTGTCATTAGTGGTCTTCTGAGCATTATTATATGCTGTCACAAGTGACGTACACCCCCTACCCCCTGAGGTACAGGGCAACGAGGGAGCGATAGATGAAAAATATAAGAAAAATGTTCGGGTGGAGAATGAATGAAAGAGACAAATGCTTCAGCACAATCTTTAGCAAATCCATAGTTGCCATGACAACATTTTTGTGTTTCAACTGCACCACCAAACAAATTCGACTCCTGTATTATAGAGACGCAAAATTCAAAACAGGAAATCAATTTGTAGGCTTGGTTATATGGTCTGGAAAAAGTATTGTTCTTTGCACAGCTTTAAACAGTGGCTGCATAGGCAGTGATGTGCAGAAACAAAATGCGCAAGTGGGGGAAAAAAAAAATTGAGACAAGCACTTGTTTTGTTGTACCGATGAATGCATCATTTTTACAAAGCCTGCAGGATTTATTCCTACTTGACATCATTGAATAATATTATATTGAATAATTTTTCATCATTTTCCAAATACTGAAATTGAAATATATTAGAAAATTTTTTTACTTCCATCCTCACAATCTCATTAATATTTTGAATTTGCTTTTATTTTTATATTTATAGCTTTCATTTAAATGTTTTAGCAGTTTTCTGTGCTTTTTTTTTTTTTTTTTTTTCCTATATAAATTATATTTGCTGTTAGTAATTTTAGTGCTCATTTAGTTAGCTGTAGCATCTTTTGTGTTAACTCATTCAGTGTCTGTCATACCGAGATTTTTTTCTTTCATATGGTTTTTAGTTTTTAAGACAACTTATAAAACCTAACCGTAGCTGCTGCTGCCTGAGGCTTTGGTTCATCTGAGAGAAATTTTGAGTTTCTGCAGACGGGTTTGACAGTAAGATGAGCATGTGCCTTAGAGGTGAGGCGACTCACCCGGTATTTCTGGGAAAGAAATTTTTGTTTTGCTGTCGGTTCTCTTCGGCTCTGTTCTGATGCTGCGAGCTGAAAGGCATGGGGGGAAAAAAACTAATCCTGAAAAAGCTCTCCTCACTGTGGATTTAGCCACCATGGGACAGCTCTTCTTTTGAAGTCTAGCGATCCCAGCCTTTGACTGGGATTGTGAACGCACAGGCTCAAACACTTTAGCTGCTCTTGCGGTTCAAGAAACGTTACGACACCCAGACATCCTTCTGATAAGGATTTGTTTGGTAGTTTAGAGTGACGGTGTGTTTTTTTCAGTCTTTTGGAGGTTTTTGGCTTATCTCACTGCTAATTCACAACAGTGAGTTTGGAAGCGTGGGCTGGTTTGCATGTCCTTATCTGCTGTGTTTTCAAAAGAAATGTGATTTGTAAGCAGACGCAGAAATGGTCAAATTGCATTCGAATGGGACTAAGAATTGAGACTAAAATTCGGATGAGACCACAGGTATGCAGCATGGAGTCTGGATTTGTTAGCGAATGCCTAGTTGTACTGGACATAGGACAATGTGGAATTGCAAGAATCATAAGAATTTTGTTATTGATGGTGAAATCATGGAAAGCAATTTCTCTGAATGTCTGAATTACATAGATGTACACAGTCTTTACATTTTCTGCTAACATTACTGCAATTTTGCCTGTACCAAATACATAATTACACCTAATTATTCCATTGTAGCCACAATATATTTCAAATAAATTTTTTTAAACTTTGTATTCATCCAAGAGTCATGGGGGGGAAAATGTTTCACATTTCCACAAATGTATAAAGCAGCACAAATGTTATTGCCATTGATAATACGAAATGTCTCTTGAGCACCAAATCATCATATATAAATGATATATGAAGGATCATGTGACACTGAAGACTGGAGTAATGATGCTGAAAATTTAGCTTTGCATCACAGGAATAAATTACATTTGAAAATATATTCAAATAGAAGTTTATTTTGATTTGGAATAATTAAGAATATTGCTGTTTTTACTGTGTTTTTGATGAATTGATGGCTGGTTTGCATTATTACCTATATTGAAATTCAGTGATGCCAGATGATGTTGTTTTATTTATGAATATTATTTATATAGCCAACATTATGAACACATACAATTAAATTATTATATAACGTAATCTAGAAAAGAAAATGAAAATAGCAAAAATGTAAAGAAAAAAAAAAGATCACTGATATCAGCCAATATTGTTCAGACACATTGCTGAGGAATTATATTGACAGAAATTGTTTGGTGTGATTTATTATTGTTTTATCAGATTCCTCTTAATGCTACTTGGCATTAGCTTTGCATTATTCCAGCAGCTACCTTTAAATGGCTCATAAACATGGTTTTTACTTCTCACTTTCTTTTACTCCCTTACAGGGGACGAAAGCCAAGAACTGGGTCCTCCTCCGTCTGTAGACGAGGCCGCCAACACACTTATGACGCGACTGGGGTTCCTGCTCGGGGACAAAGTGAACGAAGGGCCTGTTGGAGCACAGTACTGCATGGAGGAACAAGATGACCCACAGGTTTGATGCATGCATTTGATGCTTTATCCACATCTCTCTTATTATCATTTTAAAAATAATAAATGACTTTTTGGCCTAGTGATGATGGGAGGTGCTTTTCTGCAGCTCAGGGTTTTGTCAGTGGGCAGCTTCCCACCTCAAAAACAGAGATATTCTTGCTTTCTAAATCATGGCAGATGTTCCTGAGTTTTGGATGAACACCAGCCGTTTGCACTGTATTCTGAGTCTAACTCGGCATGTCGCAGACAGCAGATGCTGAAACCCCTGCTGTTACTCTATTTACAGTCCACACTGATCTTAGCCATGATTCTGCAGTTTTGGGTTCTGAGTGCTTAGAAACCTTCCAACATGTATTTAATACAGTATTCAGTAACATATTAAAGGCACAGGATGTAGTTTTCGCCACTAGAGGTCGCTTATTCAAAACAGTCGTAGCTTGATGATGCCGTTAATGAGCGTCTGAATCATGGGCGTTGTTGTCTTCAGCTCCACAGCTGATGGAAAGGAATCCGACGGACTCGGGCAGAAATCATGTTCATGGATAAGCTAATGTATTTAAGTTTTACAAATGTTACTGTGGAATGAAGCAGGACGGGTCGAGAGCTGTGGGACTGGAATGAGGCTGCTGGAGCAAATGCCAATGATAGACACCTGCTATGCACACCAATCTCAAGTTCAGCAGAGCTTTTATTATGCTTTTGCTGCTGTCGCTCACTTCTGCTCTTTCCATTGTGTATGTGGGGTAATTCAGCGCTGTTTTACATCGTTAAAACAATCATACTAAATACATTTGAGCGTGTTGAAAGTTATGTTATGTTACTCTGCATTTGCTTATTGTTTTTGATAATGCAAGTACACAAGTCAACAAAAAATATAATATTGTTCTAGTTGTTTTTGGATATTTTAATCTAAAAATCTTACATAATTTGCCTTTAGTGGTGTCAGATGAAAATAAATGTTTTATTATATTTTTAAAATAAATTAATATTCTAATTAAATACTGATGATAAAAAATGGCTTTACAAGTCAATATATTGTTTCTTATACTTCAAACAATATTAGAATTTAGAGATTAAATTCGTCCAATGATACAAAAATGACATATGGAATTAAAGTCAGCATGAATAGTCTTTTCTATTGTGATGTATATCTGAGTGAAACGGTTTCTTGACCAAGAAATGGGGTGAGACTTGATTTTGCCCATCGAGAATTGATTGGATGGTTGTGGTTTGACATTTGAAATTCACACCAAATCAGATTCACACCAAATCTGAATCATTGTCCATGATTCCAGAAATGTTTCCATTTTAAACAATGAAGGCAAGCCAGTGGATATCACACAAGCAACTTTAAAACTTTGCCAGTGATGAAGTCTCAAACACCAGACAGTTATTCACTAAAGAAACTTAAAGCTGACCCTTTTTTTGGAATCTGACACTGCACTAATGCCACATTTTCCGTTAGAGACGATGAGAGATCTATTTTTTATTTTTCTATTTTTTTTTTTTTTCAACCTCAATTTTTAGTAGCCTATAGTGAAAAAATGAATATTTTCATGAATCAATTGTGTATTCAACAAGTTGTATTTGAAATGAGGAGTAAGCTAATCTAACTAATGGAGAAGGAGCAGGACAGATACTAATAACATAAAATTGATAACCATTATTAAAACAATTATTTAAGAAGCTGAAGCATATTTGAACAATTAGTGGAAACGTCCTCACCATTTGTTGAATCTAGTGCTTGTTAGATTCCACTGGTTAAAATCAGAAGCGTTTATTTCTCTTAATTGTTTGCAGTTCAGTTTGACCTCATTGATCTGACTCATAGTTGAGTCCAGGAATGTTTCACACAACACACGGCTCCTGCCGTCCACAGCTGGGCAGAGCTATTTCAGAGGCTGGTCCCTGCCAAGCAAGCGTGGTCACCGAAAGGCCACAATTTCTCAAAACACAGATTCAGAGCCAATCTCTCCCACACACACTCCGAAGCCTGAATTGGACGAAAAGGTGTAGACTGAGCTATTTAGACATATTTGGAAAGTTATTGAGTCCAGGATTTGGCTCTGAGCACACTGCTGGTTCGTAGTGAAAAGAAATGTATTATTTTTCAGGGGTTTTCAGACGTCGTAGACATTCCAATGTTGCCAGTTTAAAAGTGCTCTCGAATCATTAAAACATTTGTTAACATAAAGAAATGTAGATCTCTGAGTGCATTTATAAAAAAAAAAAAAACAAGGTTAACTACTTGTGTTGTATTCAAAAACAGCTATAAGAAGCTCATGTTGCATCAAATTCATTTTAAAGTTGCAAATTTATCCTTACATTTTTGTTTTTAAGAAAGAACATCCTCTTGGTTTGCAGTAGTATCTCTATCGGTTGTATGAAACGTATCTACAGCAACTTCAGGACAGAAGTACCTCTAACTGACTGAAGTTCATATCCATCTGTATGACGTCATTAATGTGGCCTCCACCGCAGACCCAGAGTCAGACATGAACTCGCTTAACCACTTATTCTTTCCATGTCTCTTCCCTTCTCTTTTCTTCTCTCTCTTTACTTTTTTCATGCAACCCTTATCTATTTATGTTTCTCTCTTTGTCTTTCTTGCTTCATCTCATCCCATTGGGTAAAATGATCCTCCATCCTGGTCGGTTTTTGGTAGATCATGTCTCGTAGCCGACCACAGCATGCCAAAACAACACACTAATTTCGCTCTTATTTCCAGTGGGTTAAAAGTTGATCATTCAAAGTCCTCTGTTATATACCATTAAGCGAATAACATTGTATTCAATTACATAATATTGAGTCACTGTGGAAAAATTGTTTAAGTCAGCCCAGGCCATAAAAAGAGATAATTCCGCATGAGTATGCAGTCCTCAGCAGAAATATGGGACAGTACTGTATCATTAAATACCAGTCAGCAGATTTCCACTTCTGGGGGCATTTTTGTGTGTGAAAGTCATTCAGCGGTGCTTTTCTGGACGAGGAATCGCATATACTGTATACGCAGTGGTTCGCTGATCTAGCAGAATTCTTTAATTTGTTGAGTGAATGCTCTCGTTATGAAACACAAGCAAAACAAATGTAAATGGTTTGTACAATTATTGAAGTCAATTGTCAGATTGAATTGTCAATTTCAGCATGAGTGGTTATTTACACAAATGTAGTGTTTCATGAAAGAGACCAGTGAATGGCCACATTGAACTGCATGTTGATGAGTTTTGTTTATTAGAAAAACACAAGCTCAAGCCTCCAACCCAAACTTAGTAGTGCGAGGTGTAGTTGGGTTTTTAACCAATCAAATTTCACTGTGGGTGGGGCTAGTCAGGGCTGCGAAGTAGAAAGCAAGCAACAAATTTTGTCGTTTTCATTCATTCTCTAACTCTTTCTTCTAATGTTCAGGGCATCTCCATGACCCATAGGATCAGCCCATGCTCTAGTTTAGCTAGCAGCACAGCGTCGCCCCCTCCTGGCAGCCCCTGCTCCACGTTGCCCGCTGGAGCCCCGGGTAACATGGGCAACAGAGACTGTGCTTACGGATCCATCACGAGTCCTACCTCCACACTGGAGAGCCGAGACAGTGGCATTATAGGTGAGACGTTAAAAGAGATTAATCCTAATCATTGATGTACGTGAACATAATGACCGCTCAATGTCAGTTTTAAAAAATCGTATTGCTTTCTTACAGCAACACTCACGAGTTACTCTGAGAATGCCGAGCATGGAGGTAAACACAGCGAAAGCTCACGGGGCAGCCTGAAACTCTGGCACGCACAGAAGTCAATGGGTGCAGACTCCTTTCTTTATCGGGTGGACGAAAACATGGCCGCCTCCACGTACAGCCTCAACAAAATCCCAGAGAGGAGCCTGGAACATTCTGTCTCTCACTCCGCCCACTCCATCCCCCTCTACCTCATGCCCCGCCCCAATTCTGTGGCTGGTAAGTTTATGCACCTGTCAGGTTTGGGCTACTGTATGTTGAGAATAGCGTACACAATACTAGTGCAATGCTTACGGCACACTGTGCAGTATATACTTGTGTGCTATCTGTTTAATTATTATGTGAATTTATAGTGTGCATTATGCATACTGTATTGTTAATTAGTATTTTTATTTTTACTATTCAAGCTGTCCAATCAAACATTGACTCAAAAATCATTGACTCTATAATGCTTCCGGTTCAGTTGCCACACTGTACACTGTGGGATTCAGCGTCTCACACTGTGTACGCTCAAGTTTTGGCAATTATAGTTGAGCATTTGTATACTACACACAATGTACACCACAAAATAGTACTAGTAACATTTGTAGAATGCCAGTTTGAACATACTTGATTAGATTAGATTAGAAAAGATTAGATTCAATTCTATTCATTGTGCTGACTACATACAAAGCAAATGAAATACAGAAGCATCTAACAAAAACCAAAACGTGTGTGTGTGTGTGTATAAATATTAGGGCTGTTGATTTAATGCATTAGTTTGATGAATTAATTACAAATTGCGGAAAGGAAATTGCACAGCACCAAGACGACCAACTTTCTCTTCTAAGCTGTCAGCGGTCTGTCACTAGTCATCAATTTTAAAATGTTTGAGATGACCAGTCAAATCATACTAGCCGGGCTTTATGTTCACGGAAGCTGCTGAGCGTGAATTCCAATGCGACGCTTCAGTTAGCGGTCATAAAGTACGAGATAAGTAGCTAAACTACACATTTCGTGATCCCATCATGACCCATTTCATGCTTGAAATGTTAAAAGACCGACAAAAATAATGAGGGATTCAAACTGAACTTCAGTCTGATTTCACTGTTTTGAATAGGCCTAGTAGTTATAATTTACGTGATTCATGTAATAATTAGTAGTGTAACTGTCAATGTTAGGGGTCAAGAAACCATAGTGAAGCAGTTTTCATCATATATTAAGTTTATGATCATTAATAAATGCACTTATTGTGAATTAATTTAAACCTAAACCTTAAACCTAGCTTTCCTGGTAGCCTTCAGTAAATTAACTTCTCTATGAAAATGATTCATAAAACATTTAAATATCAATTGACCTTATGTTTACTTTCTAAATTGAAACAGATGAAAATGAAAAGACTTTCGGTCAAAGCTCAGCATTAGGAGGGGAAGAGACAAAGCTGGGGGGGAGTGTCACTGTCAGGAGGGGTTCGAGATTGACTCAGAGCAGGGTGGTTAGGATTGGAGGGTGAGTTTGGGAGGTGGAGCAATGAAGAGGGGTGGGTTTGTTTGGGTTGATTTCAAGTATCAAAAATATTCAACAGTGTTGTTGAAAAAATATATACCCCACCTTTAAGATTGTTATTTTAGACACAATACTTAACTCCTGAATGATTGAGCTGTTTGAACGAATGGAATGAATTAGACATTTCTCACCACCTACTGGCAGTTTTAGTTTCTTATTTAGATTATTATTTCATTTAAAAACATATTTCCATATTAATAAAAAAAAAAGATATAGTTAAAAATAAAAAATTTAAATTCAATCATCAAAAGATTGTCTAAAAAATTCTATATTGAATCAAATAAAATATTTCTTTCTGAATCTACTTTTTATAATATTAGATTTTTTTACACCATAATGACTATATTTTTAAATTATAAATTCAAATATAAATTATCTTTTGGACATAATTTTTTAGATAGTTAATTAGATTAATTAATCACCACATCATGTAATTAACTGGATTCAAATTTTTAATCACTTGACAGCCGTAATAACTAAATATATATTATATATGGCAGAAGGCGCCGTATTATGCTGAGCTAGTCAAGACTCAGTCCAGCGCTCAAATCCTGTTAGTTACAAACACTCACATTCATCTTTCACTGCTCTCTGTGCGACTCGTTCAGCTGAGGCTCTTTGAACACTTCTGTTCATGAATGGCGAACTGTAGAGACAGGAAATATCCCACGTAATCCAGACCCTAAAAGTCAACAGACACGTGTTTCCAATTCCCTTAAAATGTCAAGGTCACATGAGTAAAAGAGCATAGTGATTACTGTGAGAGCTATAGACGTGCCTCTCTTCTCAGCTTTATGGGCCATTTGAGCTCTGGAGTGGCTCCTAGATTCTGATGACGGCCTGTTACAACAAAGCAAGGACATCTGTGTGAATCTCCTCCAGGTTTTATGAAGGATTTGTCATTTGTGCTCTGGTTTTGAAATCCTTGTTTGAGAAGATGGCGTCAAACTCAGCAGCTCAGATCCATGTAGATTTTTATCGTATATTGTTGACTTTGGATTTTTGAAGGTTTGCTAAAAGAAATTTCCCAGATCAAGTAAAATGAATAGTTAGCAAATTAATAGGACTATGTCTAAAATCTGATTAAATAAGAAACGCTTAATAATTTAATTAAAGTGACAAATAAAGGTTAAAATAGTATATTACTTATTCTTCATAACCACCACTACAGCAATGGTAAAAAAAATTATTACTATTACATAATTCATTCAGCTTTGAATATATGGCAATGAAGTAGTTCCATGTTTACATTTCAATACATTTACTTGAGTCTTTCTGAATTGTTACTAAGTTTTAAATTTACATTGTTAAAATACCATACAAAAAGCATCATAAAAGCACCATAAAAACGGAAGTGAGTCATGACAAAATTCAATTAAGTTTGACGTGTGCAAGATTTGAGAAAACACAAACCTGCTCCCAGCATGCACCTGAGTGAAGACAGCTGCAGTGCAGCGGTGAGTGAATGACGTGATCTGTTTGTTCATCCATCTTCGCATCTGTCTCTGTTCTTTTACTCTCCTCACCTCATCTTTTTCTCTTTTCTCCCCCTGATTGTCTTTCTTACTCATGCATGCTCCCCTCTCACCCTTTTTATCTTTCTCGTTCTCTTCTGTCAAACTTTTCATTTCTTTCTCCCCTCATCCCACCCACTCATTCCCTCTACTCCTCTCCTTGTGCGTCTCTCTTCTTCAGTCAATCTTTCATCACATCTTCCCCTTTCAAAACCTGTCTGATCTCGGAGTTCAAGATGCATTTGATTATTCTTTCAGACAAAGACTTTTATGAGTCTTGACATGTTCTCCTGTGTTCACTTCCTGTCGCACATTCACACAGGCATCCATATCATATATGCACATAAAACATACAATTCGAGGAGAGTTAAAGACAATGTACTGACATATTCACATATGGGTGGTTGCCAAGATGTTGCTAGCGTGTTATTGGTGGTTTCTTTCTGGCACAAGTCAAAATAACCCACTGTCAAGTCTATTGAATATTCTGGTGTATATAAATGGCTCAGGATTCTTTCTTTTTTAAGACTAAAGGTGCAAACACATTAGCGAAATTTTGCAGCCGTTTAAAGTACAGCTCGCACAGAAATCAACAGAAGCAGTGTTCTGTTGGTCAATATGGCAATTCTGTGTTCAATCCATTGCGATAACTGTGTGGGGAATTCTTTCACCCCCATGCAAAATTTCTGATCATGTGCATTCCTATTGAAATTACTGGATTTCGCCCGCAAACATTTGCCGAACAATCGTAAATGTGAATGCGCCTAAAGTGTTTTTGAGGTGAAAATTGCTAGTCTGATCAGAGATATGTAGATATGAATATGCTCAGATGTTTGGTGTAAAACACAGCCGTGCTCTCGGGACCAGCGCCATGTGGGGCTGTAAAACACCAGTTTAGTGATGGCAGGCAAAGTCATTGTGACGCAGCTCAAGTGGCCATAAATCCAACAACACAGTCATGCCAGCCAGACAGTCTGCAGTGCAGATGGAGGGAGTGGGGTTGGGCAAGAGAAATGCTTGGGTCGTAATCTTTTTTTTTTTTTTTTTTTTTTTTTTACATTTAACAATGATAACCATACTTTAGCCAATATACAGTTAGCGCTGCTGGCTAAATCTTTTAAAGTTGCAATGAAACAAAAGTTGCGATTTGTTTATTTTTTCCTATTGTGATATATTCAAGATTTCTCAAATGTGACAGAATGTAGGAAGGAACTTGATTTTGTCTATTGAGAATTGATTGGATCATTGGATTGATTGCATGCTGACATTAAGGCCTGCTCAAACCAAGAATGGTACCTATAAAGATAATAAAACTGAATTAGGGTCCACACCAATGAAAGATAAAAGTTTGTTTATTGTAAGCATACGCTGTGGTTATGTTGACTGCCACTTTAAATGCCTTTTTAAAGTCAGGTTGGATTCTGATTGGCTGTCAATGTTTTTATTGTTCATCAGCTGGAAAAAACTGTTCTGAAAGTGATTCCAATGATATCGTTCCTCTCTGTCGTTGTTGTCATAGCTATGGTGTAGACTTGCTGATGGACATCCTCTAAAAATGTATTGTGGTTTTACAGCAGTAACATTAGTAACTTCTAAAAAAAAAACAATAAAGTAAACTATAGCTACCGAATTTTGTAAGAGCAAAATTCCCCAGTTTGCTTAAGGTTTGTGAACTTTGTTTAAATCAGCTCTCTAACTTTCCTGCTCAAACGTGGGGTTCTCTTAAGGGAGAGTTGTATTACTGGACTGTTGATCCACAACAGGAAGTTGTAATTTGTACACTTGTACCACGGGGCCATGGTTGTGTTTCTGAAATCTGTCTTCAATTAAACATAGGAGAATGAGGCTTTCCTTAGTATGTTTCACCTGGCACTTTACATGGCTGGTGGCCAGTCATTCTTAGCATCTGTGCTAACACTGTTATTGTTAAATAGTTTCAAAAGCTCTCTGCAGATGCTTTGAGACGAGATAAATTCTGTGGCCACCCACAGTCATCTTAATATTCTCATGCATCAAGCCGCCATGAACTTTCCTCCTCATTAGCAATGAAAAAAGGCTTCAAATTCATGCACACATCCTCCGTAAAGTTAATAACCACAAGCTAAGCAAACACATACAGTTTTTAAAATGGTTTGACACTTCAACTACAGATAGAACCATGCTATTACCATGCTTATAGTAACATGAAATACCACTGTATTCTAAATACAGTGGAGTATGTTCCTTCATTTATAAGTCCCTTCATTTTTTTAAATAAAAATATGTAATGATTAAATATATGACAAATATAGATATTATGGTTTATTAATTACATAACCATTCACCACCATATTTATATATCCAAGTACAATCTGAGGTAATTCTTTTACCATGGTTTATTATACAAAATACTGTTACATTTATTTACTTCATAGCTAATCTTGATACATGACGGGTGAAATTTTGAACTCAGCAGGAACTGATGTTAAAAAAAAAGATTCAAAAGTACAGATTCATTATGATGTTCTAAACTTACTCTCTTGTTGGAACAGAAAGCTCCTACAGAAACCTTTTGCTAGAATATTTTTGCTTCTTTTTAATAGCCTTTTTCATTTACTTGTCTGCGCAAATGCATAATAAATGGGTTCTGTTTTTCACTGTTTCTGTTGTGTGTTCTCCCTCTGTTGAATATGTATGTGGGCGGTATGAGTTTAAAATAGTTTATCAATCTCTCTCTCACTTTTTCTCAGTTTTCAATTTCAATTCCAATGCAATATTTTTTTTCAGTTTTCAATTTTAAACATCATTACATACACAAAAATCATTGGGTGGGGGGGATCTAATAATTTTAAATATTTAACATAAAGCTAATAGTACATATGTAAAATAAAAAAAATAAAAAATAAAAACTTTACATACCTTTAGTATTTTCTCTCTCTCTCTCTCTCAGCCACTAGTTCAGCTCACCTGGAGGATCTTGCCTATCTGGATGAGCAGAGACAGGCTCCACTGCGCACGTCTTTGCGAATGCCACGTCAGAACTCCAGTTCCAGCCGCTCTGGACAAGCGGACATGAGAGGTGCGTATATTCTTTCTAGATGTTGTGCATATACGTTATCACATGTACTCTTCATCTCCAGCCTTGTGTATAGTAACACTCACATGTGGACAAACCTTTATTTATTTTTGCTTAATTTCGTCACACTATGAAATAACACAAACAGAACCATGGGAATTATGTATTGAACCAAAAAAATGTGAATCAAAACAAGGTTATATTTGGTGTCAAAAGGTTTGACGCACAGTCCTATTGTGTGACTTTTCCTACAACAACCGTTTAAATCAAAAACCAATCAAAGCACAGAATCTGATGAAACAATTAGGGAGACGATGACAAACAACCGCTTGCTACACGCATATCGTCTTCATTTTCCATTTTTCTTTTCAGGACAATCCATAATCATTATTAACTGTATTGTTTTGGTCTGCTAGCCACCATTACAATCCCACATGTAATGCAGCTCCAAAACACCAAACAGACACGGATACATGATGTAAAACTCCAGATGAGTCTTCTTGCCTCCATCCACTTTTAACACGTCTTCACTGTCAGTCTACAGTCTTATATTAATGACAACTAAGATCTTAGAGTGAAATGGCTTACAGCGTGGATCATGTTGTACAGTCTGACAAGCAACAATCGTAAAGGACTATTATAAATCTTTTACGTGTGTGCACCCGACTTAAGTAGTTCACCCAAAAATGAAAATTATCCAATGATTTACTCAGCCTCAAGCCATCCTAGGTGTATATCTTCTTTCAGACGAACACAATCAGAGATATATTTTAAAATGTCTTGCTTTTCCAACTTTTGTAATGGTAGTGAAGTGGGAGGTGTGATTTTGAAGCCTAAAAAAACGCATACGTCCATCACAAAAGTAATCCACATGGCTCCAGGGGGTTAATATAAATGCCTTTTGAAGTGAAGTGATGAGTTTATGTTAGAAAAATATCTATATTTAAAACTAGCGAAAGAGTAACCCCTCACCCAATGCATGACGTTTTGACGAACGCGGAAACGCAGAGTACAGAGCAAAACAAAACACGGTCACAAATTAGAAGTCTAAAGCGAGAAATTTTAATGATAAAAATGTCAGAGGATTTAAATTTAAGAGAAGAGCTTGAGTTTGTTGCACAGCCCAATTTGTTTAAACCGCAAGAGTCGTGTAAGATTACGCTACTCCTACATCCTGCGTCATACATCGCGTCAGAGGATTACTCATTTAGTGCAAGCTGACTTGTGCAGTATGCGTACGGTTGTCCTCCGGAAGCTAGTTATTTGAATTTATAGTTTTTAATATGCACATTTTTCCCACAAAAACCCATCGCTTCACTTCGGAAGGCTTTATTAACCTCCTGGAGCTGTATGGGTTATATTTATGGAGGTTCAAATCATGCCCCTCATTCACTACCATTATCAAGCTTGAAGGAGCAAGGATATTTTTAAATATATCTCCCATTGTATTTGTATGAAAAAAGAGTCATATACACCTAGAATGGCTTGAGGGTGAGTAAATCATTAGATAATAATGCCTTTAAAGAAAACAAAAATATAATTTAAAATTAATATAATACAAATATTTTAAACAAAATATTTATGTGCATTTTCACCTTGCATCTCTCACATCTGCTCTCCGCTACACACAGCAAGTCCCATTAAAACCCTCAACACACTCCGCAGCTCTTCCGTGGATCACTTTCCCCCCCTCATCCTGCTGTTCTTGGTTTCCCCTTTGGCCTGCCGTGCCATAATCTGTCTCCTGTCCAGATCGAAGTATTGACTTCCTATTAGCATTAGCACTGGCTCATCTGTCAGAGCTCAGCCTGCTGTCTAAATCTCACAGTCAAGGCTCCACACATCCTAAATCAGTAGTGGAGGTCTGGGTTTGCTCTCTGATTCACTCAGAACTCCAATAGCTTTAGTCACAATTCCCTAAAACGGTTTATTTCAGGATGACCGCACAGGTGACAAAGAAGTGGAGGTGGACTCTATTCGTGTTGTCAGTTATAGTGACATGATCGTCAAACTGTGCGTCAGACATCATGTATCCGAGCTGAACTATTGTATAGATAGTAATTCTAGCACACTGTAGCTAATGACATAATTTTGACTAATGACGCAATTACAAGCAGGTTCTTTCATGTATAAGTATAGTATTCTTCAGAAAACATTAAGAGCCATTTCCACCACTAATAATGATGCTTAATTGTTGAACACAATCAGGGATGTGAAGCCACCCTAGCTCTGCCATGAAAGGAGATTTTAATGTGTGCTACTGAAATGCTATGGGTTAAATTTTTCCTTTCATCTTTTCATTATTTACAACCTTCCCAGCTCTAGTGCTTTATAGCCATTTTACTGCTCAGTGGCCCTGGTTTCTATCTCTCTCCTTCTTTTGCTCTCTTTCTATGTTCCAATAGTGTCTTCCTGCATCCGAGCTCAGCATATTTATGATATGCTCGTAAAGGTCATCTCACCCTGCATAACTCCGCCCCCTCATTATGCTAATGCATAGATAATTAATTCACATGTTATCTAGCTAATTAATAGTGCACATGCAAATGGAGGGATAAATAACCTCATAATATGCTCTATCACACTTGTCGCAGTATAAGCCTATATGATCGGGAAATTATATAGTCACATTGAATAATTTTTGATAATTGTGTTGATGATCCCCATCCTGCTTTGAGTATTATCAGTAATTGGGATTAACTGTTGATATGGGATTATGATATGTATTATTATAATGAAGAAAATACAACTGAATATGAATATTATATAGATAGATTTTATACGATTTTTTCTTGCAAGCATGCATATGTGGTGGATTATAATAATGATGAATATAAATTCTGCTATTTGCATGGTGGCAATAAATTTGACAAATAACCTATAAACAAAAGCAACAAGCATTCTCAAGGGTGGGTTCCAGTAATGGCTCTGCTCCTCTTCTTGATGTGTGGAGGGCTATTTGAGATATATTTTCTGCCATACATTAATGGGTCGAGGCACCCCATCGACGACCACTGATTCATGGCGTTTCACACTGCAGCTCCAGCTTGCGTAAGCTGCCAGTTCTGACCTTTTTCAGACAAAGCATCTCCCCCTGCTGGTTAAAAATGATTACTACAACATGAAGAGGTTTGAATTTGGATGTTAAATTGTAAAACTTCAGCTTTGATGGATGAAATCGCTGTAAAAATACATAGAAAGAAAAAAAGAGGCTTTGGGTGGGATATAAACTGGTTTCATTTAGTACATTTCCTCATGTTTCCTATGATGCAGTACGCTTTGCTCCATACCGGCCACCGGACATCGCCCTGAAGCCCCTTCTCTTCGAGGTGCCCAGTCTGATGCCCGATACTGTTTTCACCGGTCGAGAATGGCTGTTCCAGGAAGTTGACGTGTGTCTTCGCAGCAGCGAGCCCACTGCCAATCAAGGTGTCGTTATTGTCGGCAACGTGGGATTTGGCAAAACGGCCATCATCTCTCGCTTGGTGGCTCTCAGCTGCCACGGCATCCACATGAGGCAGATCACCTCTGACAGTCCGCACGCCTCACCAAAACGTGAGTGGATTCTTTTAAAAGAAAATCACATGATTATCTGCTAGATGCTGAGGTCTTAAAGGAATGGATTACTTTAAGAGCTAATAAACATCTCACACTCTAGTTCAAGCAACAAAAAAAAAAGGTTGTCATAAGTTATCACTATTAACTGACAATTGTGGTGTCCTCAAACCTGTATGCTGTTAGTTTGTTTGTGAGACAGAACACAAAAGGAGTCATTTCACAGCTCTTTACCTATGACTGATGAGAATTTGCATTTATGGATATATATTGTATATAATGGAAAACTCTTTAGCCCTTAATATGTATGTCATAGATGTTTTGTCTCAGTTTCTGAGTGTTCACATCCCATGCACGTCATGTCTTCCTCTCAGATGGCGACACGCTTCCCTTGAGCCAGCCTCAGTCCGCTCACGGCACTCTGGTTGGTGGGAGCAGCTGTCCTGGAACGCCAGAGATGCGGAGACGCCAGGAGGAGGCACTCCGAAGGCTTGCTTCTCAGGTGCCAACTAATACCAACATAATCGACAGGGCGGGCATATGACCAACCTGCCATTCAATCTGTCTCTCTTCCTCTATTCTGTTGATTTATTTTCTTATGTTCCTGTTTCTTCCTTTGTCTTGTTCTTTTATTAATTTGCTCCTTTCTCTCTCTCGCTCTCTCTCACTCTCTCTCTCTCTCTCTCTCACGCTCTCTCTCTCACGCTCTCTCTCTCTCGCTCTCTCTCTCGCTCTCTCTCACTCTCTCTCTCTCTCTCTCTCTCTCTCTCTCTCTCTCTCTCTCTCTCTCTCTCTCGCTCTCTCTCGCTCTCTCTCTCTCTCTCGGCTTTCCTTTTCTCTATTCTTTTAAGCACAAAGGTTTATTGCAGCTCTGTTGCCTTATCAAATATTTATATGCACAGAGTCTCCCAGCACAGCCATTAGATATACTCTGAGCTCTGCATTGCTAATGATGACAAGCTTTTGAACACACACACACACACACACACAGAGCTTGATGAAGTGAATCCAAGGAAGTAGCAATCTTAGAATATTGGAATAAGGCCATTGATGCACTCAAACTCCATAATGTTTCATGCATTAATAAAACTTCTATCTTCTAAACTTCTAGAATCTTTCTCTAGTTTTATATTCATTGTGTTTTTTATATTAAAGCAGTTCCTGCACTAATTACTAGAGGCTGGAAATGTTTTGTTTCTTTCTTTGTTTGACCTACATTTAGAAGGAGTCTCTATAGTTGTACTGAGCACCTTTACTCTGTTAAATGTATCACTGAGTTGCGTTTGGCATACAGTAGTGGAGTCTGATCCTAGTGTGCTGTGAGTGGTTTCTAGTTTCAAACACTGCGTATAATGGTCGAGAAGTTATTAACATTGAACCCTTATGAAATTACACTAAAAGTATTTTAATTCAAAACTAAAATCACACACACCTGTGGTTGAGTTACGGTAGTGCTGATGTAGCTTTTAAACTACAGTTCAAAAAAGAACTTAATGTTAAATAACTTAAACTACCGTTCAAAGTTTGGGATTAATACGATTTTTTTTTTTTTTTAATTGTTTCTCAAAGTAGTCTCTTGTTCACCCAGACTGCATATATTTCATGAAAATGCAGTAAAAAAAAAAAAGTAAAAATGTGAAATGTTGTTATTATTCATTCATTCATTTATATTTATTCTATTTTTTAGTTTTATCATTTAAAATGTAATTTATTCCTGTCATTCAAAACATATTTTCAGCATCATAACTCCAGTCTTCAGTGTCACATGATCCTTTGGAAATTATTATATGATGATGATTTGCTACTCAAAAAGCATTTCTTTTTATTATCAATGTTAAAAACAGGTGCTGCTTTTTTGTGGAAACAGGGATACATTTTTTTCAGGATTCTTTGATGAATAGAAATTTCAATAATTTTTATTATTTTTTTTAATCTTACTGAGCCCAAACTTTTGAATGGTAATGTACGTTACAGACGCAATATTACACTATTGAAATAACTTTATTGTTGCTTCACCATTGAAAACGACGTTCCAAAAGAAGCCGTATGAATCATTGCGTGTCTCTGAGCAACAGTAGTGGTATTTTGTCCCTGAATTAATAAGTTTTTTTAATTATTCAGTGAAATATCATCACTCTTGGAACAACGTTTGGCCAATCAAATTCAGTGAGTTGAATTTAATGTTGCTAAGTAAAGGTAAAATCAAGTTCTCAACCCAAGCTGTCTTGAGAATATAAAAGTGTGCTTAAATCCGCTCTCTCATGTGCTCCTTCCCTCTGCTGTAGGTGGTGGCGTACCATTACTGTCAGGCCGACAACGCGTACACCTGCCTGGTCCCCGAGTTTGTGCATAATGTGGCAGCGTTGTTGTGCAGGGCTCCTCAAATGCAGGCCTACCGAGATCTTCTGCTCCGCCAGCCGCACCTGCAGAGCACACTCAGCCTGCGCGCCTGCGTCCAAGACCCCTTCAGCGCTTTCCGCAGGGGCCTACTGGAACCTCTGGAGATCCTGCATCAAGGTACATAAACTTGCATTCATGCATACTCCCATACTGTACGTACATGTAATATTTAAAACATGCAATATTTACAGAGAGGAAGATTGCCAGCGAGGAGAATCTCATCATTTTGATTGATGGTTTGAATGAGGCAGAGTTCCATAAACCAGATTACGGAGAAACTATTGTTTCCTTCCTGTGCAAAACCATTGAGCGTTTCCCTCCATGGCTCAAACTGGTGGTCACCGTCAGAACAACACTACAGGTTTGTTTCTCATCCATCCATAGAAATTCTTATTCTTTCCTTTTATCTACGTTTTTACTTATTTGCTCTGTTATTTTTTTCTCTCTATCTAAGGACGTGACTCGTCCGTTGCCGTTCCACCGTATCTCTCTGGATCGTCTGGAGGAGAGTGATGCGATTGACTCTGACCTTCAGGGCTACATCCTGCACCGGCTGCACGCCAGCCAGGAGATCCAGAACAACGTGGCGCTCAACGGCAGGCTGGACAACGCGGCCTTCACTAAACTCAGCGCTCATTTGAAGAGTTTGAGCCGGGGCTCCTACCTCTACCTGAAGCTCACACTGGACCTCATTGAGAAGGGTTACCTTGTGCTCAAAAGCTCCAGCTACAAGGTCAGGGGTCACATAGATGCCTTCTTTATTACCAAGTACATTTTAGGAGTGACACTGCATAAAATAAAAAAATAAAATAAAATTATAACTTTTCAGTGTTTTATGTATTGTGTACTATTTTAGATTTTCAGACATGTGTATGGTGTTTATTTTTTATATATTTTTTGTTTATATTTTAGCTTTTTATGAGATATATATGTGGTATGATAATATTTTATTAAAATATGGAAAAAATGAAAGAAATAAAGTAAACAATAAAAAAAATCCATTTCCAATTACGTTATATTTATATTTTTCATGTTTATTTCATTTTAAGAGTTATGTTGTGTGATTTTATTTTATTAAAATAAGGAAAAGAAAGAAAAAGACAGTAAAGAGAGACAATAAAAATCACAAATTCAGTGTCATGCATTTCATATTTTTATTTTATTTTAACTTTTCAAAAATAAATGTGGTGTTAATTTATGTTATGATTTGTTTATTTTAGCTTTTTAAAGTTATATGTGGCATTATTTCATTGTTTTTTTTTTTTTTACTTTAGCTTTTTAGAGTGATGTATGTGGTATAATTTTGTTTTATTTTGTTTAAATAAAATCCTTTTAGAATTTGTGTGTATAATTATTTATTTTAATCTGTTTGTGTTCAGGTGGTTCCAGTGAATCTGGCTGAGGTCTACCTGTTGCAACTGAACATGCGTTTCCCAACTCAGTCGTCATTCGAGCGCGTTCTTCCACTGCTGAACGTGGCCGTGGCTTCTCTACACCCGTTAACTGACGAACAGGCCTACAGCGCCGTGAACGCCAGCATGGTGTGTGGAGCGGCCATGGACTGGGATGATTTCCAGCAGAGGTCTGAACTCCTGTCTCCTTTCCTGGTGAAAAGACGTGACGGAACGCGCATGTTCGTGCACCCCTCCTTCAGAGAGTGGCTCATCTGGAGAGAGGATGGAGAGAAGACTAAATTCCTCTGCGACCCCAGGTGAGGAGCTCAAGGAGTCAAAATGTGTGTCTTCTAAATCTTTCATCAAAATGTCTTTATTCTTGTCCCACGTTCTGCCTTGTTGAATATTCCGTTGCACTCACTAATGCATTACAGTACTGAAGTAAAATCTTCAACCGTGATTCTTTAGGAGTGGCCACACGCTGCTTGCTTTCTGGTTTTCACGGCAAGACAGCAAGCTTAATCGACAACAGACCCTCGAACTTGGCCACCACATTCTCAAAGCTCACATCTTTAAGGTTAGGCTAACTATAATAACTACAACACTCCTGACCTAATGTTTGCTAAATTGATAGCATCAATCTGACTACAGCTGTATGTAAATGATTTTGAAAAAGATTTTTGACCTAGATTGAATTACCAAATATGTATTGCCAATTGTTGTTTTTTTTTTTTGTATTAACGACAATGTCTGTTGGACTCAGGGCCTGAGTAAGAAGGTTGGGGTTTCCTCCTCAGTGCTGCAGGGGCTGTGGGTGTCCTACAGTACAGAAGGGCTCTCTGCAGCTTTGGCTTCTCTCAGAAACCTTTACACACCAAACATCAAGGTATAAAAAAACAGAATTCCCATAGTCACAGAAAAACTGAAAATATTGTGAATTTAAAGAGATTTCCAGAACTGGGAAATCTTTACAAATCTTGGAATAGTCATGAAAATATCTACAGTGAATTTATACTACCATTCAAAAGTGGGTGTTTTGAAAGAGATCTCTTAAGTCTCAAGAAAGAATATTACATGATTAAAAAAATCTTTAGCAAACACACGGTTTCAGTTTTAGTTTTTCATATACTAGTGTTCAAGTTTGGGTCGGCAAGATTTTTATGCTCACCAAGGCGGTATTTAAAATGCATTAAAAATGGTAATATTGTAAAATATTAATTTAAAATAACATCTTATTTTAATGTTTTAAAATTATTTACTTCAAATTAATTTGCCAGCTTTTATTTGAAATTGGACTGCTTTGTAATAATTTAAAAGTATTAACTGTGACTTTTAATTAATTTTAAAGCATCCTTAATAAAAAAAATATATATACTTTTTTGTTTTTTTATCTTAATAGCCCGGTAGTGTTCATTTTTCTAGTTATGCTCCTTTCTGTAATATTTTATCAGCAAGAAATTGTTCAGTGTGAGTGCAGTAAAATATGCATGTAATATATATGAAGTACTTGTAAATTTCTTTATGCAATCCCTGATAAACGTTAGAACTGTGTGTATTTTTTAATCGTCGTCTCTTTCTCTAGGTATCTCGGCTGCTGATTATGGGTGGAGCTAATGTGAACTATCGCACAGAGGTGTTGAATAACGCCCCCATCCTGTGTGTACACGCTCACCTGGGCTACCTGGAGACTGTGGCTTTGCTATTGGAGTTTGGGGCGGATGTGGAGGGTGTTTCAGAGAGCGGGCTCACTCCCCTCAGCTATGCAGCCGCTGCGGGTCACCTACCTATCGTCACTGCCCTCTGCAGCAAGAAAGCCAAGGTCAGCCATGACATGTCTAGATAGAGAATGATAACTAATAAGAATGCAAGGTAGTGGCTTTTTCAGTTATCAAAGTTTCATCTCTGTTTCTCCTCTCTCTCTTTGTTTAGGTGGATCACCTGGATAAGAACGGTCAATGTGCATTGGTCCACGCCGCCCTGCGGGGTCATCTAGAGGTGGTGAAGTATCTGGTGCAGTGTGAGTGGAACACAGACGTACAGCTGGCTGGATCCTTCAGCAAGAGCCATGCAGTACAACAGGCCCTCATAGCAGCCGCTAGTATGGGCTACACAGAGGTAGAAGGGTTTTTTTTTGTTTGTTTCATTGGTTTTGAAAGACATTAACACTTTTATTCAATAAGCATTTTAATGCATTAAATTGTTTAAAAGTGACAGTAAATACATTTATAATCTGACTTCTATTTCAAGTAAATGCTATTCTTTTGAACTTTCTATTCATCAAAGAAAAACAACTGCTTTCATCATTGCTAAAAAGAATTGAGCAGCAAATCATCGTATTAGAATGATTTCAGAAGGATCATGTGACGCTGAAGACTGGAGTAATGATGCTGAAAATTCAGCTTTGTCATCACTGGAATAAATTACATTTTTAAATATATTAAAATAGAAAACGGTTATTTTAAATTGTGTAGTGTTTAGGAATATTAAAACATATATTCACATTTTCGTATTTTTTATACATTTTTTTATACAATATAAAATATTTCAAATAAATAAAAAAAGTGAAAGTATTAATTATACTTTATACATTTAGCAGTGTTATTAACCATTTCAAGCATCTCAATTAACATGTTAAGTTTGGTAATGGAAGAAAAATTTAAATAAATATATATATATACCTACACATATTTTGTACACTGTCTGAGATGTAACAAATTATGCCAGTATATTACAACATTATTATAAATTAAAAATAGACAGATCTATTTTACATAATGATTAAAAAAAGGAAAAACTACAGCAAAACACTCAAATTAATTAATTAAATTGATGAAAAAAAGAAGGGGAAACGCCACAGGTCAATTCAGATACACATTATGAGAGTTGCAAATAGTCGTGCATCCAAGAGAATCCAATCATGATATAAGAAGAATGATTAAATGACTAATGGTTTAGTAGTTATAAAATGTCGGTGACAATAAATTGATAATCGAGCTATTTTATCTCTACCTCATTCATTATATTACTAAAATCAGGGTTTGATATTAAATTAAAATATTCTTTTAAATTAAAAAGTCAGTTTACCTTTCAAAATATATGTAATAACCTTACACGTTTTGTATTTATACACAGATTGTATCATACCTGCTTGACCTGCCTGAGAAAGATGAGGAAGAGGAAGAAAGAGCTCAGATAAACAACTTTGACACACTGTGGGGAGAAACAGGTACAACACCGCCATACAACCCATTTTGTATTTTGATTTAAATATGAACACACAAACTGCTCACTTAGGAGCCTCTCTCTGTATCTCAGCACTGACAGCAGCAGCGGGTCGGGGGAAGCTGGACGTGTGCCGTCTTTTATTGGAGCAGGGTGCCGCTGTGGCTCAGTCCAACCGCAGGGGCATCGTGCCACTCTTCAGTGCCGTGCGGCAGGGACACTGGCAGGTGGGCACCTCCTACACCGCAAAAGTCACATTTGTATTTCACGTTTATTTTATAGATGTTTTACTCTGAAATGTCTGTGTTGGTTGTGCAGATAGTGGACCTGTTGCTAAATCATGGTGCTGATGTGAACATGGCGGACAAACAGGGCCGAACTCCTCTAATGATGGCTGCGTCTGAGGGGCATCTGGGTACGGCGGAGTTCCTGCTGGCTCAAGGTACAGTTGTCCTGCTCGTACACTAGATTTGTTGTTGCAGTTATACAGTTTAATTACAAAATAGATGTTAAAATGCATAGAGGTTAAGATTTAGTCTTTTTCTTTCTTATAGTGATGTATATTAAAGGAGAGCGTCTCTGTTCTTCTATTTTTCTAACATATTTCAAAGGTGCCTCATTGTCTCTGATGGATAAGGAGGGGCTAACAGCACTGAGCTGGGCGTGTCTTAAAGGCCACCTCCCATTGGTCCGTGCTCTGGTTGAGAGGGGTGCGGCGACGGCCCATGCAGACAAGAGTGGCCGCACTCCGCTGGATCTTGCCGCTTTTTACGGAGACTCAGAAGTGGTTGGTTTTATTATAGTCAACAAACTTGAAGTAGATATTACTATACTATGTTATACTATATTTAATAATACAAACCATATATCACCAACATGGGATGCTAGACAGTTTTGTTTTGGACAGTTATCACATAGGAGTTGACAGGAAATATACAGAAAATAAACCACAGCTCTGGTCTTGATGTGGTTTCAGGTGCAGTATCTGGTGGATCACGGAGCGATGATCGAGCATGTGGATTACAGCGGCATGCGTCCTCTGGATCGTGCGGTTGGCTGCAGGAACACGTCAGTGGTGGTGGCGCTGCTCAAGAAGGGTGCCAAGATAGGTAGGCTGGAAGGGGAACAGTTATTACAGAAACAATTAATGTTAAACTACGCTCTTGTTTTAAAAGTACAATAACTATTTGCTGCCCTATAAGTAAATAGCCATGTTGAATTGCTGGTAGATGTTTGAACACACCAGTTCACACTGTTTGTTTTACTGTTAAAAAAAAAAAAAAAATTATATATATATATATATATATATATATATATATATATATATATATATATATATATATAAAATAATTCATTTGGGGTTGCAATGCTGCGCTCCATTCAGCTCGTAAAGTTAGAATCACCAGCTTCCTACTTGGAAAACCCAATAAAACAATCCACTTCAGATTAGACTTCCAATTTGGAAACTCTTACTGAATACTTTGACTGAATAGATTGCTGAGCGAGAAAACTTGGGTTTTTGGGCATTCTAAATGACCACCTCTCACCGTTGCTCTTCATGAAACCATGAAATTGGTTGCATGCTTTAAATCACAAGAAATATATAACATTTAAAATGTAAGAAAAGAGCCGAAGTGGTTTTCTCAGTGTCGACAACTTTCACTTCCATTTCTATTTTTGGTCATTATTATTCTCTTAAACACATGGGATAGAAATACTGCTTTATTTGCAAAAGGCAATTTTTGCCAGATCTGATGCTCAAGAAGTGTGTATATATGTATGTGTGTATTTATATTTAATGGTGAAAACAGTCAAGCTGCTTAATTATTTTTCCGGAAAATATGAAGTTTTTTGCATAATTATGATTTAATTTAATGACAAAAGTTTTTGAAATAAAAAAGCTGTTTGACAAAATATGCATTACATTAACTGCTTGCATTTTAATATATTGTATTTTTAGGGTTTGCATTTTTATGGCTGATATTCAAATTTTGGTCCATTTTATTTCGCTTTACATGTTTGCTTTCACAAATTCAGTCCCTCAAATTTGACTGAAAATTCAACATTACGCATTTTTTCTGTGAAATTTCAACCACTGAATTTGTGTGAGCAAAATCTAGCAAAAAATTGACCTTTTCGTGTGTGAAATCTGAAAGGTGAATATAGATCATTGAATTTTTATCACTAAAAATGTGTTTGAAATATTTGAAGTTGAGTATTCATAGCTTAAATATACAACCATGTTGAATTTCAGCCCATAAAAATGCAAACCCTAAAAACACAATGCTTTAAAATGCAAGCAAGGTTATTGCAATGCTTTTTTTTTTTTTTTTTTCAATTAGTGCAATTTAACTAGTTTTTTTTCCCCAAACATTTGTCATTAAATTACTTCCATAGAATGTCTTTACCTTTTGAACAATTTAATGCATCCTTGCTAAACAAACATATTAATTAAAAGTATTTACAGCTGACAGCAAATTTCTGAATGGTAGTCTACCTCATTTTCTGAATGTCAGGAATGTTCAAAAGGAATAAAAAATCCCAAAATCACATTTGGATGGAACGCAGCAAAAATTCCAAAGGTTATACCTTGAAGAAATGCATTAGAAATGTAAACAGCACATGCATTGAATATCACTTTAAATTAGCTTCACGTTTAGATGTCTTTCTCCCTCACACCCCTCCTCGTGACCTCAGTCATCCTTAGTCTAACCCTACTTCTCGTGTGCTCTTCACCGAACTGCAGAACTCCACTGATCTGCATTTGATCAGGATGGGCTTGTTGCTTTTGCTAATGTTGCTGCTTGCCATGGCTTCTCACGGCTGATCTTCCTTGTTCTTCCTTTCATGTCATTCTTAACCACCAACTATCAATCTCTCTTTTTCTCTTCCCTTGACTCTCTTTCACACTCTATTTCCTGTTTTCATAAACCTTTGCTCCCTGTCTGATATGGATGCCCCTTCACTCTGCCCTAATAACCTGTCATCCTTTCACTCGTGACCCTTCCCACCTCTTCTCTCCTCGTAACCAGGATGTCAGACACTCCCCACCCGTGCTCGAGGTAAAATGCAGACCTTTGTCCCCATCTGCCATTTTTGACTGTGTCCTTCCATCTTGTTACCTGTGTGGTCCCTTCTCCATTGATCGGGTCTGATAGTGTTTTGGATGCCCGAATGTGAATGCCGTTTAATCGTCATATCACTATCCTTGGCTACAAAAAAGTGGAAAGAGCTGCTGTCAGCTATAAACATGGGTTGATTTTGCGTATTTTTGTACTGCTGCAAAAATCAGATAGTAGATGTGGTCACATGGATTCTTTATGTTCATTCCCTGTGCTTGCATGGCTGCATGTAGGAAAAGATGTTGCATTTTGGCATGACGCTACAGAATGGTTTGTAGTTTTGGGGGACATAAACACAGAATGCATTCTTGCACTGTTTTGTAACACTTTTTTTCCCCAAATAAACTTGCGCTAGACAGTTTTCTTTGACCATTTTGATGTTTTGCTGGTTTTTTTAAGTATGTTTTGCCATTACTGTTGTTTTTATGATGCTGTATCAAGTTAAAAGAAGTTAGAAATTCATCTTGAGATACCTGCATTTGGGTATCTATTCCGTCGTATTGCGATGGACGTCTTTCAATGTTGCGATGCGCTTTGTCAGCATCTTGAACCATAAGCGTCACATTTCAAGATGCTGTGTCAAGTTAAAACTCATCTTGAGATGCTGTAGAAATGCTTTTTGCAGCATTTTGTTCCATTAGCGTAGCATTTTAAGATGCTGTGTCAAAAAACTCATCTCAAAATGCTGTATTGCAACACTTTTTTTCACATTTTAAGATGCTGTGTCAAGTTAAAAGAAGTTAAAACTCATCTGGAGATGCTGTATTGCAATGCTTTTCGCTGTTTTGCAGCATCACATCTCAAGATATCATATTATGATGAGCGTCTTTCAATGTTCTGATGCTTTTGCTGTTTTTGCAGCATCTTGTAAAATTAGCGTTGCATTTTAAGACTGTCGAGTTAAGCTTTTACCTGCGTTATGTTCTAATCCTGTGTGCTGTTGTATTGTGATGAATGTAGCGGATGAAAGTTGCGTGGAGCTGCTTGTCATTAGCGTCACATTTTAATATTGCGATGGATGTTTTTAACTTATGTGATCGTTTTTAAGATGCTGCACATGTTGCGATCTTCTATTCTGATGTTCTGCTGTATTATAATGGTCATCATTATTGCGACACATCTTGGTTTTTATAGTATCTCTTGCCTTTAGCTTTAGACTCTTGAGATGCTGTATCCAGTTAAAAGAAGTAAAAAACGTGTCTGGAACGTTCTGTCCATTTCTGTAGCGCTGGAATTCTGTATTGCATCTTGCCGTTTTTGAAAGTAAGAATGCATCCTGTGTGAACAGAGCCTTCCTTTTTTTTCCCTCAGTTGCTCTCAGTTTGGCGCTTTCGGGCTATTGCCCAGTTTGGTAACTGATCTTGTGCTCATTAATTTGTCCTCAACTGCGCCTTGCATGAATTGCACTAAATCACTGCCTCCCTGCATACTGCAACTGACTGCCCATGGCGAAATCTACAGCTCTACTCGACCCCTATCAATCTCGTATTCCCACACTCCCTCCACTGTACATTCAGTCCAAACCAGTAGAAACACTTGACCTCTGTTCAGGCTGTCCACAGAGAGCTCAAACATGCTGACTTCAAATGTTTTTATTGCTAGCATAACCGATTTCAATTTCGGCAAGGTGTAAACAGCCAAGCTGCTTGTGATTTGTTTCTTTCTTTTTCGTCTGGCGTGTTGCCATGGCTTTTTGTGATGTCCAAAACTTGTTTGTAGACTTTGCCTCCTTTCAAGCAAGATATCCTGGTAGCCTGCTCGTTCCTTTGTGTCCCTCAGAGATTAGCAAGCTACTTTGTGCCCATATGGACTATCAGCCTGTGGTGACTCTTTGCTTTGCCTCTTTTTCATGCTCTATTGCACTTAGGTCCTGCAACATGGGCAATGGCCACATCCAAACCTGATATTATGATTGTTCTGCTGAGCAAACTGATAGAGGAAGGAGATGGATTCTACAAGGTGAGTAAGCTTTTTTTATTCTTTGAATTATAATAAAACACAATGAATAGAATAGAATATTCAGCTGCAAAGATGTTGTCTATACATACACAAAACTGTGAATATGAGTACTCTGCAAATGATAATATACAGTGTTGGGTGTAATTAATTACTGTAATTTAATGACTTTTTTCCTTGAAAAATTAAAGTATGTGATTACTCTGTAATTAAATTTACTTCTGATGTAGATGCATGAAATACTGTTTAGGCTATAGAACAATTCTATATAAAATAATAGCGGATTTAACATCAAAATTTAACATCTAATGTTAAAATGTTGGTCTATGTTTTTATTGGAACCTTCTCCCTTTAAATATTTTAGTCAGTTCAAAAATAATTTATGCAATTATATATTTATTTGATAGAATTAAAAAAAAACTGTGTCATGTCTATCCTTGCATTGTTCTACTGGTCGAAGTTGATGTGGGATTTAGAAAGTAATTAGTCAAAAGAAATTCAGTAGTTTTCAGAGTAATTGGTAGAGTAATCTAACTACTTTTTAACTCAACACTGATAATAGACAATCATTTCATTTAAGGATATGTAAAACATATTCTAGCTTATTTTTGTGAAAAAAAAACTTAACTATAATTATATTGTTTTTCTTTGCATACAATTTTTAAATAAATATTATGTACAATAAATGTCAGAGTTTTGTTTCATATTGCATTTGTTTTTATGAAAATATATCATATTCATATATTAATTTGAAATTGAGAAGTAAATGTCTTGCCAAACTAGAAAGGAAAAGTAAAAGAAGCCGCCCAGCGGTATCAGTACGCACTGAAGAAGTTCCCACGAGAGGGTTTCACAGAGGACCTAAAGACCTTCCGTGAGCTCAAAGTCTCTCTGCTGCTCAACCTCTCCCGCTGCCGGAGGAAAATGAATGTGAGTCCAAAGCACTCGGTTTCCTAAAGCTCTGTACCCTCTGATGTCTTTTTGACCTTGAATTTTTCAGTCATTCCAACCAATTGATAATTTATTCCTAGGTGTATTGATAGTCTGTTTGTTAAGGATATGGTATAACGGCAAAAGGATTGCAGGGTAAATCCAAAATGGAGTTAGTGAGCCT
Organism: Opsariichthys bidens; assembly: GCA_037194245.1. Classification (NCBI taxonomy): domain Eukaryota; kingdom Metazoa; phylum Chordata; class Actinopteri; order Cypriniformes; family Xenocyprididae; genus Opsariichthys; species Opsariichthys bidens. Next base: position 23,689,300 of record CM074277.1, read on the forward strand.
TTAAAGTTATGGCACTTGATCCCAGCATCCACTGATTACTGTGTCTGGTTGCCCTTTTGCTAAAAACAGCCTTGTCAACATTTTTCATTATATTATTCAAATATTGTGTAATAATTAGATTTTTTATTTTTTTTATTTTTCATGTTACCTTTAATTCAAATGATTTACAATTGCATATATTATATTAGACAATATTTGTGGTATACCTTGATCAGGGATCATATTTAACTTGAATGAATATTCAACAAAAATTGGACATTTAAAAAACTCCATCTGGAAACAAACTAAGTGAAGACGTTGCAACACACTGTACACTTTATATGCGTAAATGTTGTCTACCCTAACCATGATATACTGTACTCCACTGTAGATAATGGCATTGGCTGCTTAAAAAAACATATCTATTGACCACTAGCAGCTAGTATACTGCAAACCTTGTTTACAAGCATCCATGCAATGGAAACTTACCTAACCAACAAACTGCATGTGTTAGTTTTGTTTGGTCTGTGGTCCTAATTGCTTTAGAAAAGACTGAAGACCCAAAACGCACAAGGATTTTAAAGACAGTATTGATGTATTAAGAGATATTTTTATCTTCCCATTTATTTTTCTCCTTTATGGCTACATTATTTCTCATTCTGATCTCACCCCAGAGAACATTTTGAGTTTGGATTTTCAAACCTCCATCCTCTGGTTGAAGAAATTCTCTTGAAAGCTCTCTATACACTCAGCCCATGCTGTAGTTTTTCTTCCCATCATGATCTCATCCCTGTTTCAGTTTGATTTGTTGGTTCATTGGGTTTTTCTGACATTTCTTGGATTTGTTTAAGAGTTAGGTTTAGTACAGGTAGCGGTTTGAGCTGTCACATTGCATCTTCCCACTGTCCCTGTAGAGCATATATTTGTGTCAGCACATTTTATAAGTGTGTACACACATTTCCATAATTGTATGTCTGTTTATCATATTTGCACTAATCGTGCTCAAAATATGTTGATTTTTGTAATAATCAATGTTCACATCTTCATATAAATGTGACATGTTCATGTCCAACATGAGTTTGTGCGAGTTAATGATGTAAGCGTGTGTGTCTGTGTCTGTGTGTGTGTGTGTGTGTGTGTGTGTGTGTGTGTGTGTGTGTGTGTGTGTGTGTGTGTGTGTCAGTGTTTGTGTGCATGTCCGCGTGTGTGTGTGTCCGTCCTCCCTCTGACCTCATGTACGGCTCAGTGTATGACTGTTGGTCCTGTTGTTGCTTGCAGGACTTTGGGATGGCGGAGGAGTTTGCCTCCAAGGCACTAGAGTTGAAACCCAAATCCTATGAAGCCTATTACGCACGAGCCCGTGCCAAGCGCAGCAGCAGGTAACCGTAGCAACCAACAGGCAGGACAGCCTATAAAACACATTCTGTCTTGCACAGATAAAGTGCTGACAGATCATGACCCAATCTGGCCAAATGTGTTTCGAATGGTTGACATAGTGTTATGCGAGAGTTTTAAGATAGAAGTCAATCTAAGCCCCTTGACTTCTGCCACATTAGTTGACAACATTAGGATTAGACATGTTCTTCATACTTCATGTTGTGTTGAACAATCAGATTATTTTTCCTCAGAATGCCCATCATTCATATTTTATTCCTTTTTCTCTTTTGATCAACTTGCTTTTTTTAGGGGATCGTCTATGATTTTGATGACTAAAGGAATGTTCTGAGTTCAATACAAGTTAAGCTTGACATTTACACTGAAAGTCTATGGGCATCCCAGAAGAAAAATAAAACAGAAATCCAAAGCTTGTGTTTTTGTCAAAGCACTTAAATTTGTTTTGGTACAATTTTACTTTATTATTTTTTTGAGCCATCTAAATCCTAATTTTTGTGATGGGACTACTGTTCTAGGTAGGTTAACTTCTGGTTATGCACTGGAGACACAATTCCTGTGAGTGAATTTTTCCTTTGTTCTTGCGCATATTTATTATGAAAGCTGTTTGGTTGTCCAGACTTTATATGATTTTGACAGAGTTTGTAACTCTGTATCATCATTAGTCTCATGTTATGAGTCTTGTTAGCTGTACTTTGTTAAAAATGTTTACTTTCAACCTGCTGAAGGTCATTGACCCATAGACTTCCACTGTAAGCGCATTACACTTCAGATTCTGTTGGTAAAGATTAGCCTGCATCGAACCCAGAATATTCCTAGCAATAGTCATTTCTGAGTCTTTAACAAGCATATTTTCTTTCTTTCTCTCTTCCTACTGCCATATTCCACCTTCCTACTCTCTCTCATTCTCTGTCTCCCTTGCTGTAGGCAATTCCACGCAGCCCTGGAGGACCTGAGTGAAGCAGTGCGTCTGTGTCCCAATAACCGCGAGATCCAGCGCCTGCTGCAACGTGTGGAAGAAGAGTGCCGTCAGGTTGAACAGCAACAGGAGCTGGATCCTCCTCCTTCCCCTCCCCGTGATCAAGCCCCATCCATGATCCCGCCTCCACCAATGGAGCCCCATATTTCAGACATGGAGCCTGTCCAGGACTTGTTTGAGGAGGATGATGATTACCTTGAGCGGGATTTGGATGGCCTACCGCTTGGTGTTCCTGCTGAGCCCCACAGTATTCCATCTGGACTGCCGGTCATTCAGAACATGCCGCCATCTCCAAGCCATCATGAATCACCCTACTTGGGACAAGCATATGACCTTCGCCCCAGCCCCCCTTCAATGTCCTCTCCTACGCGGCAAGGCTACCAATCCACCTCCCCTTCGCTCTCCCCAACACACCAGAGCTCCCACTTCCGGCCCAGTCCTCCTCATCAGGCCTCCTACCACTTCAGCCCACCACCATCACCATTACGCCGTGGACCACAATACCGTGCCAGCCCCACCTCTGAGGGAGTCGCCATGTACCGTCCCCAGTCTGCCTCTGCAGGACGCTACCAGCAGGACCAGCTTGCAGGACGACCCAAATCCCCTCTGTCTAAGATGAGCAGCCAACGTTCATTCCAATTTTCCCAACAGACTTCACAGCCATCACAACAGAGCCAGTGGTTGCAGCCAGCTAAGGCACAGATCGTCCGCACCAACCAGCCCAGCACTGCGGTACACTCCAGTGCCGTACTGGGTAGTAGTGCGTACAGTCAGATTGCGCACTCGATGAGTGCCCGCTGCCCAGGGGACATGGATGAACTTGGGGATGGAGGGTACTCACTTCAACCTCAGGGCAGTCTGAGTGCAGGGGCCTTGTACCAGCGTGCCATCAGCATGGATCCTGGCCTTGTGGAGGATGAGCTTCCCCAGAGGCCCTCCTCTGCCTACAGACCCAGTCCTGGAGGTGTCCGCTACGGTCAGACACCGCAGATCAGCCGCAGTCAGTCGACCGCCTACTATCCGGTCTCACCCCACGAAATGGAGCGACAGGTGACCCTGGGTTCACCTGAGAACCTTCATGCACACCGACGTCCTGTCAGTGCCAATAATGCAGAACCCAAACAGCACCCACCAGCTCCACGTCCCCTTATTCATTCCCACAGTACAGGTCTACGCTTCTCTCCATCTAGCAACAGTTTGGTGGCAGGTTCTGCTGCTAACCTAGGCCCAGGATTCAGGGTGTCAGCTTCCACACAGCAAATGGAAATACCCCTAAAGATTTCCTATGAAGGAAGCTATCATGACGACCTTTCACCGATGTCACCTCCACAAGGCACAGACTTCCGGGTGGTGGGTGGAACATATCCAGGAGAGGCCCTTCGCTCCCGCACCACGCCTTTCATGGGCATCATCGACAAGACTGCACGGACTCAGCAGTACCTTCAGCAGCAGCCTTCGCTTACACCGTCCTCCTCGGGTTCTCGACCCTGGGCTGTTTCTTCTCTGGATACAGTGGTGAACAGTCCAGCCACTTCCCCTAGCAACATGGGCTACGGGCAGCAAGCGGCACCCCTCAGCCATATCGCCTACTACAACCGCACCAACAACGCTCACAATGGCCACCTCATGGATGATGATTTCTACGCCAACCCTCCTGGTGTGACACGGGACCGGGCGGACGCTATGGGCCGAGTTAGCCAGGTTCCCACATACCCAGATGTGAAGGTGGCACGGACTCTACCAGTTTCCCAGGCCTACCAGGAGAATGAGTATAGGCAAATGTCTCGCAATGAAAGGCAAGGCCCAACCTCACCCATTAAACCAAAGAGACCTTTTGTGGAGTCTAATGTATAAGAAGGAATAGGCAGTGTGCAAGATTTATTAGAACATTCCAGAGGAATATCTAACATGTTGAACATCTTATCTCTTCATTTTTGTCCCATATCTTGATTAAGAAAATATGGACCTGTTGAAGTGAATTCCACTCATGTGAAGTAAATCTAGTATGTACAAATGAAGTGCATCTGTATTTGCTCTGGACACAAAAATGGAAGTATCAAGACCCATTGGAGTAAAAGTAGGCCTGTGTAACTGCTGTACACCAACCTTCTACTTTTCTGTACCTTCCGAGTGGGCGGCTACTCAATGCCAGCCATGGACACGTTGCTGAACATTGCCCCTGGACCAGATGTCCCCAGCAATGTCCCCAATCAGACCAGTAATAATCGCTGAGAATCCTGCTGTGTCTCGAGATGAAAATGTACCTAAATATTCCAGATCAATATTGCTTAGGCAAAAAAGTAATATTTAACATTTTAAGTTATGTTTGTAAAAATATAAATGTATATCTAAATTTCAATGCAGGTGTTTCTCAGTTTGCCTTTAGTTCCTAAGTTGACACGCATTCAGCAATGTGAAATGTGTTTAGACTTTTTATGGGCATTTTTATTTTTTGTCAACAGATTACAAAGGTCAGCAGGATTGCTACATTTTACATGATGCGAATATATGCAGTGTTTGGTTAATAATTTCATCTGCTCATGGGAAGTAGCATCCAGGTGATCAGCTGTTAATGTACTTAGTCCCACCATTAAAGCAGAAATGGTCTTTTCCAAAGAAACTTTTCTCAAGGGACATAGGCGTGGGGGAAACTTCTTTTTTGCAGCCTCAGAATCCACATGCTCTCGTTCATTATGTTTTGAGAGTTTATTTGTGCACTGAAACATACACATAAGTTGCAAAAATGTTTGCCTTCATGTTTGCCTCACCATTGAACTAACATACTATTGGAAGGTCAGGCACTTTTTTATGGATTTCTTGACGGTATATTTTGGGAGGACGGCAACGAGTCAGATTCACTCACTGGATCTGCCTTTACTAATCAATGTCAACTGCTGTTGAAAAAGAGCAGGTCTTTTTGCAGCGTTTAATTTTTTTCTTTCTTTTAGAAAAATATGCGGTGCACTCCGAGTTGACCTGGAATACTGCTTACTGTACAACAGTGTTTGTATTTAACTATTTTGTTTCTTTTTGTATGACCGAAATGTACATGGCTGTAAATAATGTGCTGAACTAGAACGCATGCTCTCTGCTAATACACAAACCTGAGTGTGTGTGTGTGTGTGTGTGTGAGTGTGTGTGTGTGGTTTTATGTATGAGGGAAAAGACTGGCACAAGATATTTTCTTGTTTCCCTTATTAGACAAAAAAGAATTTAAGTTTAGGTTTTGTATGTAATTTGTTTTAATATTTTGATTTTGTTTAACTGGGCTTGAAGGAGGATTCATTGTAAATTGTCTGTAAATGTGAGCTGTGATGTTTTGCTGGGAAGGAAAATCAGAAACGTGAATGAGGACTTTTTATCCGGTTCCACGATTGTAAACTGTACAATCATCTGTATGTATGAGGGAAATAATGAGCTTATTTAAAAAAAAAAGAATACCACTTCAAAGAAAATCAAGGTGAAATAACTTACCACTGAGTCACTTATTTATCATTCTTTATTTCGGTTAAAATCTTGGTACACTGTACATTCTTAATCAAAACTGAACTTAAAAAGCAAGCAGTATGAACACAATGATATTTTATATTAAATAGAAGAGTGATAGAAATATTTCTGCTACACTTCAACTGACAAGTATACAATACAAACATGCAAAGAAAAATACAGTTCAAGGGACGGATCACCAACAGATTGCTTGTCCTCTAATTCTAATTATCAAAAGAGGATTTCAGTTTTTTTTTTTTAGTACAGTCTGGTTAAATAAATTCTAAGGCACAAGAAAGTACATCCTGATATTTTAAATAATCTAATGCATTTAAAGACAATATAATATTTACAACTCCAGTTTGGTTTGGCACAATTTTATATATATATTATATATAAATAAGACACTTAATTAACTCCAATAATAATAACAATATCATAATAGGTTTTCATGGTGCTAATTTAATCCTACCTTCATGTTCATATGAAAAATACAAAGAGTACGAAGACTGCAAATGGAGGAACTGGCTGACAGGTTTGCTAAGACACCGGTAGAAAGTGCAGAAAGGCAGTTATTGGAGTATATTAAGGCATTAAGGAGAACTAGGGATTTCTCCTTCCGACAAGGTCTTAAAGTGCACGGATAAAGCCTCCTCCTCAGGATTTGGTGGTCGCCTAAAATCTTCTCTCGTCACCACGTAACCCACCACGACCCCAAAGCACACCAGCAGCAAGCCTAAAATATTTGCCAGGATCCCCTCGGAATCAAACTTGGAGTAAGTTGACCTGAGAACAGAAAATGTGCCATAACATTTTTAGTGGTTAATGAATGGAAAAACACTATTGTAGCTCAAAAAAAAATCAACAAGGTGCAGAGCCTGAAACGCTTATTTAATAAAGACTTAAGGCCTGTTCACATCAAGAACGATAGCTACTAGTGTCCATATCACAATGACATTGTTCCCTTTATTATAAGCGTACGCAGCAGTTTTGTGGTCTGTCGTTTTAAATGCTTGAGCCCTTTAAAGCAGGATGGATTCTGATTGGCTGTCAATGTCTTTTATCATCCATCAGCTGGAAAAAAAAATGGCTCCAATAGTGATTCCAATGGTATCGTTTCACTGTGCCGTTATAGCTCTAAAAAGCGTTAGTCCACCACAACTATATCTTTATCGTTATCATCATTGGTATGAACGGGCCTTTTCAAGTCATGTCACTGTGTTGGACTTTTCCTATTTATGTCCATTGTATTATTTGGATATGACGAATTAAGTGTTTATTTATGCAAGTTAATAATCATATGCACAGTATATTTGATCATTTTTAATAAACTATTCTTGAGTTACGCAGTGAATAGCATTTGACGCTCCACAGTGGATGGAGAAAAGAAGCCAAGTGTCATTAATATTCACTGAAAGTCTCTTTTTGCTGTGACTCATTCTCACGGTGACTCATTCCTTTTCTCCCATTCAAAATTTAGACATCCACTGACACTCACATGATACTGAAGAGCAGTTTCTCTGTGATTCCCAGCAGACAGGTTCCCACAGACATGGCCAGCAGCAGCAGGCCGAAGAAGACGTGCAGAGGAAGATACCAGCTCCTCAGCTGAGCAGATGCCCATGGGAAAAGGAAAAATCCCAGTCCCAGTAACCACTGGAAGAAATGAGAGAAGTCGTAAGTCCAAAGACAACTTGAGGGGAGGAAAAATTTTAATAATCTGTAAAAATGCTCAGGTGTACTTATAGTATGAAGTGGACTAAAAGGTCAGGTTTCAAGGCTGAATTAGCAGTATCAATGAAAACACTATTGGCAGTGTTCAATAGTGACGTTAGCAGTGTAATGGATGTGACCATCCACAACGCTTCCAAAATGAAATAACGGCAAATTACCTGCAGGAAAAACAGCACAAACGTGAGCATGCCACACCAGCTGTGCAGAGAATACATGTGAGAGATCTTGGCCGATGAATGGAAATCAAATGCGGCCACAAGACCTGAGGAGAGAAAGGGATATTAAAAACTATTTTCTGCAATTAATGCAAATCAAATGAATGATGTTTTAGGTGTTTTATCTATTTTTGTCTTAGTAAACTTTGAAGATACTTGTATCTCTGAAAAATCTCCCATTTCTATTCAAACTCTAAAGGAAAATATTCATCTATTCCCTAAACATTTGCATACTTAATTTATATTGTTCTTTTCTTTCTTCCGTTCCCATCAGAATTTCTTTTAATGGATTTGTAATTAGTCTCTTACTCACACCAAGGCTGCATTCATTTAATCAAACAACATTAGACATGTCTTTACTGTCACTTTTGACCAATTTAATGCATCCTTGCTGAATAAAAGTATTAATTTCTAAAAGGTGCACAATGTATGTATTCAAGACAATACATCATCGATCCATCTTCATTGTCATGGCTTTTCAGAGATGCCAAGAACTGAGGGATTTAAAATGTTGTAAAAGCAATGTGGAGATGGTCTTTTTATCACTCAACAGGTGAGGAAGGTATTTTATTGAGTAGATAAATTTCCATATGTACCTCTCTATCTGAGTTTATTAAAACGTTATCTATTGTGAAGGGCCATTTCATTACGCTTGTTGTAGTGCTGGAATTAATTTTCATTTCACTCATTTTAATTTATCTCTTAAGCCCAGTGAATGTTTTGTGAGCAGCGGGATAACCATATTCCTCCACACAACCAAAGCACAACCAAAATAATGTTCTTCCGCAAAACACATGCAGTTTTGTTTTACATGGTTAGTTACATGGTACACCTTTAAAAAAAAGAAACAAATATATATATATAGACAGTTACAGAGCAGTCATCGGTGTTGACTTCTGGAAATGCAAATCGAGATATCCTGTGCTTTGCGTTTAATAAATTGCATCTGTTTATCAGAAGAAAATTTTAGTTTTCCCCTTATTTAACGGATCAAACAGCACATTAGTCACGGGAAATGATCGTGACCGCAGCAGTTGAGAATTGGTGTCATTAAACAAATACCCAGCAAAGCAACAGAGCTGCCAAACGTACAAGTCATCTATTTGTTCTTCATGTTGGACTTACCCACAATACTGATGATGAGGGCTATCATATGCAGCAGAGCGTGGAGAATTTTCACAGAACGTTTAGCCTCGTTTCTAAAGACACGGTAAACCAGAACCGCTGTGGTAAAGAGAGAACAAGCTGTTTTTAAAGCCATTTTATGAGGCATTCCAAGTATAAAGTAACATATAGAAGTGTTAAAGGCACCAAAAAACAGCCTACGTCAGATTTGAAATTCTACAGATGCAGTAACATGTCAAATAACAGGCTGAGGATGTATTCCCAAGTGTCTTTTTGGCCTTTGTACAAGCAGACAGATCCCCTCTGGGCTGTTTTTACTGGTGCTTTTTGGGACAGTTAAACCTCTAATAGGCCAATGACCTTTCAGCTATGATGTCCTAATTAAATTGCAATGACAAGGGCTTTGAATCAGAGGATCACTGCTAAACATATTAGCTCAATTAGCATCTGTCTCTGTTGAGTGCTTTATTAAGTGTCCAGATGGAAGAACCATGAATAGACTGGGATTATGCTTTAACAGCAGAAACGTCTGTTTATGTATACATACTGCATACATATTATATCAGATTATAGAGATGAAATGCATCCAGTTCAAAAGGTTAAACATAATTTCTCTTCTCTAACAATTTTCTTTACTGTAACCTTGACTACAGCAGTTACTGATTAATAGAGGAAACCACACAATACTATCTCTCAGTGGGGCTCGCTCTCTGTTTGAAAACCAACCATTAATTATTCTAGCCCATATTGATTCATAAACACACACATAAATAAATTCAGATATTAGCTCTAATAACATTAGCTGGTCCTCCCTTTTCAGTAATGTGTGTGTGTTTTATTGCAGAGTCACACACACACACACACACCCTGAAGGGCTGAGAGACAGAAGACACACAGATGGCTTATTAGACAATTACACTGAATCTCCTGGTCTTTGCAACCAGTTATTCTTTATCACTGACATTTGGCCAAAACACAGTATTAAAGGAAAAGAGAGCACACTTTTTGATGAAGGATTTTATATATATATATATATATATATATACACTCACACACATACATACAATAAATATATTGTATGTATATACACTACTGTTCAAAGATTTGAGGATTTTTCTGCAGCACAACTGTTTACAACATTGATAATTATAAAAAGAAAAAGTTTCTTGAGCAGCAAATCATCATATTAGAATGATTTCAGAAGGATCACGTGACACTGAAGATTGAAGTAATGACGGTAATGAAGACGAATACTGTTTTCAATGTATTTTGATTCAATAATGCAAAAAACATACGGACCCCAAACTTTTGAACAGTATTTATATAAACATTTTAACTGTTTATATGATTTTTAATGAGTCTGTTTAATCACAGTTTTTACCTAATAGTGTAGTTTAAAATACACTGTTTGAGTGAGGGAATAAATGGGTACATAAACAGGTGAAATAATGGAACCATTTGTTCATTTCATCAACAAATCAGAAGAAAACTGGGTTAATCAGTCATTTCAAGGTATTTAAAAATGATTAAATGAAAAAAAGGATTAGTTTTCTAGGCTGTTGTATGCAGCATTTATACTATTTCCTGAACAGTTTGCAAACATCACTTAATTAAAATTGTACAAAAAAAAAAAAACATAATATATTTTATCTTCTAATTCTTACCATCTCCATAGAGGAAGACCAGGCCGAGGACCATACAAAGAGGGTGGACATTAAACTCTTGCGCTGAGCCGTCCCAGGCGTAGCCTCCCCGGTAATGTCCCATCCACACGCCTGTGATCACTACACATGCAACCCCGAGCACCTGAGAACACACCACGAACCCCGGCAGCGTCCGCAAGCCGCCCACGCTCAGCGGCATTCCCTCCATTCCCTGGAAGACAAGCATGAAAACGCTTTAAGGCATGAACAAGACTCCACCTCTTATGCAAATTAAATGTTTAAGGAATAATACAAATACAGATAAGCAGATTTGCTTTCTACATGAAAAATATAATGTTCAAGATATAATAAGAGCCAAGCACCTGGAAAAGTTATAAGAAACGGTTATAAGTGTAATTATTTGTTTTATTAATAATAATAAGTAGATTCATGCTATACACAGGCATGAAATAATAAACAATGCACAATCCTTTAGTTTTATAACTACAACATTATTTAATAACCAATGTGATAATATCAGCAGTGAAGAAGCTTCTTTCATTCACAGTGCACTAAGTCTTTAAATTGATGATCACGTGATTTCAGTCGTTTGCCTTATGAAACCTATGGCAAGCCGTTTTGACTTTTATTCATTCTCAGGATATGAACTTGTGATATCAACAATTACATTTTCACTAGTTAAAATGTTAATTTTTGATATCAGGAATTACATTTCCACTAGTAAAAACTATCATTCTTGATATCTGTAATTGTATTTTTACTAGTCAAATCTCTCCATAGGCTGCCATTCAAATTCAATTGTTGATATCAAGAATTAATTTCTTACTAGTTGAAATTCCAGTTTCACATATCAGGAATACAATTCTCACTAGTAACAATGCAAATTTCTGATATCAACAATTACATTTTTTCTAGTGCAAATGTCTATTCTTGATATCAACAATTGAATTTCTACTAGTAAAAATGTTCATTTGTGATATCTGAAATGAATTCCTGATATCAGTATAATTTCTGATATCTAAAACGGCTTTCTTACTAGTAACAATCACATTCATGATATCAGAAATGAACATTTTTACTAGTAGAAATTCAATTGTTGAAATCAAGAATAGACATTTGCACTGGTAACAATGTAATTGTTGATATCAGAAATTGCCATTGTTACTAGTGGAAATCTAATTCCTGATATCAAGAATTAACATTTTAACTAGTAAAAATGTAATTGTTGATTTCACAAGTTCATATCCTGAGAATGAATAAAAGTCAAAACGGCTTGCCATACAAACCTTGAGTAAACACACTCTGCAGATGCGGACCTCAGTCTCGTGTGTTTAGGCATCATGTGGTCTGACTGACGAAAGCACAACAGCCTCGTGTAAAAACAATGTGTTATGATGATTAACAAGCTTAAACTCCCACACACACAACATGTTTAGAGGTCTAGAACCACGAACCTCGCGATAATGACACGTTTTAAGATGAACCCTAGGATAATAGTGGGAAAAGACGTCATGCAAACCATAATCTAGAGCTGATGCGATTTTAAATTATACACGCGCAGTCAGAAGTCTGAACACAGTGTCGCTCACCTGCGCCTAGAGTCTCCGGACAGCCTGGAGGAGGAAAGGGCGTTTCTGTTATTGGGTATTTTAGACAAGAATCACAAGATCCTCACTGCTAAAAAATGTATATGATACTCTCTGTATACAATGAACTCGAAGTCTGTGATGATGTCGATTCACGCGCCGGACAGACGTTTAACATAATAAAACTTCTATATCTTCGCTTGACGCACTCGGAAGCTGACGGAGATGTTAGGCCACGCCCCCTGGACATCTCTACTGGCTGCTGCGCGGGAGATGGGAGGTATTAATATGCAGAGGATGATGCTTTCGTTGCCTTGGTAACCACTGAGTGATTGCTGTTGATTTGTTCATATTTGTTCATTACGTGGCCAGTAAGTGATTAATAATAATTGATTGTTTATTTACTGATATTTGTTTTGATTCTTTATAGCTGGGTCATTCCACACCTTTTGCGTCCTTAAGAAATAATCAGACATAGAAGAACTATAACAACAGATAAATCTGTGATTTGAAAACACATAAATATTGTGTATTGTTTTATCAATATTACACCAGAGTAAAGTCAATGAAATATTATTTTAAATCATTAAAATGGCTTTTATTCTGATGAAGGTAAGGTGTTTGGCCTGTCCCTGGCTATGATTGTGCTTTTAAATAGCACATGGAATGCAAAATGATACAAAAATCACATTTGCATTTTGTTCTGAGTATAGTCTTATTGTCAAGCAATGTTTTAGGGTAAGTATACATCACGTTTTATAAAATATACATCATTTTATCGGTGTCTCCAACTTCGTGTCAACCCTGTTACCCTCATCAAAACAAAATGTGTAAAATAAAGGTAGATTCGGGTGAAAGATCATCTCTCAACCATGTCAGCAGTTAAAACACAAATAAGTTTCTCTATCTCTTCTATAATGCTCTATTTTTGATTATCATGAGGTTTGATTTGGGGGGGGGGGCATGCAATGTCAAACCTGTTACCATTTTTCAAGAATACATTTAAACATGTAATATAATTTACAAACTGAAAGGCTTGAAATGGTCAAACCTGTTACCGTCTTTTCCAGAGTAACAGCTCTTGACATGTGGATAACAGATTAGCTGTCACACTTAGCCACTCTGACTTTAACATTTATCTGAGTAAAATGGAAACATTGTAAAAGGTCATCCCAGGTGTATTATTGATCTGATGTCTATATCATTCAGTGTGGGGGACATCAGATGAGCGTCAGTTACATTAGTTAGTATTGGTAGTTTTTTTTAGTGTTGGTAGTAGTATTGTTGGTGCACGAATCTTGGAATTAAAGTATTAACTATTTAAATAGTTTTAACATCGTGTTCATTTAATTTTGATCTTATATTTTATTATATAAACTTTTACAGATGATAGTAGAATGTCATTAAGTGCCGCAGAGAAAAAAAAGGCGCTACCGCTATTCGTAGCCTATTATGTAAAAGTCTGGGGACGGTAAGATTTTTTTTTATATATATATATATTTGAAAAATTCCAATGAAAAAAGTAATAAAAATTTTAAAAGTTACATTGTGAAATATGATTACAATGGACTATTGGTGCATTCATGTCGGAAAGATTATGTATAGCCTACTAGCTGAACACATGAACACAACTTATAAAGTCGGAATTGCGAGATATAAAAAAGTCGCAATTGCGAGTTATAAAGTCATAATTCTGACTTTTTTATATGTGACTTTATATCACGCAATTCTGTGAAAAAAAAGTCAGAATTGGGAAATAAAAAGTCGCAATAATCTTTTCTTGGCGGAAACGGGCTTCCATAGTTATACACGGAGCAATAAGCCAGCTGGCAAACTTTCGGTGAAATATCACTCGTTGGTGTGTTGAGCATTAATTATGTAATGCTTAGTTGATAATGATAATTAGATAATCAGGCCTAGCATTATTTTAGTTATTCAAACGTAAGACGACAATGATGAGCCTCAAACAGCTTATTCAAGACAGTAGCCGACTAAATAAAATAATAATAATAATAATAATAATAATATGCACTCTTTCTGATGCTTCTCATTTTGTTAAAAATTACTAACACCCAGCATATTCGGAATGTAAACTTATGAACAGAACTGCATATCTGTGTTTGACTTATCAGGACAGAATTATGCGTTGAGTCCATTTGCATAGCCTACTACAGGATTATACCAACTGAACCTTGAATATCAACCTTATGTCACATACTGACCACAAGAGGGATGCAATGAGCTGTGGATGTGGCTGCAATTCATCTGCAATATGTCCTGTCGACATTGGCCACAATATCAGAGCTTATGCTGACATAATGTGCATGCATGATGTGTCACCCTGACATTGTCTCCAGCGCTATAATCCTGCTCTCCGTCAATAACACCATTCTTCCCCTCACTTTCCCCGTCCTTTCATTTCCTGCCTTTCTGCTGACGGTGGGAGTGAGCGCTGAGGGATGACATTTCGAGTATGACTTCACAATGCAATGACTCACAATTGATTCACTGTTTTACGATTACAAATATAGAAACTTTCTCTCCCCCCTTTCTTTCTCGTCCTTTTGAGCTAAGGGCCAACTTCCTGTCAGGTGAGGAGATCCGAGTATATGTCTCACTGCGGCATTATAAAAATGTCCCCTTTGAAAGTTATACTTGCAGGTTTCTCACAGACATGCATATATATATATTGACGCCTGTCCTGTTTTAACCTTGTTTGACAGCCGTACCCATGAATATGTATGCGAATTGCATGGTCCTGCGGGATTGCGCCAGGCCCGGCTCGGCTCCACACCCAATCGGAACCATTGCAAATTAGTGCGATGTTCAGTTGAGCTCCAGATTTTCAGGATTTCAGCCGCTTGGTATCAAAAATCCGCTTGTTGTTTATAAACTAGAAAGCAGTATTAGAACGTGACCGTGGTCTTCATTGACATTTAAACTATTTTAAACCCTTAGTGAGCAAGAAGACTTGAAAGAAACCGTGACCGCCCTGAGGTCTCTTTTGCGTCTTATCGAGCTTAAACGGATAAATACACAAAATAAAAGAAGAAACGGGAAGAGAAGCTATCTCCAGAAGCGTGTGAACAGTTTTGTAGTGGTTGCGTGCAAGTTCTGCTCATTTAAATGCTGATGAGAGACATACTTGCAAGTGTATGCTAATTAATAACCCCCCCAAAAATGCAAAACTTTCAAAAACACTCAGCAATGTGATTATTTTATTGAGTGAAAGGCAATGGGTTTAATCAGTGACGCTATTACTGGATTTGCTCTCTTCTTGTCTTGGTGTTTTTACAAGCAGAAAAGGCGGAAAAACGAATTGCGTTGTCCAGTATTCTTGATCTGGCTTACTATGGCAATTCTCGATGCAGCATGAATGATGCACCTACAATGGTCACACTGTTCACAATCACAACAGAAATCAAAATGCTGCCCTAAAGTCACATAGGAGAAACATAGCGTAATCCTCCCAATATGGCGGATAAACAAAGCAGTTACCCAGAACTCAACAAGGAGTGTGTATATATATATATATATATATATATATATATATATATATATAACATTATGACCATGAGAGGTGAACAACACTGATTATCTCTTCATCATCACGGGAATATGTTAAGCAGAAAGTGAACATTTTGTCCTCAAAGTTGATGTTTTAGAAGCAGGAAAAATGGCCAAGCGTAAGGATTTGAGCGAGTTTGACAAGGGCCAAATTGTGATGTCTAGACGACAGGGTCAGAGCATCTCCAAAACTGCAGCTCTTGTGGGGTGCTCCCGGTCTACAGTGGTCAGGATCTATTAAAAGTGCTCCAAGGAAGGAACAGTGGTGAACCGGCAACAGGGTCCGATCCAAGAGACGAGCTTCTGTAGCTCAAATTGCTCAAGAAGTTCATGGTGGTTCTGATAGAAAGGTGTCAGAAAAGCTCATAGCTGCAGACCAGTGAGGGTGTCCATGCTGACCCCTGTCCACCGGCAACAGTGGGCACATGAGCATCAGAACTGGATCACGGAGCAATGGAAGTGACTCATTTCTTTTACACCATGTGGATGGCTGGGTGCGTGATGTCTGTTGGATTTGTTTTTGTCAACTTAGTAAAATTGCTTGTTCAATTCATGTTCCTTTTACAAAACACATGGCACCAGGATGCACTATGGTAAGAAGGCAAGCCTGCGGAGGGATGTTCTGAGGGAAATCTTGGGTCCTGCCATCCATGTGGATGTTACTTTGACATGTACCACCTACCTAAGTGTTGTTGCAGACCATGTACATCCTTTCATGGAAACTGGTGTCTGTGTGCTGGAATGGTTTGAGGAGCACAACAATGAGTTTGAGGTGGTGCCTCGGCCTCCAAATTCCCCAGATCTCAATCCAATCGAGCATCTGTGGGATGTGCTGAACACGTCCGATCCATGGAGGCTCTACCTCACAACCTACAGGACTTAAAGGATCTGCTGCAAACATCTTGGTGTCAGATCCCACAACTCACCTTCAGGGGTCTAGGGGAGTCCATCCCTTGACGAGTCAGGGCTGTTTTGGCAGCAAAAGGGGGACCAACACAATATTAGGAAGATGGTCATAATGTTACGCCTGATCAGTATAAAGTCTCTTTTAAGACCTGCCCCTTTTTGTGAAAAATAAAATGATGCTAACACCGGCCCACCAGGAATCTCACTTGACCTACCTTATCTCAAATCTGGAGACAGGCCTGAGTTGTGCATGCTTGAGAGCGAGAGAGAGCGGTTTGTCTTTAGTACCTTAAGCTGTGCAGTACGGTAATGCAGGGTTTTTATTCGCTTCTAGATCACGCTAACCTGCTAACTGGTAACCTGCACTACAGCGATGTGTCATGTCGCCATGACAACAGCCGGCTCTCTGCACTGCTGCTGCCTGTCGGCCTCCAACTCCAGCCAAGAACACAACAGAGAGAGGGAAAACAGGAAAACAGCTAAAAATAAAATGCAAAAGAGCAGATTTGAAAAAAAAGACAACTGGAGTCCAAATAATTACTTCCTAATTGTAATATGAATAACACGACAATAGTACATGATTATCTGATAGTCTATATAAAAAGACATTTAACAATTATATCTGTTTTGACTACCTAATTACCTCTTTCTCTGGATGCTTTTGAGTGCAAAAGAAAAATAACATGCAAACTTTATAGGCTCTATAGCTTGTGTGGGGGGGTGTCCTTGTAAATATTTTTATGTAGGTTATGTAAGTAAAGCTTAATAAGATATGGGAGGGGGGAGGGGGAGGAAATGGCACAAATTTGTTTGTGTGAAAGAGTGCAATAACCTCGGTATGTTTTCATTATAGTGAGAGAGGCTGCTAAACAATGGATGGCCGTAATCTTTGTGAGGAATAACGTCACAGATGCTTCTGGGAGGACTGTATCCGCGGAGGTTTTCATGCTTTTATTTCATGCGCTAATGGTGAGTCATAACTGTTAGGACTGGAGATGGTTCTCCATGGAGACGTGATGCTGGATCTCACCACTCTCCTAAAGATTCACTTTGGCACCTCAACATTTTTAATCAATTGAAAGCTACATTTTATGCTTTATTTTGGTAAAACTTATTTTACTGTGTCCTTGTCACACATTACATGTAGTTACTGATAACTAAAAATTATGCATAATTACATGTGGCTAACCCTAAACCAAACCCTAACTCTATAGTAAGTGCATGTAGTTAATTATTATTACTTTGTACTTAAATGTATATTTACACTGTAATACAGACACCTTAATACCCAGTATTTTAAGTAATGATGATGGTTGTCTGTTGGATTTGTTTTTTTGTCAACTTAGTAAAATTGTTCAATTCATATTCATTTTGCAAATCAGTAAAAAAAAAAAAAAAACACCATGGATGCGTCCAAAATCGCATATTCTCTTGAGTAGGTGCTTGTTCTGAATGAGTAATTACAAAGTAATTACCAGCATCAGTTGCGTCGCTTCACTGCCATTCACAAATCCTCACCTGTGGCCTCATGGGATAGCAAGTATCATGTGCACAATTCGCCCTGAAACACAACACAATAAAGTTCAAAATTCACAATACAGGTAAAACAACTGTAAAAACAATGAATACAATTAATACAGTGCCTATTTCTACAGATTTTTTTAGAGCGTAGCCAGAAAGCAAAAGTTCGTCAAATGAATAATTAGAAATAATCAAACAAAGAATCAATTATCTGAATTGAGAATGCAATATTATTGAAAGACCAAATAAAATAATAAAAAATAACATTTCAGATGAATATTTTCATAATAAGATGAATGATAGATGCCATTTTAAATACTTTTTCCCCACTGTGCCTATTGGTGCCATCCAAACTGTCATTATTTGCCCTGAAGTTGTTAAAGGTGTTAAACATTCTTTCTTCTGTGGAGCATAAAAGAAAATATTTTGAGAAATGTCTCATTATATTTTGTCCATACAATGGCAGCCAATGGTCACTAACATTCTTTACAATATATTCTTTTGTGTTCCACAGTCATACAGATTTGGAAGAAGATGAGAGTGAGTAGATGATGACTGAAGATCAGTTTTTGGTTGAACTGTCTGTTTAAGGCTTCATGGTGAAGCCTATTTTTGTATTTGACTTCATGCTCTAATGTTACCCAATGGACTGCAGACTCTGGATCAAGAACTACCAAACTCACTTAAGATTTTGAAGTGTATGTGCCAAGATAAAACAACTTTCCCGTTCAACTCTTAAATTTTAGGAGCAAATTTGCTTTTTAAATGTATGCAGTAACCTGTGACTTTTAAACACACACACTCACACACACACACACTCCCACATCTCCACTCCTGCAGTGTGTTACTGCTAAACAGAGAGAGGGCTGATTTCTGTGACATTTCCTCAATCTTTGTTCTGCGTTCATCCTCTTCTTATCCTGTTTTCTCTCTGTTGTACCAGGAAGAGAACAAAAATTTGTGTGTTTGTCCTTGCGGCTGTGAGGTGGTGGATGGTTTTTGCTGCGGATGGTTTATTTTTAGCCGCTTTTCTTATCTGTCAACATGTGCACATCGATCGCTCCACACCACCTTCACATGAATGAGCCTTTGACGTAAAAGAGCAAACTATCTGCCGCTCGCTGGGAAGAGAGAGCGAGAGCGATCTGTTTCCCCGTTTGCCTGGAATTCCAGTCTGCTCTGATGCACTGCTTCACTCTGAAGTCTAAGGGAAATGACTGCGTTTATGTGTAGCCAATAAGCGTATAGTGAATCTATGCAGGCGTGCATAAGTGCATGTATCTATATTTAAAGAATGGCTCTGTGACCTGTGGACTAGAATGAGGCATGCAAGCAGTCAGATGCATCCATGGCAACCTGGTGAGTGTGCAGAACAGAGTAAACAACCACTTTGGACTGTGTGTGAATGTGAATATGAGAGAGAGAGAGAGACTGCATTTATGAGACCACCATGATAAGACGTGATCTAAGTGATATGTAGGGTAATTGCGCACTGGAGAACAGAATACCGAACCACTTGAAATGAACTGTTAAGATGAACCGCCCACGAACAAAAAGCCGCCGTTCCACCTCCTGAAACGCTAATTCGAAATGTCAAAAGCATTACCAATGCAAAAACTCATTTGAGAGTGTTGCAGCGTTTGAATGAATAGAATTTGAGAACAAAATAGGTGGGTGTGGGGTCAAGATGTCAAACCTTAGCAGGATGCAAAACTACATGAAAATTACCAGAACTTTCCATCCTGAAAGCATTGGTTAAGTAGAGACAAGGGGGCTACTCGCTTTAAAAGGAATCTCCTGTGTTCAGAAAGCTTCGCTAATAAGTCTCGCTGTGGTCGTTTTAAAGGGTTAGTTCACCCAAAAATGAAATTTCTGTCATTAATTACTCACCCTCATGTCGTTCCAAACCTGTAAGACCTTCGTTCACCTTCGAACACAAATTAAGATGAAATCCGAGAGGTTTCTGGCCTCTGAGAGAAAGCAATGTAATTACCACGTTCAAGACCCAGAAAGGTAGTAAAGACATTGTTAAAGTAGTCCATGACTGCAGTGGTTCAACTTTAATGTTACGAAGCAACAAGAATAATTTTTGTTCGGAAACACAAAACAAAAATAATGACATTATTCAACAATTTCTTCTCTGCATTCTATAGACAGTACAGTGCTTGCAGTTTCTAAACATCAGAACGACAAGTCACTTTCCAGGAACAGGGTGCAAAATAATTGCTCCTTTATTAATTATTATTATTATTATTATTATTTAAGTGTGTTTTTTTCTGTTTCAACAAATGGTCAGTGAAAAGGGTTGTGTAAAAATATCATTTTCCTTGGAGTTTGTATTTTTTTGGTCTAATGTAAGTTTAACCATGATTTTGCACATATATATATATATATATATATATATATATATATGGAGATTATATATCATCTCTGTATATTATTACCTATTTTTAAATTGTATTAATATATCCTTAAGATATGACTCTTAGGCTGTAGCTGTAAGGTTAAATATTGGTTTGTAGTTGTAGCTATACAATTTTTTCTTATAAATTACAGAGAGGTTTTCTCTATAGAGAAATAAAGCCTGCGCTTTATTAGAAATCAGATTTTCCAAGACTAACATGGAGTCTTCAACTTGTGACAGGAGGATTCCTCATTTTAATTTCTCAAAATTGTGTAAAATGTTAATTAGCAAAAAAGGACAGAACTAAACTTATTAAATAAATAAATAAATAAGTTGAGTAAAATTAATATAACGTTGATTAAAATAGGCCACATTTTTTTCATTTTTAAAAAAATAAATAATACATTTTAATAAATAATACATCCACAGTACAGCGCAGTACAAGTAGGAAAAAACTTAATAATGCAACACAAAAGAAACTAAATAATTTTCACAGTCTTTATTCACGAAAATATATAGTGCCTTTTAGAGCGAGGGCCCTCAAGGATGATCATATTTGGATGTCCATGGCATCTAAAAGAGTGAAAACCCCTGGCATACAGTACCTTTAAGAAATGGAGTAAGTGCTGTAACATCCTCGCTCGCCCACAACATTCTCCCCACGCATAACACTTCTCCATAACCTACCAAAAGGGGGCGCCCTGCTCTCTAAGACCAGTTTAGTTCCTGTTTCATTTTATACATATTCATATATAAATAAAAAAAAAAAATAGAAAACTCATGATAAAATTGCGCTGTGCTTTGCTGCAAGCTCAGACACTCATAAATAAGAGCGGTCTTCACATCGGCATCTTTGAGACCCGCGAGACCCGCTCTGCGGGTTGTAATCTGTCGTGTCGCGCGCTATTTTTAGAACCCACAGCCGTGGTCACGTGACAGTCGAGAGCACGTCATTAATGTTGTTGTTGGTGGAGAAGCTGCAAATATGGAGGAAAGAGAGTTGAGACAGGAAAATTTGTACTTTTCGTGAACAGGGGAGGAAAATAGCTTTGCAAAAGTGATAAAGTGGAAGACAGGCGCTGAAATAAAACGGGCTGTGACGGCGCGCGGAACGACAACAAGTATCAGGTAAAGTAGAAAGAAACATTGACGCTACATTATCTGATAGTGATGGTTTATGTTCTGTCTTTTCCCTCCTGGATTTGACACCCACCGACAGGCAAAGGTCCTTCCCGCACATTGTGTTGACAGCGGATGGATTTTTGTGCTGCATTTAGACAGCTTTACACCTTTTGCACATTGCTGAATTCGCAGCCTTAAACAAACAGCAAGAGTTTGTCTGATTTAGTCCGAGTTCCTTGCAAACTATCGCCATTTCTTTGCCCGTGGGAATCGCATGACGGGATGAGTTTAATATGTTCATGCCCACCAGTGTCCTAATACAATATCTGAGCGTTTCGATCAGGTTGAACTGGCAGAAGATGTCTTGCGCAGAAGATGATGTTCTCCTGAGCTGGAAGAGAAGCGATTATATCACATTCATCATGATCTTTTATTGCGCAACGATGTACAAAAAGATTTAGAATGTCTCTCGCGCATGCTTTTTTTGTTTGTTTGTTTTTCTGCTCTACCGCAAGGTTATGATGACAGTAACCAGAAAATTAATGAGCTATGTCTGAAGAAGATGTCTTGAGGGATGTATTTAGGTGATATTCCGTGTTTGGGTTTCAGCATAAGTTCTAGATGATGATTAAAAGCTGACATATGCTGAATTTATTCTCAGACATAACCTCAACTGAAGTGTTTTTTGTTTTATTTTTATCAGAGAAAGAACATTCTGTACTTTAGAAGAATCTATCTGTCTGTCTGGAATCAGTGATTGCTTATGAGTCAATCATTTCAGAGGTCAAGTCAAGCTGTCCGCCGCTCACCTCTCTTGTCAAGTGGGTTGACTGAGGACTCCAAGTTATCAAATCATTCCTCAGGGTTTTTTTTTCTTTCTCCTGATTAACTCATCAAATGAAGTCACGACTTCAACCGTCCCAGTAATAGGCTGGTGGATCACTCATGCGCCAAGATTGACATTTTTCTCTTGGCTAATGCAGGATGTGGCTGTGGCTCATTTGTCTTGATTTGTGTGAATGGAAGATGATGCCATTATTGCATTATTTTGTTATGAGTTCAAATGGGTGTAACAATACATCATTGTAGGTTAGTATTGCGAGGTCAGGTTCAATTATGTAATTGGGCTAGGTGAACCAGAACAAAAATAGTTTTGTGATGCTGAGAATCCGGAGAATAGTGACTTTTTTTTTTTTTTTTTTACATGCATTTAGAAGATTATTGAGTTAATGTGTTTTTAAACCAACCATTAAAGAAGCTTAAAAAGCTGTGTTTGCTCTTTAGGATGCGAGAGGGGTCAGCTGATAGTGGATACGACCGTGCTCAAGAATACAAGCCTCAGTCACGTTTACTAGTGAGTTTATTAGTTTTATCCAGGAGATGATGGGTCTGATGAGGACCACCATCTGTTGTTGAAGAAAAGTGTTCCTTTAAAAAAATCGTGCCAGCCAAAAAATTTAATGAAGAAGGTGCAATCTTATAAACTAGAAGAATAATTTAGGAAAGTGGCAAGTTTGTCAGTGTCAAGTTAGTCAGCAGTGGTTTCTGAAGTAACCGATGTCCTTGTATTCTTTTAAATACATCACCTTTTGATTTGATCAATACGCATTCGAGATAATGTGCATCGGATTAGATTAGGATTACTTTCCTGTTTATTCAGCCTATATATTTGTCTACAGGTGACTACAGATGCATTAAAACGTTATTAAAAAGTGTATATTTTTTGGTGGTTTTATTCAATTGTATTCCCTCTTATCTTGCAGTGTATATATAATTTTGTCTATTTTTGTCTGTTTGCTCATGGTTTGTTTTGATTGGCTCAATCTGACTGGCTATTGGACTTTGATCTGCTCTTTCAGAGAAGCTGAGTTGCACATTGCTTGTAGTAAATGTAAGGCAATTGTACTTTATAGGTGCATAGATACTCGGAGGACTTTCTGTCTTTAGAGTGTGTCAATAAAACAAGTTGAAGTTTTGCGCTGGACATCTGTAGTTTTTCCTATTGTGTCTGTGTGTAAAACTTGTTCCACTTCTTTGGTTGCCTTGTTTCCTCACCTACACGTCCACGTTCACACCCTCCTCTTTGCTTTACGTGGTTTGTCAGAATGGAATGCAGAATTCTGGGGTGTTTTGCGTTCTATATGAAGGGCATGGTGAGTCCTAGCAATGAAAAGATCCTAACCTCTGCACCACCCACAGCCACACCAGCCTCCTTCAGCCGCTTAACAATATGAGCGTAACCCCTCTGGGCCAGGAGGTGAGTGTGGAATGTAGGAGTGTGAAAATCCGAAAATATTTTGATGCGTTGAAAACAGATGTTGCCGTGGTTACGCTACGGATGACCTGTACCCTCTTTCACGATCCTCTCCACTCAGAGGCGTCCAACAACTCCCTTTCAGGGTTTCAGCACACTGTCGTGTTTAAACATTTATGGTTGGGGTGCATTTTCAGTGTTGGGAAATCCACTCTCTCTTCCATAATTTGGGTAGATGATTGGACATTACAGGCTCAAAAACAGTAAAGTGGCATGTAATCAATGTGTAATCTAGATACTGTGTAATCAAGGTGTGACTTCCAGTTCCAGGAAGAGAAGTGTAATGAGCTTGTGAACATGGTAGTGATCAAAGCAGTGATGCCTCATGCACTCTCGGCCGTGAATGAAACAAGACAAGAATAGTAATTTTTCTTTGGATTATAGGAGTGTTTCAATGGGTGCAGCATCTACAGCCAGCTAAGCTTAGGCTATATTTAAAATGGGCAAGGCTCGATCTTTGTCATATATTTATATACACTATCATTCAAAAGTTTGGGTCGGTATTTTATTTTTATTTTTTTAAAGGAATTAATAAGCAAGGACATGTTAAATTGATCAAACAAGTAAAGATGTTTGCATTGTTACAAAAGATTTCTATTTCAAATAGATGCTGTTCTTTTGAGCTTTATATTCATCAAAGAGTACTGGGGAGAAATATCATGGTTTCCCCAAAAATATTGAGCAGCGCAACTGTTTTCAACATTGGTATTAATAAGAAATGTGTCAAATTAGAAGGATTTCTGGAGGATCATGTGACACTGAAGCCTGGAGTAATGTACACTAAAGTGCTCGACTTCCATGCACTAATTTGGTACTTAATATACTAAAAATTCTTCTTTAGTACTTCATAGTACATCTTTAGTACATCTAAAGGTGATGATACACTGATACAATGTTGCCGAGCGATGTTGCTTGGGCACTTTTCCATTGAGAATGGGCAACAAATTTCCATCTAAAGTATCCAGATAGAAATTTGTTGCCCATTTTAAATGAAAATGCCCAAGCAACATCGCTCTGCAACATTACTCAAAAAGTTGCCCGGTGTATCTTCACCTTGAAGGCACCATATGTATTTTTTTCACCGCTCTAGGGGTCGCTAAATTCTTCAAAACATTAACAAAGGCGTAGTTTGATGACGCAGTGAATGAGTGGAACATGGAACTTGTCGTCATGCCAATGAATCTAATAATATTTATGGGGAAATAATGTTTATGGATGAGTGAGTGCATGTTTTTAACATGACAGTGGTATGAAGCTGGGCATAGCCGTGCGGGCGCGATTGATAATGAGAGACCGATATCTGTGGCACACGAGTCCCGGGGATAAAGGAACGAGGACATTTCATTCTACCGAACTACTCTCTGTCAAGTCAAAGTTTGACGCAAAGCTCTCATCATCTCGGAAACGCCACGCCGATATTGATCCTCGTTTTATTTCACCTTTTGTCCCAGAGTTTGCTTGCCATGATCCGTAAGCGCGCAGATAGACATTATGCAACTGTTTACGTCTGTTGCCGTGGTTACTATGCGTTACAAGCGGAAACCAGGGATAACGCAGATATTATGTCATTGACAGGCTCAAGTGACAAGAGAGGGACGGGCTCTATTTAAAATTGTGAATTTCCCTGAAT
This sequence comes from Opsariichthys bidens, assembly GCA_037194245.1. Lineage (NCBI taxonomy): Eukaryota > Metazoa > Chordata > Actinopteri > Cypriniformes > Xenocyprididae > Opsariichthys > Opsariichthys bidens. The sequence continues at coordinate 23,714,924 of CM074277.1, forward strand.
TTACAAATTCTTGTAAATATTTAGGATAATGTAAGTACACAGCTGAACGAAATATATAATACTGTGGAAGTGGTTTTTGGATATTTTAATATAAAAATTTTGCATATTCTTTGTACTCAACTGTGCTATTTTGAGACCCCATTAATTTGAACTAAAAAGTGCCTTTTAACATACTATCTCTGAAAAAAATATATCTGTGTTACTAAACTAAATGTATTTAGTTACGACTTTCATACTTTAGTGTATTTTAGTTCATATTCATGGTGTCTCAAAATGGCAAAGTTGAGTATTAGATGTTCTTAAGATTATCTTAAGAAGTACTAAAGAAGAACATTATGGAAGTGTACTTTTTTGTCATAAACAATTTTTTGATGCATTTCTCTTACCCAGGCTTTCTCATATACTGTAGATATGTAGGCTGTTTTGGGTTCATCTCATACCCTTTGGACACATTTCTTAGTGACCCAAGATGGAACAAAATTCCAGGGTGTCTGGTTATTTTTTATGATTTTCCCACTTGATCCACTGCCCTAAAAACATAACTCTCAAGACCTTTTTCTGAATGTGTATGGTTGTAAATTGTAAATTTAGAGGATGATTGAACACAAAGCAGCAGCATTAAATACAACAAACTAGTCAGTTGTTTATTTTAATTAGTTAGTTGCTATTATTGTGCTCAGGGTTTTGAGATGGATGAATTTATTATCAGGTGATGTCAGACAATTAGTCTTTTTATTCATCATTCTGAATTCTTCACCCACCCCACCACACATACACACCCTCTGAACCTCTGTATGCGGTCGAATCTTTTGTGTGTTTGTCTGTAAGCGTTCTCCTTGGTTTCTCTGACGTCTGATTTCTTAGTAATGCTCTGGATTGTGTGGTGTTTCTCAACAGAGCTCTGTGCAAATCTGAATATCATTCTTTGTCAAAATGTAGTGAACTATTGGGTGAGTGAACAGCAGTCTTTTTGCAAACTGTGTCACACAGCTTATTTTAGACGTTACTGTTTTAATTTATACTGGTCTATATTTCAGCAGACTATTGAAAAGAATGGACCAAATTTCCCAATAGACTTCTGACAGTTTTCTGGATTTATATTTGTAATGGGTCTCTTATTCAGGGTGATTTGCTGTGAGTAGGCTATTCCACCGACCCTTAACTGCACAATATTGCCAATTTTGGGGGACATAAAAGCGGATTAATTTTGGGAAATTCGCTTCTACCTCCACGAGATGCATTGGTTCAGTTGAGTGAATTTATCTTTATTATTATTATTATTATTATTGCTCCGGACATTTCAGGTTCAAAAACAGCTGAGTAAAGTGCCAAGTAATCAGTGAGTAATCTACGTCGAAGGTGTGTTTCAGAAGAAGATGTTTTGTAGAATCTCGGTAACCAAACCATTAAATTCCATTGTATGGAAAAAATATTATGGAAGTCAGTGGCTGCTGTCAACTGTTTGGTTACTGTCATCCTTCAAAATATATTCTTCTGTGTTCGGCAGAAGAGAGAACAACCAACAGGTTTGGAACAACTTGAGGATGAGTAAAAGATGACAGAATTTTCATTTTTGGATGAACTATTCCTTTAAAGTATATAAAGCTATACCAAGACCCTTAATGGCACAATAGTGGAAACTATTTGATGATATGATTGGATTGTGATTGTGTGTTATACTTTGTGTTTATTTGCATTCTGGGATGCCCTGGCCCCTGAGGTAATGCAAGGTTTTTTTTTAAACCTGGGTCTGGAGACAGAAAAGGGGTAATAATAAAAGTAATTTAATCCATATTACTATAATTTTCCATTGAAATTTGCAGTTACTAATAGTATTACATGATTATTTATTGGAAATTTGAAAGTAAAGCACTGAGCTTGAATTGAGATGCAGATAAAAATGTTTTATTTTATCTAAAATTATTTAAAAAATCGAAATTCAGTCACAATTTAAAGAAAAGCTTTTTTTTTTTAATGAGACTTTATGACTTTTTCCCTGTGCTGTGTAGTAACAGATTGGCGCGCGAGAGCCTGTTCTGAGCTTGCACTGCTTTGCACTGTTCGTTATTGTCGGATCTGATGAACAGATTGTGCTTCACATCTCCAACAAGTAATGCAGTTTAGTTCCGCTTTTAATTTTTTTTATTTGCTGTTTGATGTGTCTCATATGCATTAGCCTATGTGCAAAAGAAATGGCAGCTCTCATCAGTTGGGCAACGTGGTGGTCGCACCACTGTGACCTCTTATAAAATGAAAGAGTTAGTTCACCATAAAATGAAAATTCTGTCATGAATTACTCACTCTCATGTCGTTCTACACCCGTAAGATCTTCGTTCATCTTGTGAACAAAAATTATTTTTGATCAAATCTGATGGCTCAATGAGGTCTCTATTGCCAGCAAGACAATTAACACTTTCAGATGCCCAGAAGGGTACTAAAAACATATTTAAAACGGTTCATGTGACTACAGCGGTTAAACCTAATTGTTATAAAGTGACAAGAAGAATTTTTGTGTGGCAAAAAAACAAAATAATGACTTTTCAACAAAATCAAGTGATGGGAGATTTGAAAACACTGGTTCATGAGGCTTTACGAATCTTTTGTTTTGAATCAGTGCTTCGGATCACGTATCAAACTGCCAAAGTCACGTGAACTATTGAAATATCGAAATGCTTATGACGTAACGAAGCTTTGTGTACTGAAATCACGTGACTTTTGCACGCCGAACTACTGATTCGAAACAAAAGATTCGTAAAGCTTCGAAGCAGTGTTTTGAAATCAGCCATCTCTAGATATTGTTGAAAAGTCGTTCTTTTGTTTTTTGGGGCACAAAAAGTATTCTCATCGCTTTATAATATTAAGGTTGAACCACTGTTCTCACATGAACTGTTTTAAATATGTTTTAGTAGCTTTCTGGGCATCTGCAAGTGTTAATCGTCTTGCTGACAATAGAGGAATCACTGAGCCATCAGATTTCATCAAAAATATCTTCATTTGTGTTCAGAAGATGAACGAAGGTCTTACGGGTGTAGAACGACATGAGGGGGAGTAATTCATGACAGAATTTTCATTTTGGGGTGAATTAACCCTTTAAGATGCACCAGCAAGAAAAAAGGTTGCAAAATGCAACCATTTAGTCGCAGTCTAGAGCCCTGATGTTAAAGCACATTATTAATAATGTATTTATATTATTTATGATATTAAAATTGACAGAATTTGTCATTTTATTACTACTTCATTCTGTAAAGAATGGTCAGAAATGATAAGACGAATCACTTTTTTCGTTTTATAGACGGCCATCGGTTGTATGATTCTCTTGAGTATTTGTTTATTGATCATTTATCAGTACTCTGTACATGGTGGACAGAAAAAGATGGTGTTAACTTTGTTAATGTTTTGCTGTAAATATTTTACACATTTACATTTTTATAGTAACTTGTTACATGTAAATATATATCTGCCGTTGCATTTTGGAAGGGTGTCTCTTTCAAGTGGCAAAGTGATCGTGTTGTGGCGACAAAGAGTCGATTAGTGCTTGAAGTGTGTCAAGCAGCCGTTGCTAAAGGGATAGAAAGGTTCATTTGTCTTTGTGGATGTGAGCCACGCAGGATCCTGGAACACAGCGGGCAGGGATTTGAGGTCTGATGGAGGACACCGCAACTCTCTTGGGTGGCTGCCATACCTGACATGCTCCATGCTGCATGCTAATGACCAATTTCAGCTTTTGGTTTGACCACTCTAAAGCAGCAAGGACTCTGTAACCTTACCTAACTGCATTCACCTGCTACTAAAAATAACAATTATAGACCTTATTTATTGTATGTTAATAAACTTGTTCTTTGCGTTCCGACACATGACTCATTATCTATATTTGTTAAAATGAGTGTTTACTCTGGTGTTCTTCTTTGAATTTGAAGTGCCTCCTTTAAAATCAAGTCAAACAAGCCTCTTGATCTCATCTTGGGAGAATGACGCAAGGGCTTTTGTCTCTGCCGTCTCCTAGGTGAGCACTTCCTGGGTCAGCAGGCAGCGTTCACCTGGTTTTTTTTGAGGAAAAGCTCACCCGTCGCTCTGCAATCGAACAGGCCGAATATTCCCTGCCGGCTCGCCGCGTCTGTACGTCCATCCCTGGGGATGGGGGAGTGGCAGGGAGTGCGGCAGCGCGCTAAATCTGTTGTACTATTTTAGTCCTCACACGTCACTTGGATAATGCATCCACAGTGCTCCAGCAAGTATTCAGAAGTGGTTAAAGGTTTTAAATACTACAGTTATTCTTTTGACCGCTTTCTGCCACAACTCCTTAAGGTTTTGTGTCATTTAAGGTTCCCATAATTTGGCCGATTCTCCCCTTCCAACAATCCTAGGAAAAGTGCTGGTTATCTTAATGGGTCTATAGGGTATCTTGTCAGATTGTCCTGTGGTGTGAGGTGTGTTAAAAGTGATTGAATCTGCTCGAAAGAATACCGGGGCTGCACCAATCTCAAATTGTAAATTGTTGAATATTTATGATAAGAAATCTTGTTGTGTGGGGGAACCCAGAGGACAAACAAGAATGCACACGATACCAAAACGGAAAGCGAGTTGATGGAAGACAAAAGCATAACACAATTTCATTTTTTTCTCCACAAATTTTGACCGCAAAAGATTTTGCGATATTTCTCGTTTCAGCAATCTGGAATTTTTTTTTTTATCGTCATGTTTGTGGTCTGATAAGATTTAGGATTATTTTTTTTAAAAGATAAAAATCTTTTAGTGTGGCCCAGCCTTTGGTCAGGTTAGAGATTTAATGAAATCCCACATGAAAATGAGGCTGTAATGGATAGATGTACACAATCAGTTCAGAAGGTTGTATGATCTTAATGTTTTAGGTCAGATAACATAACAATGTAACAAATTTGCAAAATGCCCATCTCCGGTCTTCGTTGGCTGCCTGTAAAAGTCTATGTTGACTCGCCCTCAATCACTGTAGCTGTTAATGTTGCGCACATGTCCAGAAGATGCCGCAAAAAAAAGATATTGTCCTTGTATACATTTCCAAAGGATGAGAATGTGAGAAGTCAGTGGTTATATGCAAAACAATCGCTAAGGATATATGAAGCCTCCGGAGTTGAAATGCAGATATGGCTATGGGTGTTTAGTTTCTGACACACGCTGTAAGCGGTAGACCAATTACAACAAGCTGGGCCATCTGACCAATCAAAGCGGAGTAGCTCTTGGGTTTAGAGAGACTGAGTCTTCAAGCAAGTTGTTTTAGAATCTTTTGAGGGGATGTGCAATGAATGTTATGAGAAATTTAAAGTGCTTTTTTGACATTTGATGCATGTAAACCTGGTAAAAGAAGACCTTTAAAATGGCATAATATGGACCCTTTAATTAATGAGCTAGTTCTTATTTCGATCCAAATGGTGTAGCCTGAATCCTGAAATTATTCACTCTTATGAGTCAGCTCTTTTAAAGATGAAGTATGTAAGATTTTTTTATATTAAAATATTTTTAACTCTGTTTCTTATTCATTGACTACTAGTATGCCATTCATGGGTTTATCTCCCCCCAAAAAATGGAGCCCCCCGTGCACCATCAGAATATTGAGAGCGGTCTGCTCAGATCTGTCAATCTATTTCCTTCTCAACTTATAGTGTTGGTTTGGGCCATGGCTACTGTGGAGCCAGAGGGTGTTTAGCCGGTGAGACCAAAACTGACGCATTACAAGAAAAATGTCATTCACCTTGGCTACAGAAGTGCAAGCAAAAATTTTCTGCATTTCAACCTTCAAAGATTAAACAGGTCATGAACACGTCAAAGTGAACAGGGCGTAGCAGTGCTACGTGCTGCAATGGACGCTTCAATACAACATCATCATGTACCCTTTCAGAAAGAAAAATGTTCCAGTTTAGATTGTTTACTTTGATTTGTCCAGTTTAGACAGCCTCAAACAGCAGTGGCGTTTTGTCAAAAATGCAGCCGGTGCAGATACGTTACATGGGTTTATTATAAGAGAGATGCTCGTGTTCGCTTTAGACAAATTGTAGTGCTGTTTAGTGTGTGAAATGAGTTGGTGCTGAGTTGTGTGATTTGAGAAAATCTGCACACGGAGCTTCTTTTATTCTTGATGCATAATTTGCTTGAATCTAGCATGAATCTAGAGATTTTGAAGTTTGCTTCACCATTTTGTGACACAGGTGGTGAAATTAGTGGACCTTGATGGTCTGGAAACCTTCATTCAGAGAGATGCGGGAGGCTTTAACATCGAGCACGGACGCTAATCAACACATCTCCACCCCCACGCTATTCACACCCTCGATGAGTGACTGATGCCTTCTCATATACTCGTCCTCAAAGAAAGAGAGCTAAGCACCTCGGGAAGGATGTTTCTCTCAAGCGAGCCAGTGTTTTAACTCTCGTCAAATGTCCCATCCTTTTTAAGAGCATTAAATGCTGATCAGTTTTCTGGCACGAAGCCTGACCACTTGCACGAGAGAGAGAGAGAGAGAGAGAGAGAGGAGTGAAAAAGATTTGGACAGGAGGAGCTTTCAGCTCTTCCATTAAGTCACTGACAGAGCTTTAGACACCAGCTTTAGCCTGCTCTTTTGTCAATACAGGGCTTTCCAGGAACTGTACCAGCATGTTAGCACCCCACAAGGCCCTGGGACATTTCAGAGCTGGCTGCGGCCAAAGAAAAGAACAGGGCTTTCAGAATGACATAAGAAAATCCGTAAAGGTCCATAGTTTTATTTGCAGAACATGACAGAAATACTCAGACTTTCTTTAATAAAGTTCTGAAATGTTATGTGAATGTAAATGTGGGTTGTGCTTATAAGTTTAAACCTGCTGTCTCAAATGTTCTGTCGTTTTTTTTTTTGCGTTTGTGTGTTTGCTAGGGTGTTCTAGTTGGTTGCTGGATGTTTTTGAGTCCCAAGTAAGATACTGTATTGTCATTGTACCAGTACAAGTCTCAAGACAAAATAAATTGAACATCTAAATTGTATTCATTTCCATTATTAATTAGCAAAAACATGAGTAATATAATGGTTCAGACATGCAAAACAGGGCAAATTGCCATGCAGTGAAAAGATCTGCAGATGATCTACTGAGAATGCGAAAATGCCAAATAGATCTAGGTTTTTTTTTTTTTTTGGTGGTAAATAATGGTCCAAATATAAGGAATTAGGGGTCCAACGGTTCGGTTTTTATCACTGTTTTAGGGTCACGGTTTCGGTACGTTTCGTCATATGCTATTTTCAGGGGTTCAGGGACTACTAAAGGAATACTGTCAAATAAAAATTAAGAAAACAAGAACAAATAATTAAACTACAAGCAACAGCACAAATAAATACAGTAGGGCAACAGGTTTTAACAGGTATCTAGTAGTTTTCAGCTACAGAAATTGAATAAAGTAGATAATAAAATGTAAAACAACATTGCATATAATCTTCACTGTATAAATTAAATAAAGATTAAATTACTAGAGCTATTCAGTCCAGAGCCATCAGTGATTTTCCTCATCTTTTGTTGTTTGATTAACATTTAAAAACATACAGACAGCAGGACTATTAGGCTGCTGTCACTTTAAGACATATTGCACGGATCAGTACCCTGATGCGAACACATGAGACATAAACTATGTTTGCTAGGATAATTGCCTAGACGGGAATGTTGACGAAACTTTTGAGTGAATTTGTCCGTTCAAGCGCAAGACTTGAAGGAGAACTCAATATTTGCACGCTGTACACGTTCTTCCGCGCGCGCACTTCGGATGAGTGCACAAATCTTCTCACAGCGTGTGTGCGAGTTCTCTTTCACTCGAATGTTAAAATTGGCAAGGCTTAAATGAGTTTAGTTTAAACACAGGTAGCCTCATGTGCTGTTCAGGTCTCTGTCAACACCCGGGTCATATAGAGCATACGGCACTTGCATTGAACAAAGTTTAGGGGAAGCCAGAATGCGTATCCATCGACAGAAACATACATTAGCCTAACTTTGCATTTCATTTATTTTCAATAAACCATATAGATGTCTGTACACGTCATCATATATGAGATGAACCACAGTGCAAGTGCGTGGCGAAAAGTGTGTGGAGACTGTACGGTTGTAATTTTTACCGAGAGCCGTTACACCCCTACTAGGAATATCCCGATCTGATCTAAAGGATCGGTATCTGGGCCTATTAAGCTTTTTTTTTTTTTTTTTTTTTTTTTTACCTGATCGGTATCGGCCTTATCCTTTGTTACGACGGCTGTCTTGCAGGTGTCGTGCAGTAGGTGGCGGTATGTAACGTCAAGTGGGTTTACCAACCGCCATTAAAAAGAAAGAAGCTCTAATGTGCGCAAGTGATGGCGAGAACCAATGAGGTCTGTTCTTGCACATCACAGACACATTCAAGCTTCCGTGTTTTTGTAACTTATCACTCCAAAGTCGTTTATTTTGATCTGCCGTTAGACTGACGATTTTTTCATAACGCATTGCCATTGTAGTATCACTAGTGTTTAGTGAAAAAGTCATTGATTTAAAAACATATGTTTTTTTTTTTAAATTAATAGACAAAGTATTTGTAGATAGAAGCTATTTGGTTAACTTAACCAATATGCACCTTCATGCAAAGCTTCAACCATTCTCGACTGTTTTCTATTCTTTAAACATAATTCATCATTTATGTTTTTAAGAAGCAGTGCTTTAATATTTATTTATTTATTATTTATTAATAAGTGTCCATCCCAACTGTTCATTTACCACTGGATTCTTAGTCATTGATAACCTGATTTCTCTTATTTCATTGGTGAGCATCAAACACTATTGCTTACTCGAGAAACACACAGATCTAAGGAACGGTCCTGTAGACCTTCATTGTGTTGAGTCACATTCTTAAAGGCTCATAAATTGGGGATTTGCAGTTTGAGATTAACTGCTTGAGATTAGCAGTCGAAACATTACACTCCAGAAATCCAGCTACCATAAAGTCCTGGCCCAAGTTCAAATTACATTATAAGTGCGTCAAAGCAAAAAAACAAGACTATTTTCACCATTTATCAGTCACTTATTACAGTTTATTGGCTCTGAGCTGATAGCACACGCGTTCGTACAACAGATGTTGATTCATTTAGATCTGCAAGTAGGGACCTGTACACTGTTGTTCATAAAATATTTCAGGAAAACGGATTGATTGCTTTAACTATTCCATACCAAAGTGTGCTGTGGTCGCAATGGGTCATTAGACACATCTCACTGCCGGAGGACAGACAGACTGCACTTGCATAATTCGACCAGCAGGTGAGGCTACTTTCCCAGTGCATGCAAGGCAAATCAAGGCTTGTTATCTTCTCAATACAGTGCTGCGAGTTTTACTAATGATTTAATGCAATTAGTGGTCTAAAGTATCTGGCAGATTCGTCCAAAAAGGCACCTGGTGTGCGTCTTATTTTTAGCTTTATGTATATATTAATATTTCATGTTGATGTGTTGATTTGCATAAAAATGTGTGTTTCAGAATGTTAAAATCCCCAAACTCGAATGCTTTGTGACGCATAACATTATCTACTGGAATACTGAACAGACCTAAGGCTCAGGAAGTGTGGGCCAGTGTTTTAATAAAAATCACTAAAACTAGATGGTCGAGAACCTCTTTATTCTTTGCTTGGGGCAGGGCTCATGGTAGAATGAAAGGCAGCGTGGATAATGTGCTACCCTGCTGCGTATCTAGTCGCTGCTAGGCAGCGTGGGTATTGTAGTGCATCTCCACTGACTTGGAGGCAGGGTGAGTCATCCATTAACATCCTCTGGATCTGTTTTGTAAGCAGCAAATATACAACTCTGTTACCAGCGCAACATTCTGACACAGGCATTAATGACTCTTACAAAGCTGTTAATGTGCAGCTAGGGGACATTATTCACTCTTTGAAAAACAAATGAGCTGTTTTGCTTGATATTATTATTTATGAATGTTTTTGTTTTTCAGACAGGGCTACTGTATTTTTGAGAAGGCGTTTGTATTTTTTTTTTTTTTTTTTTGAAGGATGTCAGCGGTTTCAGTTCCATTAACGTCAGTGTGTTTATGTCTGTTGCAGTGAGGGTGTTCAGCTGGCATCAACGGCCATCACAGCCCTCCCCGTGAGGTCAACGGTCATGGCTGACGCCGAGGACCCCCTTTAGAACTCTGCGTCTTGTGGCACCTTGCCTCTGAAACCAGGCGAACCAGAGGTCAAACGCTGAGGTTTATCCAAAAAGCATCTTTCCCTGCTACTTGGAGAACTTCAGAGGCAGAGAAGATCAGTGGCGTCATCCATGAATTCACCAAACACACCCGGTGAGAATTTTTGCTCATTCATGTTGCTAGTGAAAGAGTTTATCTTTGTTGATAAAACTTCCAGGTATCAGACGTTTTAAACATCCAATTTCTAGTGTGAATAATTAAAACTAATAATTATTATAAATATGAATAAAATATGATCTGAATTAATAATAATAATAATCTTTTTTCCTACTTTTTAAATTATTTTTATATTATTTTTAATTTATTTACATTTTTTTCCCTTTTACGCCTTTATTTCTTTGTTTTAATCTAATTGTTACTTATTTTATTCTTTTTTATTATTATTTTTTTTTTTTTTTTCTTTTTACATACTATTTTTCTCTAAAATTGGTCAATGGATCCCCTAGATCTTCCTTGTGGCCCCCAGACCCCATTTTGAAAACACCTGCACTACACAACTTTTACCTAGATTCATTTTTGCAGTCTGGAGGAGTCAACATTTGTTGCTGTAAGTCAGAGCCAGTCTGCACATTTTGGGCAGTTGGAGTTGACTGATTTCACAGTAAAACATATAGTGTTCGATGGGCACAGACATTGTGGTTTTCTCTCTCTCTCTCTCTCTCTCTCTCTCTCTCACTCTTGCTCTGTCTCTCTCTCTCCCATTCTCTCTCTCTTCCATTCCACAAAATTCTGCAGATTTAACCCTCAGAATCAGTCCAAAAGTCTTCAGATGGAATCTGGGCCTTAGTGAACGTGAACGTTTGCATTGTCTGATGTTGGTGACACCGTGTTTGAACTTGCACTCTTTTGCTTTTTGTTCAGCAACCTCCGTTACAGATTTTTTTGTGGTGCTTTTCCTTACATGACCTGTGAGAATAGAAGCTTTTTGTTGTTGACGATGATTAATTTGGTAAGATAGCTTTATTTTGCAAATTTTGTGGTACAACTTGCACGCTCACTTAGAAATGGATGCCTTTTTTATTTAAATTTAGATGATTTACTATGCAATTTTACCCTAGTAGCAATATTGTTTGGTTTGTACATACTCAACATCAAGTAATTTATAAAGGGATAGATCACCCAGAAATGAAAATTCTGTCATCGTTTACTCACCGTCAGCTGTTTTGCTACACACAAAAAAAATATTTTGAAGAATGTTGGTAACCGAACAGTTGATGATCCCTATTGACTTCCATCTTATTATTTTTATTTTTTTATATACTATGGAAGTCAATGGGGTGAATCAACATTATTTAAAATGTCTTATTTTGTGTTCAACAGAACAAAGAAACTCAAATCGGTTTAGAACAACTTGAGAGTGAGTAAATGATGACAGAATTTTGATTTATGGGTGAACTTCCATTCCCTTTTCCATTTTGCGCTAAATTTAGCCAGAAGTTATGATTTCGTTCTCCTGAACACCTTAGAACCGCCACTTTATTTATTTACTTATTTTTTTATATGCTAATTGTCTGGCGGTGTTGTTTTTTGACATTTTGCATTGGATAGATAGCTATTGTCGCCACTGTGTCAGTTGTGTGAAGCTCTTTTAAGCATCTAAAGCCCTTAAGTACACTAAAATTGTGAATTTCCTTGCTTTGTTAAATGTGGTGGTGTTTTAAAATCTGCGCTGCAGTTGCTGACAAAGCATCAATTGAATCTATTAGCTTTATTACAAGGCGTTTGTTATTGTAATAGTAGTTAGTAGTAGTAGTAATGCTACCTGACTCACAGCTGTAGCAATTACAGATCACGTTTCAAAGAAGATTTTTAGTCTAGTCTAATCAGAGGGCGAGTAACCCGTTGTTATGATTGCGTGTGTAATTGCGTATAATTGTCTCGTCTCAGATGAAGCTTAGCCAGATTTTTTTGTTCGGCAAACAAAACCTGTGGATTTTGTCCATCTTCCTTCATCTGTTGCCGCACTCTGCAGCTTTCTTCTCCTCATCACCCCTTTCTTTTCCCATCAGCCCCCTCTTAATGCGCCTTTAATTCATACCTTCGGCCCTGTGCCCACCCCCGCTCTCTCCTCTGCTGGCTCTCTCTGACTCTCTGCCGTTTATAATTAGAACCGGTAACAACCTCTATTAACCCTCTGTCCCCCTTATGACGTCTTTGAATGTCACTGGATGCCGTGGCAACCTTCTACGCTTCGCCCCACTCCACATCAACACTGCCCAGAGGGCTCTTTGCTGATTGGCCTGTTTGCTCACTGCGACGCAAACTCATTGGTTCTTTTACATATGCTTTCTGTGTGTACGCCACTGTGATTGACATTTTATCGAGCGTGCAGCTGAGAATGGTGCTCCTAATATATAACTGCAGATGGAGTGTGTTTGTTTGTTTGTTTGTTTGTTTTGTACAAGGTTTTGTCTTTCTGTATTGATGCGATTAGCTCGTTTGTCAAGATAGCTGTTCAGCTAGCAGGTATCAAGTCTTGTCCTTTCATTATCATTTTCTCTTTCACAATGAGGAGTTTTACCATCCAGTGGGATAATGGCCAACACTTTGTGGATTGAGATCCTATTATTGTTGGCCTCTACAAACAGATTCACAGCTTAATAGAGCAACAGTTAGACATATTGGCCTTAAAATATTCTATTCTATTGTATTGTATTGTTGTCTTACAGTTGATGTTAATGTGAGAGCTTTGGCGAATATAATGAAACTAAGGTGGCTTATAATTCAGTTAGGCTAATGAACAGAAAGAATATTTCTATTAAAATAGTTTTTTATAGAAATAGTTGCTAGAATAGTTATAGAATAGTTGCTGTCTTGTATCAATATATTGGTAAAGTATTATTGTCCTCCAAAAACATGAATAATTTAATACTAAACACTAAGTGTGATTTTTTTTTTTTTTTTTTTTTTTTTTTTTTTTAGTAAATCTCTGAAGGAATTTCTATTTCTTATATTGTACATTATAATGTTGTGATGCCTAAATCATTCGTAGGATTTGAAATGATTCAGTAACACTTTACAATAAGGTAAATTAGTTAACATTTGTTAACTACATTATTTAACATGAGCTAATATCAAAGTGCACTTATACAGTATTTATTAATAGTTTTTAAAGTTATTTTCAACATTTACTAATACACTGTTAAAACCTTGTTAACATTAGTTAATTCACTGTGAACTAACATGAACAAACAATGAATATCTGTTTTTTCATTAACAAATGAAATTTTTCAAATGTTTTATTCATGGTTCGTTCACGTTAGTTAATACAATAACTAATGTTTAACTAATTAACCTTATTGTAAGTGATTCATTTTAGTTGTTAGAGTTTAATTTTTAAATTATTTATTTTTTGCAAGCTTTGAATTTTACTATCAGCCATAACATCAAAATAATTATTGGTTTATCTGTACCAGAAATGTTATAGCATTGCATGGCATCCTTGCTTGTATCATATTTGCGGGGGAGTTGTGCTCTATGGTTAGAGGGTCGGAGTTGTAACCCGGTTCAAGTCTCAGTAACGGCAGGAATTGTAGGTGGGCGACATGAATGAACAGTGCTCTCTTACAGTCTCATTACCCACAACCGAGGTACCCTTGAACAAGACACCTAACCCCCAATCACTCCCCGGGTGCCACAGCAAAAAAATTGGCTGTCCACTGCTCCGGGTGTGTGTTCATCGTGTGCTGTGGTTGTGCGCTTGAATGGGTGAAATTCAAATTCACCCACAAATTCTGAGTATGGGACACATACATTAACACACACACATCATGTCACTTTCATAATATTTTTGTAATAACTTCACCTAAGTTCACCCTTTAAAACTGCCTTAAAATCACTGTAATGTTCCACATCATTTGGCATATTGCTGTATTGTCAAGCGGTCTGTCATAGTTTAGCCAAGCTCTCCAAGCTAACATCATGTTAATCATCTCTAGATGCTTTTGATGTTGTGCAGTATCAAAGGACCTTGCTTTGTCTGGGATGATGTCCAGTGAGCCTGGAGCTCCATGTGATCCAGCACATACAAGCTCATCAAGGAGAATCGAGTGTCAATCCATTCAACCATGCAGTGAGGCCTTTTGTTCTCTTGGGGACATGTCGTACAGTTCTGTTCTTCCAATAAAAGGCCATTTCATCTGCAGAAGCCCTTCACCGTAATAGGCTCCATGATTCGTACCAGGCGAGTTCCGGGACACACTTTGTGTTCTTATTCCTTTGGGGGTTTTGAGATGTTTTCTTGTTGTTTGTGAACTTTACTGCGTGTCCATGCCTGGATTATATCCTGCTGATGTAAATCAGTCATTTGTGTGATACGATAATGGTGTCTTTTAATAGGGGTTTTAATGAAGTTACACCAGTAACACAAAGGGATGCGTGACCACATTGAGAGAAGCTGTGGAGTGACAAGAGAACATGGTGCTTTCTTCGGTTTTATCCTCCTCGAGTTTTTAATCTATAGTTTCTTGAACTTGGCTTAGATATTATCTAGTATGTGACTTCTAAAGGCTTCTTTATTGAAGAATGTGCTAGTTTTTGTTTAATGATAAAATGTTCTTCAACTGTGAACTTTCCCTCCTCACTTTAGCTTTAATAATGAGTAGGGCAATTTGGGCAAATGATATTGCAATTTGTTTCATTTATTTTTTTGATCAATTGAGTTGTGTATTATTTTATAGTTAGGTAATTAATGTAATCACAGTTTTTTGTTTAAAGATTGCTCTTGGCAGAGGCTAATTTGATTTTGTTCTTATTACTTGTTTAGCCCTAATAATGAGAATTTTGCTTACTAAACAGCTTTGTAATATTTATTTATAATAATAACAAAATATTATTTGATATTAATACATTATTTTACAATTATAAAAAGTTTGGTTTCTATTATTTTTATTTATTCATTTTATTCATTTAATTAATGGATTTATTTAATTAAATCATCGTTTTTTGGTTTAATGGCCAACTGGCATTTGATGGTTTTATGACACAAAATAAAGGCAAATCCTATGTGCTGAAGAACATCATCTCCATGCTCAAACATGGAGGTGGTCCAGTCTTGTTATGGGGTTCTTTGCTGTTGCAGGAAGTAGAAATCTTGACTGTATGAAACACATCATGAATTCTTTGAGGTAACAAGCCATTTTGGCAAAGATGGAGATGCCTTCAGTGCAGAGACTAAAGCTTGATGATCAATGGACTTTCCTGCTGTCCCAAAATATACATCCAAATCTACTAAAGCTCGGTTCAGGGATCAGTTCTGAATGTTCTTGAGTGGCCTGTACGGTCTTCAGATTTAAATCTCATGGAAAATATTTTGAAATTTGTAGAAAGCAGCGGTAACATGGAAACTATCCGTGATCTGGAAGCTTTTTAATGTGAGGAATGGGCCAAGATTGCAGTAGAGAGCTGACAGACAGGTTGAATAATTTTGTACACGTATGTTTAGAGCCAGTTTTTTTTTTTTCAACAATTTTACATTCTTGGAGTCAATCAAATTTGTATTGATAAACTTTGTATAATAGTTTAATTATGCCTTTGAATTGTCCTCATAAAATTTTGTTCTCAGCAGTCTCGTAGGTTGTGGGGGTTGAATAATTTTGATTTGCAACTTTATGTGCCTGCGGGGTTCTCTATGCATAATTTTTTTTTTAACCTTTGTTTGCAGTTGCAGCTCAACTCGCATTATAATTGGACCGGTTTGTTATCTGACAAGCGAGTGAGACACGGGTCAGTAATCACCACTTTTCATGAGTCAACCTGTTCGAAACATTGATTTCTCTGGAATACTGCAGGAGGCCTTCCTCCAACACAGCGGATCTTGCCATTATTTGCATGTGTTAATATTTGAATCGGTGGAATAAATACACACCAGTGTGTATGTATATGTGAACGTGTGCGTGTTCTCTGGCAGGGAGGAGCATTGCAGTCGGGGCTGTGCAGAGAATGAGTCATCGCAGAGTTCTATTTGAGGAGAAAGAATCTGTATGCATCCCCTGTGCCGTGTGTGTGTGTGTGTGAATCCTCACTTTGGGTGTAAGTGCATCAGTCTATGCCTTGATATGAGTCATCAAATGATGGTTCTAAAAAAGGTTGTTTTTCTCGCTGTCAATGTATAGATGGGCAACAGATCAGGTTTTGATGGGCAGTTTATGGATATGTTTGACCGCATTTGCTCATGTATGTGAACAGAAGGATTTTTTAGAGGGCTTGCAGAGTCTTACAAAGCTAATTCTCTTTGCCTTTCCCTCACAGGAATGTCTGCCAGTTGCTCAAACGAGGGCATTTTAAGAAACAATTTCGCAACCTGGAGCTAATTTCTCATTCCTTCCAGGTGATTCAGTTTAATTTCTTTTATTGGGTTTGTTTTTGGACTTGACAGCATTTTCAAAATGGATTTTGCACACCTGAGAAATTCTCTTTGCTCATAATAAAGACAGGTAACAAATTACTCATTGATTGGGCAGTTGTTATTCGGGCGGTATCGACAGACCATGGACTCGTCTCTGCCGTGTTGGATCGACTTGCAGTGAAATAATCCCACAGCACAACCCAGGTTCTTTGAGCAGCTGGGTCACGTTCAAGTGCAGCGATATGTCACTTTTCAAAAACGGACAAAAAAACACTGTTAGGGTGTTATGGGTGGTTGCCAGGGTGTTGCTAATGTCTATGTGATATTTTGGTCTCTATATCAGGGATGTAATTTTTGTCTGTACATTTCATTTGTCCCATGTGAATTGTGTAAGTCCAAGGGGAAAAAAATAGCTGCATTTTGTAACACATTTCAAAATATTTTCATTTCATGCATGGGTACTGTAGCTTCCGACTTCCACAGCACAAGCTATGTGTGCCATCTAGTGACTGTGTGCGGGACACCCTTAACGTATCAACCGGGGTCCAAAATGAACACCTGTCAAGTGCCTCATGTGAGTAGAAACCCGCTTTTGCGAGTAAACTGTCAAAACTACTCTCCATTTGGCTGACGCTGTGAGTTTGGGTCGTGCCTTTGAAAATGCAAGATTTGGCAACCATCTTCTCAAATTTGTCATGAGAATAGGTTATAAATCTGTTATCAGGGAAAGAGAAGCTTAAAGGAGCTCACTGGTTTTTAATCAAAACAATTAATTTTAACATTTGGAAAAAAAAAAAAAAAATGAAGGCCTGGTTTCACAAACAAGCCTTAAATTTAGCCAAGATTAGATCTTAGTTCAATTAGGGCATTTAAAGGGATAGCTCACCCAAAAATTTAAATTATCCTATTATTTACTCACCCTCAAGTCATCCTAGATGTATATGATTTATGATCTATATAATCTTATTTCAGATGAAGTCAATCGGAGATATATTTAAAAATATCATGGCTCTTCCAAGCTCCAAAAAATGCATCCATTCATCATAAAAGTAATCCATACAGCTCCAGGGTATTAATAAAGACCTACTTAAGCAAAGTGATGGGTTTTGTAAGAAAAATATCCAGATTTAAAATGTCTTGCAGATGGCCATACGCATCGTTTTGCAGCATAAGAGTAACCTCTAACCCAACGCATGGCGTAATGACGAACTCCTACTCCTACATCTGTCATACATTACATCAGGGGTTACTCTTGTGGTGCAAATTCACTTGCAGTACTACTTGTTTTGGTTTGGAGCCGTATGGATTATCTTTATGATGGATGAATGCATCGTTTTACCTTCAAAATGTTTGAAAGGTGTCAGTGCATGTTGCTTTTAGTTCAAACGGGTCAAAAATGCATTTTAGTCTGGGACTAGGCTTGTCTGTGAAACTGGGGGTAAGATTTTTAAAATTTGCGGATGGTTAAAATTAAGCATACTTAAAATACATTTTCCTAACATGGCAGCAGTCACAGGATAGTCCCCAGTAAGCGAGTTGGTTATCTGTATGAGAAACCGCTGTGTTTTTCTTGGCTTTGTTTTAATTAATCCCATCCAAACCAAGACTATTTTTGTGGGCTCATAAGTGTGAGCTAATATAGTCCATGTTATTTAGGGTGGGAGAGAGAGTTCACATGCTCCCGAAGCTTCAATGCATATTTAGCCCATCTGTCCGCAGCCACAGTGAGGAACGGCCACATTTATTTACCATTCTTCTCCAGCGTCCAAGATTCCTTTAGAACCCAGTGGCAAAAGGTTACCGCTCGCTTTGGGTTGGCCTTAATTGGGTCAGGTCTGGCTAAAGGCGAGAGACTAGCTGTCAAACAAAGTCTGCTGCCAAAGTCCTTGACATTACCAACATGAGTTCATCACTCGTAAAAAAAAAAGGGCTTAAAAAACAAGTGGTGCGTTCCCCCCACCTTCTCATGGCTAAATATAAACCCAACTAACGTCAGTAAGCCCAAAAGGTACATCCACCTATAAATAACGGGGGCGGATGGAAACTAAACAGACTAGACTGAAGTTAAAAGCACCACGTAAAATCTTCAACATGCGTGCAGCTTTGGGACAGATAGCAGTGCAACAAGTGCAAAGTATAAGCGGCTTTCAACATGCAAGCATGCATTGCATACGTACACACTGATCATGATGCATGCTGTGGATTGTTCATGGTCTGGTCATGCCTCGCAAAACTTGCTTCTGTTTACAGCTTCAGTTTAAATTATGTGTTGGGCCTGCTACGGGTCCCAAAACATTGAAAGTTGACCATACTTTGATTTCGCCTACGTAAATACACACACACGTGCATGCAGCCTGTATTTGCCCTTTTAGATCACGCGCTATGGCCAGGCAATGATAGGCCACTGGGTATGTGCACATCTGTTCCATGTTGTTTTTAAATGTCTTTTTTTTTTTTTTTCTTCAAACAAGTGCTTAACAAAGCTTCTCTTTGATTGTTGCCTGCTCTTGAGTCATATCCATTTTAACTCTCCAACACACTAGTGGTCATGGTGACAGGCTGCTCTAAGAAAAGCACGTCAGAGGTCTAATTTTGGCGCTCTGGATAAATCTTACCCTTTAATATTGGTCTACGACCAACTTTCCTTGCATGAAACATCATTACAAGAAAACTATGTAACTGTGTGGTCTCAGATTTGTTTTATCTTTCTTATTTAGTCTTGACACATCTTTTCTGGAGCTTTGTGCTTGTGCAACAAGTCAGTCTGTCTTGGATAATAAATGCGATAAACATTTAGGTAGTGGGTCCCTATATACTGATGCAGAACGTAGATGCTCAATAACCTTGTCATATATCATTCAGGAGGGCGTGAAATCAATGGTGCATTTCACAAATATGCATTTTGCTGTCCTCGCACCTAACGTCAAAAAGATATAGTGCATTACTGATTTAAATTCACATCCAGACATCATTATGGTCCATGTAAATATTGAAATGGTTTTGTAAGTCAGCGTTATCTCTTGGAAAATATGTATGATATATAATGCATATACAAGGCCTAAAGTTAACACTCGCCAAGCACCAAATGCGAGTAAAAATGGTTTTGGCGAGTATATGAAACTGTCAGTCGCCACATGGCCGTTAACGTTTTTATGAAGTCTAAGAATACAATATTGTGGGAACATGAACGTGAAACAACGTGAATGACGCACTGTACAGTTGATGAGACAGTGCTGCATCATCAGGGAATTTGTTACTCACACGCTACATGGGTAGTTCAACATCTGAAACCTTAGAGTCACGTGCCCTGAAAGCCGCGTCTCTGACAGTGCGCAAATGCTAAGCAGGTCTCTCTTTCGTGCATTCAAGTGTTTGATCGGACAAATCCACACAAAATTTGTCAGTTATGTCTTCAGTTGAGAAAGAGAACGCATGATCTGTGCGTGCATTCGGTCTTAAAGTGACAGCATCCTAATAATCCTGCTGCTGTTTTTAATAAACAAACAACAAAGAAAAAAAATCAATCTCTGCTCTTGAACTTTAAAAAGGATATGAAGTCATTGCAGTGTTATTTATTTAATTTGCCTACTTTATTAAATTTCTGTACCTGAAAACTACAGTTAGAGATGCCTGAAAAGCAGTTTGTTTCATTTGAATCTTTGTCGTTTGTATTTATTTGTGCTATTCTTTGATTGTTTCTTTTTTTGTTTTTTTGGTGTACTTGTCTTTAAAAAAAAATTTAAATTTATTTTTTTTTTTTTTGTTTTTTTTTTGAAATTGGAATAAGGAACACACACACACACACACAACACACCACACACACAATATATATATATATATATATATATATATATTATATATATATATATATAATATATATATTTTTATTTTTTTAACTTAACTAAGTAAATACCAACCATGATAAAAATATATTACTTTTTTTTTTTTTTTAAATGTTTATTTATGTATTTATTCATAATTTATTATAATTTATTATGCGATTATATTATGTTATTGTAAAAAAAATATAAAAAAAATCATTCTAAATTGTTTGTTCAAAAAATTTATTTTTTTTTTTTTTTTTCAAGTTTAAAATTTTCCATAAATAATTATATTCTCTTTTTTTATCTCTAATCTCTTTTTTCAGTTTCTTTTCTTTGTCGTTGCTTGTTGTTGATTTAAAGATAAATACGGGTGCCCTTGCAGCGCTTGGCATGTCACAGGTTTGGTAATGCTATTGGCCACCCTGGTCTTTTGACCCACTTGCGCTTGTGAAACGGTGACCCTTGTGTTCTCTGTGTCAATAGTACTGACGCAAATTCCTTGTGTAAGCAGCAAGCAGTTCTCGGTACGAAAAGCTTAGATTTAAATGCTTGTGTTTCAAATGCATGAATTAGTTCCATTCATTATAGCGTGCATTGACACAAATTTAGCAGCACTCGTGTTGTTTTGTATCTCGTTTGCCCTCGTGTTGGCTTGTATTATCAAGCTAAACTCTGTTTGGTCTCACTCCTCCAGTGCTGTCACGGTCTTGTGTCAGATTGGCTCCTTTTTTGGCTCCTATTATTGTTTTTGGCTCCTTTATTTATGTGATAAACAATCTACCATCCCCTCTCTTCCATCTTCCATCTCTCTCTCTCTCTCTCTCTCTCTCTCTCTCTCTCTCTCTCTCACCCCCCTCCTCTCTCTCTCACTCTCTCTCTCTCTCTCTCTCTCTCTCTCTCTCTCTCCCCTCTCTTCAAGCAAGCTCGAATCTATTTATAGCACGGTCCCGCCCCTCCCCTGTCGCTCGGCAGCTATTTCCAGCAGCCTGAAGCAGCTCCAGTCTGTTTGTAAACTCCACGTCTCTACACCTCTGCTCTCCCGTTCGCCACGCACAGCAAGTGAAGCTGCAGAGATTCGCCTTAAAACAAATACATAAAAGCAACACAGTCACACTAAACAGAACAAGATCGGACTGTTCCCTTTAAGCCCATTCATCAGGAGAGCGAGTTGTACTGCTCTATAGCGAGGACTGGCTGGCTGTAAAGAGAGGAGAGGGGAAGGAAGGAACAGAGGGACTGGCATGCAAAAGTCTCTCCTGTTCTATCGCTTTCATCTCGTCTTTCCATGCTCCGTCGCATTTCGTCATGGGGAAGTCTCTCTTTTGGAGTCCGCCGATACCACATGCATAACTTCAGATGATTGCAGGATACAGGCACGCTCAGACGGGGGGACTTGGATACAAGCCGGACTTGTCGGTGTGAATTAGCAGTTTTTTTCTGACATAGGCGATTAGACAAGAAGGTGATGTGGTTTATGAATAGAGTCGTTTGTGTGTCATACAGCTGATGGTTCTGAGTGGACAATTTAAGGATTTGTCCACGGCATTTCCTTCCACGGAAACCGGTTCTGCTTGCATTTTTGATGTGTTTGATTTTTTTTAAACCATGGAGCTAATGGGCAAAGCGATTGACGATTCTTTGCATGCATGGACCTTTTGATTAAAAAAAAAAAAAAAAAAAAAAAAAAAAGGACACACTGCTTTTTTCCCTCTTCCTTCAAAAGTGTTTGCATTTTTCACTTTTTTGATGGAGAGTGGGTTACCATCTGCTTTTTCATGTTGATTTTGCTTTATTTTTGCATTAATTGTGTGGCAGTGTTTTGAGACTGGCATGCTTTTGAAGCCAACCGTACCGGGACTGTGCGCGATGTTGCAGACGATCTATGAGACAGAATCCTGCTTCTCTTCAGACAGCACGTCCAGCAGAGAGAGACCCGTGGAGCTGCTTCCTCAGTCTAGAAGCACCAGCATGCCTAGCACTGGTGAGTTAGAGAGAGAGATAACGGGCTAGAGAAAAGCAGATACATAAATGCAAGCGTGCTTAAAGAGAAGTGTATTGTTTTGGGGTGGGTGGGAGTAAGAAGCAGACTTGCGTTGCTCACAGCTGAAGATACATTGAAGTCAAAGGTGTTGATGTTTCTTTGATGGCACAACAGTCGTGCTGTGGCTACATCTTGACTTTGTTTTGTCTGGGTCAAGCTCTGTTTGGGTAAAACCACGAGGGTCATGGTGTAAACCTGGAATGGGCATCACTAAACAAAGGTGGCTGCTTTTCCTTAACGCAGTACCATGACCAACGTCACTCTTCTGCACATTTTTTTCATTGCATTCTCTTTGGCTGGTTAATCTGTTAAGGATATTAGGTTAAGATTGTTAAGTTAATATAATCAACCATGTGGTTTCGAATGCTCTTGAGAGTATTTAACCCGGCGTTAGATGCAAATGTGTTGTGGTCGTTGGAAATTCTACTTTTGTGGCACTTTTTTCCCCCTATGTTGTAAGAATTTAAATTAATATAATTTTGTTCCCCAGAGTTTGAGAGGCTTTAGCCTTATATTGGCAGAGCAAACTTGTATCTCGTCCTTGTCAGAAGTGACGTCAACAATTCCCGTCAGAGCTTTGCGAGGTTTGGCCATCTCTCACCTGCGCTTGAATCAACACAGAGGAATGACTATATAACAGTGTGTGGGTGTGCAGCGCTTCTTTTGCCTCGCGCTGGCCCTGTTTATCCGTCACCTGTTCAAATAGATAGATACGCCGTTATTTTAGATCCATTCACCTCTTTATTTGTGGAAGCGAGCCCTTCATTTTTGTTTGAAATTTATTAAGGCATTTCTCTGTTGATTTAGGGCAACAATCAAACTAGAAGTACTACTTCAGTCAGTTCAGTCAAAATCTCACTATTAAGTAGTTGCTTGTATATTACTAGGAAATTGGCTGTTTATTAGCACTTATAAAGCATATATTAATGCCTTATTCTGCATCACCAGATTCTACATTCCTTAATCCTATCCAGTACATAAAGAGTTGGACATTAATCTAAAGTGTGACCCTGTCTAGTGTTTACAATTCTAGCCAAGAAGCTTTTCATTTAAATGAGATTTTTATATTTTTCATTATACAGTTTGGAAGTGGAGCCTTTATATTCGTACTTTGTTTTTAAATTATTATGTTCCAACTTTGTCTTTGTCATACGTCCTGTCAATTTTAAAGGATTAGTTTTCACTTCTGAATTTTTCCTTATAATTTACTTGCCCCCGTCCCCCCCGTCATCATCAAAGTTTTTCATGTCTTTTTTTCTCTTCAATTCGAAATTTGATTGAGGTTTTGAAAACTTTTAAACTCACAATAAACTTTTTAATGTGTTACGTCATGCGTGGCGGATCGCAGCAGCAGCGCAAGACGAGCATATTTTTGTTAGAAAGAGATAATAAAAAAAATTTTTTTTTGGGGGGGAAAATGAACGTTTCGCGTCATTTTTTGTGACGATGACACAAAGACAATTTAAAAACTGAAAATGGCGTAAAAAGGTTTTAAAAATTAACTAGTTTTCTCCTATATTCAGAATTAACGGATCATAGCATTGACTTCTGTGATGTTCAACGCACATAAATCTGTTAAAATAATCTCCGAAAATTTGGTTTAGGGTTTCATAACCCTTTAACAAAACATGCTAGGCGTTTTGCACGTGTCAGTTGTTTACTCCTCAACGCTCGTGTAGCATAGAGTGCTGACATATCTAATTGTCCTAAAGGGAACATGACACTCATCCACATATGCTGTAACACATCATGTGCAGCATGTGTTCTGATTATGCAACACAATGTATAGGTAGGTAGGTGTCAGGATTTGCACAATTATTGTACTCGTCTAGACATCTGTCTGTGTATCCTATGTTGGTTACTTAGTTTGTTTATAAGTGTAAAATCTGCAAGAAATTCTGTGAAATATTCAATAGGGAGGATTCTGACGTGTGTTATGTTTTATTCCAGCTGGTGCTTTCCAATTTGCAGACTCTTCAAAGAAACATTCTGACATTGGTCAAAAAATAGTTCAAGTGCACCTTTAAGTACTTTATGATTGAGGCCAAATGAGTTCCCTCATCAGTGCTGGAACATTTCTTTGCAGATTTTGCAAGTTACGACGAATTTAGCGGATAAGCTGAGCTGATCTTGCTGAAATGGGATCGAATCATTATAAGTCGATACTCCCTGAGGAGTTTTTTAATTAATTATACCTGCCTTATGTAATGGAAAATGCCTTGCAACATCACGCTGAATCATTATGGATTAGGTGGATTGCGGATTTGATGACTGACTGGTGGCTGCCTGTCCGAGCTTTTATCTGACTGAAAACATGTGCCTCTAAAACAGTCCTAAGGAATAAAGAGAACATTTTTAAATGCAAATTTAATCAGTTGACTTTGTGATAAAGAAAACCCCCTGCTAAGATTAAACAGGTTTGTTTAGAAAGAAATTCAGACAATTGAACCTGCTTTGTTCTGTGTTAAGTCTGTGTAGCAGAAATGTAAGGCCATAATAGCAGTTTGTGTTGTGTCAATCACTTCAAACAAAAGCAAAGAACAGTATCTTTGAAATCAGCAACAGAAACTGTCAACATTGAAGCCGAAACATTACATAAATGCTTTGAATCGGGTGCTGATATAGGAATCAATGGCTTGACTTTGACATGTCCCCGTCCCCTCAGTACACCTGCAATCTTTATATGTTTTAGATATGATATCATTTATTTCCATGACATAAAGCACATATAAAGATCTCTGCCGAATTCCCTAAATACCAAAGCAGCAATATCAATACTTTTTTTTAAGCAATGGGACATGCAAACAACGCTACAGTAATGATAGCATATATGGATGGCAAATTGGCTATACACGCGGCGTCTGAGTTATATACCAGAAATAGCTAATGGATTAAGCCAAACAGACTGGAATTGTCATGCAAGGCCATGCTGCCATTTGGCATTGGAAAATGTCGCCAATATATGGTTATGCAAAAAAAGGCCCTGAGTGTTAAAGTCAATGTGAAACAGAAAGTGCAAGGGTAGCAACCCATTGGACTTTGTTAATCTGTTGTAGTTCTTGGACATTAAACATTTATTTTTGTCCCCTGATGTTTTTCTGCTGGCTTATCAGTTGGCCCGTTAATTCAGATTTTTACTTTTACTGATAACTTTTTCACTGCCTACACCATAAAAGTGTGATACATTTTTATTTTTAGTAATGTTTTGAAATTTGCTTTTTAAAATTATTTATTTATTTATTTATTTGTCTTGGAAATGGTATAGCTGGAAACTGTAATGTAGTTTTTAACACCTTTTTTTACTGATGCTTTCATTAATGTTCAAGTGTGAAGCTCCGTGGTTGGAGGTGAGGGTCTAAAAATTATCTGGAAAATCCTTTCAGAAAGTTTTTTTGTTATTTGGGATAAGTAATGCTCAAATAAGTTAAGCAATGTACCTTAAATAAATGTGGGTTTTTTTTTTTTGCTTTTGTAAGCCCAAGAGCAAAGTGAACTTCATGGCTTTTTAGTCTGAAACTTTCATTTGCATACCAAGTGTGCTTTCTTCTTATACTTGCCAAAATAAAGAACTCCTCTAAATTTAGCTGTATCGTTCCCACCATAGCCAGTCAACTGTCTCTCTAGCAATGCCCTGTGCTATAATAAGCACCACGCCTGTTTACAGGCCTATGGTCTCACCCCCATGTCTTGAATGACAACTGGAGCTTTTAGGGCACTATGGGAATGTATTAGCTCCACCCACTGTAACCTTTCAACACCTACTTTGAGGTCTATTCTCAAACTGCTGTGCACTCGGTGTCGTGTTTGACAGACGATCCAAATGAAACAAACATGAGTCAGTCAATCAGTGATTCAGTTGTTGATTCAGTGGATGATTCAAATGATCAGTTGTTTATCTGTTGCTCTTTTTTTCGTGTTGCAACTATCAGTGTTGTTTCTGTGTAGGTGTTCTTTTGACAGGTTACAAAAGTGCCTCATCTACAACAATGGGTCTATGGTGGACTACAATATGCATCATGAACAGACATTAAGGGAAAGTTGGGTACTATGTCGATGACAGGTGAAGCTTATTTTAGGTCAACAAAAGATAGGCCTTCTCAACAACATGGAAAATAATTAATGTTAAAATGTGCTTCACTAGTAGTTCAGTATCAGGAGATCACAGCGGACATTGAAAGCGTTCGGTTCAGATTGAGGACATTGTGCAGCAGAGTGGAAATAGAGTATGTATATACTCCAAGATGTTCTGTTTGTACCCTACACATGAGCTAATAATATCTCTGGTCTCGTTTTACTATCGTCTATTATTGGGTTTAAGGATAGTATGGTCCGATTATGGCACTCTGGGATATTTCTGAAGGCAAAATAGTATTGCAGAAAATAATATGCATAAATTTGTGAGGGTTGAAGCCTCTTCTTTAAGGTTGTGTCCTGGTTGTTGTGTCTTATTCATTACAACAAGTCTGCACTTGATTTCTTGTTTCTAGGGTTTTCTGCGTGATTACTTACTGACCTACTGTAAGCAAAAGAGCTACATCGGTGCATATCCAATGTAATTTTGCTTTGGCCATTTTTTTCATCATTTTATAATTTGTAGATAATCATATGACCAGTTGCATAGAAAAATAATAGCATTCTTCTGTGTTTTGTTTGAATATATTGGAAAAGTATTGTGTGTAGCCTCTGAAGTTGTACTAGGGCGCTGACAATGGACGCTTAATAGTGGTGGTGATGTGTGCACGTGGTTTCAAAGTTTTGGCTGCTTTATGTTTTCCGCTGCTGCATCCTAGTTGTCACCACATCTGATGTGTAGATTCTCAGTTTTCAGTAACTTGTACTGTACTTTTTTTCTTCTTTTTTTTCAGGGACGCTACAGTCTTATCATTTGACCGGTCTGTAGATATGAATTTCATCCTTGTTGCGTGCCAGGGCTCTGGTGACATGCGCCGGCCATGCTTTATATAATGTTCTGCTAGAGAAGAATGACTTTACACTTCTTCGTATACCTCCTCATCTTCATTTTCCTTCTCGTCTTAACTGGAAATAGTACGGTTGCTTTAAGAAAAAAAAAAAAAACTGCATAGATGCAGATCCATTTTGTTTCTCTTGCCTCTTGCCAAATGACCCATGACTGTATATTCCTGATAGCTTTTAATATCCTTTACTGGAAATAGTTTCATAAGGAAAAGAAAAACCTTTCTTCGACACATGCCATCCAAACCCCTCAGGAGATCTGTTGAGTAGAGGCTCACATTCAAAGCAAAGATCTAGTTCCCTCTCTGACTCCCAATTGCCCATCACCCAAATGAAATGTGAAAGGGTTTGTAAGAAGAATCAAAAGTTTTGTGGGGATTTGGCATGTTGGGGGTGAATTTTGGTACCCACCAGAGGCAGTTCCGTCCAGAGAAGTTATTGAAACCGCCTATGTTGGTGGCATTTTGTTGGTCCCTTTTGTGCACTGTCTGTTTCTAGACTGAATATTAACAATGTTAATAATTAATAATGCTAACATAAATGGTCATAATTAAATGATCATTTCTAATGGTTCCGAAGGAGTCTTTTCCCATCCCACCCAAATGCTCGCAGAATAGTTTTGGTGCAGTGAAAGCGTTGCTAGTAGTATTTTAAAATGAATCAATGCTAACTTGAAAAACCATAACACCACCTTAATATATATTTCATGTCTTTTTTGAGGGATTTTTTTTCCTGCTGGAATACACCCTGCGACCCCCTCTCTGCTTCTCTCTAAAACGTGGTGTGAGATGAATTCCGCACCACACATTGAAGTTTACCCAGAAAACAACATTCCTCTCATGCAAGCGTTTGACGTCAATGCTGGTGCATTTATAGAACCTGTAAACAGTGGCCGGCACTCAGCCTGCTACTTAGCGATGACATTTCATCGTCTGAATGTTTATGCTTTGCATGCGGCTTCATCTTCTTCTCTGCTTTTTTTCCTGCTCATGAAAGGCTGTCCCATTTGAACCAGAGCCCTAAGGAATGGTGGTTGGGCATACGCAGCTCACAGTAGGATTGGTAGAGGTTTTGCTGTTGAATGGGACACTGTTTTGGGGCTGATGGGGAAGAAGAGGGGTGATGGGAAATAGAGTTGGTGGCTCATGTTTAGTGCCATGTGATGCCTACAAAAGACAATGCAGTCAGCTGTCATCGGTAAGGACTAGTTCTGCTGCTACAATTAACAAGGCACATATTAAAATTCAATACCATTTTGTCAAAGATAAAATAAAAATAGAACACTAAAAGCTAAAATTATATATGCTAAAAGTGAACTTAGGCATCACAACATTTTAATATGCAGTATAAAAATGGGTATCACATTAGAGATCTACTAAAGATTCCATTTAAGTGTATTTAAATATTAGTCTCTTTAAATATCAACTTTAAGTGAGTAAATCTTTATAACAGTGTTAATCTTAAAGATAACACGGTAATCTTTAGCAGATCTCAAAATATCAATTTTCATACCGTACATTGCAATGTCGTAAGAATAAATTCAGGCTTAGCATTTAAATCATTAGATTTTTTTTTGTTTTACATTACATTTTTTTATGTTTTTTTTTGTATAGAATTTTAATATTGATTGTTGGCCATAAAAGCCTTAACTAGTCATAATGCAAGTGAAAGCCTTAAGTTTAATCTTCCACATAAAAAGCAACAGGAATAAAAATTTAATGTGACGTTTGGTGCATGTGCTCAAAATTGCGCCACATCCCGATAACATTAGCCCTACTTTTCCCATAATTTCCTGTCCTCTCTCAGCTGTCCAGTAAAGCTCTGTTCTTTCACCAAAATCGAAAATATCACCATTCAGCATGCGTGACGTGAACAAATCGACATGCATTAGCCGATAAATGCTGGTGACTTCCAGCAGTGTCATTATCTACTTTTATTGACGTCATCGTCCGCATGTCTTATGGATCAAGAGTCATTATGAACTAACATCATGTGGTGCACAAGCCCTCTCTTTCCCTTTTTGTTTTACAGCTGTCTTTTTCTTTTGGGCTTCCACCAAAGAACTGCTGGTTTCTTGTTTTCCCAGAGCGAGGGGAGCCTACCCCTCCTTTAGGCCTGCCAAGGCATCGGAGGTTCCTGGGGCCTATAAATCACACTGGCTATTTGTAACTCTCCCTTACCAGCTTCAAACCCCAAGTTTAAGCTGCCAAGAAGCCCTTCCAAAGGATGTAAATATCACCCAGCTTTCCTGCACCTCTTTTTTTCCTCCAGTTTTGGCCTCGGCGCCGCCAAACCATTGGCTGGATCTGACCGACTCCATTTGATTCTCTCTCTCTTCTAGTTCTCTCGCGCTCGTTCATCTATGTGCCGTTAACAAGGAGAGGATGCAGAACCGATTTGACAGGGCAGCCTACCGCACGTCGCTGTGTGCTATTTCTGGAAAGCAATATTCATGCTTTTCTCTCTCTCTGCCTTTCCATCTCTCCCGCTCGTTTCTCTGAAGCGTAGCTGGTGTACCGTTGCTAAAGAAAATAACCATGACGTAAGCTGGGCTCTCTGCAAAATAGACTTTAAAACAGGGGGATGGTAGAAAGCGCCCGAAGAGCTCAAATAATAAATGGTTCCTCCAGGGAGGTAAGAGCTCGTTTCAGTCAAAAAGCAGTAAAATCAATATGAAACCACTAACTATTTATAAAAATGAAGCACATTTAAGGGAAAAGTAATCAGCCCTGTCATTTCTGAAAACGTCACCCTTGCACTAAAGTCCTAATTGATTGATTGCAACTTTCTCTTACGGCGATTATTTGCTCATTGCAATATGGTTTCCACTGACAGCTTTTATTTGAAGGCAAACCACCATAGGCTCTTTTTTTCCCTTCTTCTTTCTGTTCTAAAGATTGTTGGTTTATAGTACAAATGTATCCCGCTCTTGCTGTTGGTGTGTGTACAGTCTCTCTTTTAATATATCACACCTTCTCAGCCCCTAGTTTGTTTCTGTGCTGGGGAAACTCGTCCCATGATTCACTGCTGTGTCCCAGAGCTTACCAACAGAGACGCTTCTGCAGAACAGAGGGAAGTGCAGGCACATTTATTAATGACTGTCCTTGAGGTCCTACCTCGGTGTCCTTAGCTTCTCTTGCTCACTTTGTCTCCTTTCTCTATCTCTCATAGGGATATATATATATATATATAGATATATTTGTATATATGGATGTGATAAATTGATCAAAAGTGACAGTAAAGAAAACATTTCTATTCCAAATAAATGCTGGTCTTTTGAACCTTGGCAGATTTAAAAAACATTCCTAATATCAAAATTCTTTTTAACTGCTATTTTCTTCTGATTTACTTCAGAAAAAAAGATACAATTATTTGGGAATACAAAATATTCTTTTAAAGAATGTTCGTCTTTTTTTTCTTAAGATTGTTCTTAAGACATATTTTAATAAGTATTCATATTCCTGAAAAGAATGTTCTTAATAATCATTGTAAATAACTTCTTAAAGTTAGGATAACCTCCAACCTTTGTCTTAAATTCCCAAAATTTATTGGGTTGTTTCAAATATTAAGCATTACAGCATAACACTAGATTTTACATTTTACTCGTACCATGAATGTTTTCTCTCGATCATTTGCGGGTATACAAGATGTGTTCACTCTATCTAAAACTAGCGAAGCAGCGGCAGCAGCACAAAGATACAGAACGCATTCTCTCTAGAGAGACCGCAAGAAAGACAGAGAGCAAATGACAGAGGAAGACCGCTGCATCTTGAGACAAGCTCTTTTAAAATAACCATTTTAAATTGATACCGCGCATTAAAAACACGACTCTGAGTGATTAACTACCATGAAGCCAGTCGTACGTAAATAGTCTGCAAACTTTTTGTGATAACTATGGTAATCTACAGGCAGCACAAAGACAGACTTTGAGGTGTTTTTCATTCGGCGAGTCTTCTGCAATACCTGCCTTTCAATCAAATAACACAGAAGCCTGTCATTTTCTTCTCAAGAAAAAATAAGATGTTTGTAAGAAATAACTTTTTCAAGAATTGTACATTTTCATGAATCTGGCCCCTGTATCCTTAATAAAATGTTTAAAATTTTCCACAAAAATATTAAGAAGCACAACTGTTTTCAACATTGGTATTAATAAGAAATGTTGTATCGTCAATTAGATTTCTAAAGGATCAATCAACACTGAAGAATAGAGTCTTTACTGTTAAAATAACCATGGTATGGGGCTGTTTTTCAGGGGATTGGCTAGGCCCCTTACTTCCAGTAAAGGGAAATCTTAATGCTTTAGCTTCCAATGCTATGCTTCCAACTTTGTGGGAAGAGTTTGGGGAAGGCCCTTTTCTATTCCAGCATGACTGTGCCCTGGTACACAATAAAGACACGGTTAGATGAGTTTGCTGTGGAAGAGTTTGACTGGCCCACACAGAGCTCTGACCTCTACCCCATCAAACATCTTTGGGATGAGCTGGAACGGAGATTGCAAGCCAGGCCTTCTCATCCAAAATCAGTGCTTGCCCTCACAAATGCTGTCCTGGATAAATGGGCAAAAATTCCCACAGAAACTCTGCAAAATCTTGTGGAAAGCTTTCCCAGAAGAGTGGAAGCTGTTATAGCTGCGAAAGGAGGACCAGCTCCATATTAATGTCTATGTATTCAGAATGCAATGACCTTAGTTGAGGTTACATGGATCAAATACAACAAAAATAAGGCCTATTTTATTTTTATTCATTTATTTTTGTGGTGGGGCCAGTGAAAATCTTGGCAGAGCAAGTAAAAATTTGAACCATTTACCCAACTGGGCCAATAGAAAAAATCCTTAGCGTTGAGCCCTGTCAGAGCATCCCTACTCTTTTTCTTTCTCTATCTAATATGTCTATTCCTCTTTGTCGCTGTCTCTCTTTGTATCTGCACAACAGGGCTTTGGTGTAACTGCTAAAATAAAGCTCCCCTGGCTGGAATGAAAGCAGGAAATGGTGTCAGCAAATTGTGACAGCTGTAAGTTTCTTATTCAACTGAGCTCTGAAAACAAAAGGACAGCCCTCCGGGAGAGTGGAGAGTTGCTGCCATGAGGGACATCGTCCCTGAGGATACAGCGGTTAGATGTCAACTTAAACACTGTTTTTGGATGGAAAGTTATCCTTAAAAAGTGCTTCAGCTAGATTCTGTTACTCATTGTCAGATTGTTTTCTGGTTAGGTGCAGGTTTACATCACAACACATTGGTTCACATCTATGGATTGTCCTTGCTCGCAGTCCCTGGGCTGAGCTTTTACGACATTATTGACAGGTTAATGACATGCTTTTCACGAGGTTCCTCAGGTCTCCACAAAGAAACCTCATTTATCACCGACGTCTGTAATGCCGATCCAAGATGGGAGAGAGGGAACAGCGAGAGAGAGAAAGAGAGATGCACAGAGAGCCGCCTGGAAATGTAGTGTCCTAAAATAGATTTGCGCACTTTTAAAAGCGCAGCGTGCCCCCCATCCCCCCTCGCCCCCCCTCCACTCCCCCCCCAGAGCATTATTAATCCAGGGCTATTTATAACTGCGCTTTTCACAGGCAGACTGTGTTCTGTCGCTGCTTGTGTTTAATCTCTTCTGGGAGTGAAGGGGAGGACGGGGGCCGGGGAGGATGAGGAGGCGGCGAAGGTGTAGAGGAAAGCGGGAAAGAC
Source organism: Opsariichthys bidens (assembly GCA_037194245.1). Lineage (NCBI taxonomy): Eukaryota > Metazoa > Chordata > Actinopteri > Cypriniformes > Xenocyprididae > Opsariichthys > Opsariichthys bidens. The sequence goes on from CM074277.1 coordinate 23,747,998, forward strand.
AAGGGGAAGGAGTTTGAAGCCAGGAAAGACCCCCTGCTATGGTGGAAATGGGGCAGCTATTTCAATACTCAGACGAGGGAAAAAGGCACCATGAGTTCTTTTTAACATTCATTTTTTATTTATTTATTTCTTGACCAAAGAGAATTCCGTATTGTGATAAACGTCTTCCCATGGGCCAAATATTGCAAGCTTGGGTCTCCAGATGATTGTCTACTGTGGTTGTGGAAATACAGAGCTGTGCAGGAAAGTGTTTATGAGGATGAACAGCTTTTGTCTGCAGAACATTTCACCTGTACAGATCCTTCATCACATGAGAAATAACATGAGAAGTAATGAAGCATTTAAAAAAATGTATTTATATTAATTTATTAAATGAATTTTTATATATACAGCACTTTACAAGAGTCTTAGACAGGTTAGTATTTTCACCCCCCAAAATGGTTTTAACCCAGTTATTTCTCTATTTTGCTTTAGTGTGTCGGTAGGAAATATCAGTTTACATTTCCAAATATTCCTTTTTTCCATTAATTGTAATAATCCAGTGATATTTTTGTATGCACAAGAAGTCTGACAATAGCCGGTATGCTCCGAGATGCAAGCTCACCATCATCGAGTCCATCTGATATTACATGAGGAAACTGAGGCGGACTAAATCCAGAGGAACTGCAGCAACATCTCCAAGACACTTGAAGAAACAGTACTGTGAAAAGTTAGGCCCTTGTGTAAAAATGCTGTAAAGTGAGGATGCTTTCAAAAATAATGTCAAAAATAGATTTTATTTATCATTTAACTTCCACTAACTGAATCAAATCAATATTTGGTGTGACCACCTTTTGAGTTTAAAACAGCTTTCGTTCTAGGTACACTCGAACAGAGTTTTTCAGATAGATTTGCGGGGAGGTTTCTTCAAGCATCTGTCTGAGTTTCTTCATGTAAACCCAGATGGACTAGATAATGGTGAGATCGGATCTCGGAGCATACCGGATGTTGTCAGACTTCTTGTGCATACAAAAAATTCACTGGATTATTACAAGTAATGGCAAAAGGAATGTTTGGGAATGTAAACTGATATTTCCTACTGACACACTACAGCAAAAGAGAGAAGCAACTGGCTTAAAACCATTTCTTTTTTTGTGAAAATATTAACATGCCTTAGACTTTTGCAATGTACTGTATATATTTTTGTAATTTGTATGCATGTATTCTATAACTAAAAGAGTGTCAGGGTCATTCCAGCATTAAAGAAAATAATAATAATATAATATTACATAAAAGAAATAAAAATTGAAAATAAATGTACTGGCATCTTTTGATTCATTCAGTATTGTTTCCACTGATTCCTTCCAATGTAAATTAATTGATTATGAGGTAAACAATTTACACCATTCACGTTCCATCTTGTTACAATTGAAAAACAATCCTATGTGCTCTAGTCTTATTGTCAAATTCAAACCTGACTGAGCTGGGAATTGTGATTAACAATTGCCCAACTGCTTATAAACAAACTAAGCTAACTGCTGCACAAGGGGATCAAGTGTAGATAAACACACTCATATACACACATACTGGCACCATGCTCTAACACTAGTGACACAGAGTGAGAGGAAGCTATTTCTAGTCCTTCCACCAGGCGATTAGCGTAATCCATGGAGTACGATTTAATCTAATGAAAGGTAAATCTGGCTACTCAAGCATTCTCTGGCCCTCTTCCAGACACTCCATTGATTAGTCTTCCTTGGCTTTTTATCCAAATAACATCACCCAGTTTTACTCCGTCTGTTGTCTCTCGTTCCTGTCCCCTTCTCTCTCACTCACCCATCCTCACCCATAGCTTATGCAACACCTTCTTTTATTTTTAATGAGGAGGTACCTCTCTCTCATTCTTCTATTTTCATCCTGTCAGGTTGCAATGCTCTTACCTCGTTTTTAATACATGGTAAGTGCCTCAGCAGAATTTTTTTTTTCTTTTTAAGTTCTCCCCCTTGAGACAAGATCATCAATGTTTTTATACATAACCTGGAAAAACTTTGAACAACATGGAGAGATAGGTATACGTGTACAGTATGTGTGCATTTTTTAAAAATTGCATTGGAATATTGGTACTATTTCAGCAAAAATTACCTATTGTTTTTAAATTCATCGTATTGGTCAATATGGCATTTTTCATTATGAGTACTCATTTTACATTTGGACTACCTTTTCTGTCATTTGACACTCGAAGGTAATCTTTAAAAACACTTATATTTCAATAAAATGTGGCATTCAGCAAATCTTGATTACATGAAAATAATCCTTGGCTTATTGCTATTGTTCAGAATTTTAATGTGGGTGTTGGTTTACAATAAAAGTATGTAAAAATCCTTAAAAATGTTAAGAAGCAGATTTTCATATTAAGATTTTCATCATATAAGCTTAAATTAAGTTTATTAATGCTTTCCCAATTGAAAACAGTTTTTTTTTTTCAACAAGTCAAGTCAAGTCAAGTCATCTTTATTTATATAGCGCTTTTTACAATGCAAATTGTGGCAAAGCAGCTTTACATTAATAAGAAAATGGTGTCATTGTGCAGCTTATTCTATGTATTATTGATTCATTCCGTTGCAAATATCAGTAGTTATTAGTCTACTTAATTTAGGTATATCAGCACTGCAGAAAACAGTGACGTAATCGTCCGGCTCAGCTCAGTTTGTATACAACGGCGCCAATGCAGGCATATCAAAAACACTGCTGAATATCAAGCAAGTGTCCCCAACTTAAGCAAGGGACAAGAATGGTGTGTGCACCAAAAGCAAAACGAATATTCGTGAAAAGACGTGATCGAGTGTACTTGATTCTGTATCAGTCTGCAAGTTTGTGTATATGTGTGGGCGCTACAGCAATCAGTCGAGTCTCCACTTTGGTCAGAGCTCTCCGAGGGAAATTGCTTGGAAACCCCCTCAGTCTGCCCAACCTCCTCACTGAGGACTTCCTCGAAGACTCCAGTCCCAGAGAACCTCCCCTTTTTTCTATTTTTGTCCTTCATGCGTTTTTCATCTCTTCCTTTCAACTTAAAAACAGGTCCTTGATGAGTAACTACCAATTTGGAGGCGGGTGATATTTTAAATGGACAAGAAGTTTGAAAAAGGATAGACATTAGCTGTGACGGAATTGCCGTTGTCTTTTGTTGGACAGGAAAGTGTTGATAGGAAGGCTGTCTTTAATAGTCCCTGTGCTTGCTAATTATCACCTCAAAGGAGTTTTCCGTAGGGATGTGGGAGTCTGTCACATAGATGTTGTGTTTGGACAGATTACTTATCTGTGGTGTTGCTGCGTACATGGTAGACTGTGAACAAACATGTTAACAAAGCATTTAATGGCTGTAACCAAGTTTCAGTATTAATAGAGCTTCTATGGAAAGTCTTAAGGAAAGTTTCACAATCACAGGTATCGTCATATGTTCATTCTTCAGGATTATTTATTTAGCTGCTATCTTACAAGTATCAATTGCTTCCGTACACTCTGGAAGTATCAGACTGGCCAAAAAAAAAAAAAAAATATTACAAAATAAATCTGAATTAAAGATACGAAAGGCAATATTTGCAGTGAGGAGACTATTACATTTGTTAGACTAATTCAGATCACTAACTTGTGAGTCTGTTTGAGTAATTCATTTAAATAACTGGCTTATGAGTAGCGATGTGCAATATGATTAATGTTAATGTTTCATTAACATTTAAATGGAAGTCAAAAAATTATCCATTTGAGATAGCATACTTTATCTATTATCTAGTTTGATGTTGATTAGCAGCGTTATCGTTTAGTTGACTAGTCTCGCACATCTATTCTCATAAGTCAATCTTTTGTGACTCAGACTACAGTGTTCTCACAGTTAGTTTTTGTATGCAGCTTAATAAATAATAGTCTACGTATATATTATTTATTGCCTTATTATTATTTCACAATTCCCAATCTTTTAACATGGAATTCACCCATAATCTCACTGTTATTGCACAGGCTGCTTCGTTAACTAAAGTTTTGGGCCATTTGTTGAAGACTACGCTGAGCTTCATACATTGGAATCATACCTGTTCTTCTCCTGGAAGACTAAAGGTATCTAGGGAAATCTATGCTAAGCTCATCTGGTCAGTAACAGTAGCGTTAACCCTGGCGACCTCGGCTGGCCAAGTTCTGACGTCAAAGGCTTGACACAGTCTCTCGGCCCGAGGGCGCAAGGAAAGCTATATTTAGCCCCTGACTGATGAAGGGGGAGTAATCTGATTTTCATGTAAGCCGAACGCTTCCGCTAGGCATCCAGCAAAGAAACCGGATCATTAGCATGTTGGTAAACTTTAGCCGATGCTTTGAGGGCAACCCGGCCGACGGTAGATGCTGAGTGACATGTGAGTTAATGTGTTCTCAGCTGTGAGTAGCCCCCGCATAGTGGTATCCTACCTCACACTTAAGGTCCCTGCAGACTCAAGGACACCATGAAGACTCTATCGCATCATATTACTTCACTACTTCCCCCACTTCGATGAAGTGATGTGCCAATTTTCAGCATTAAAGGCTTGATTTGAAGCGCTTTAGTGATAATTGGAAAAATGAAATGATTGACTACCCAATTCACCATATATCGGTCCTAAATAGTATGCAGTATTTAAATTAACCTTTCACAAATCATAGTATGTTGAACAAAGTCTGCCAGGGCATGCCCAGGTGGTGTAGTATTTTGTGATGATGCATGCTTTTTGCCCAGAATTGTTCAGTTTATTTTTTCAGTTATCCAAAATTTTTCAGTTATTTAAAAAACAACAACAAGGTTATAGATGTGATGATGATGCCACCAACCATGAAGATAATTAATTATCCTCATTGCATTTACATTCATACATTTGTGAGATGCTTTTATCCAAAGCGGCTAGATTATTGAAGGTGTATTTTTTTTAGACCCATAACTTTGTTGATTGTGCCATGCTCTTAAAATCTTTTGAGATTTTATTCATCAAATAAGAAATGCACTACTAGATATCACCCCGTATTTGTTCAGAAATACTTTCATGTCTAGTATAGTTTACGATTTGAGTTGCCGCTCATGAGCTTTCTATACTATAATAATCCAATAATCCAACCATAATATGCCTTGGGAAACTTTAAATCTGGTCTTGACATAAGAGGCAAGTTCAATTCCTTTTGTTCCCCAATGTCCTGGAAGTTGAGTAATTTGATTCGGACTAATGTTTGGAAGCTGCAATGACCTGGTCACCTTTAATTGGAGCGCTTTGTTTCCCTGACTGAATTCCTTTAGAGAGCTTAGGCTAACTTGCACAAGAGCCTGGAAACACATCGCTATCCCCATGTCAACTCATTAATGCCACCTTACTGCAGTGAAAATAAAAAGAGGATTTGAGGGAAGGAAAACGACTACAACACAAACAAAAGCAGGAATGTTGGGTTTTCCTAGGTCTTTTTTAGTACGTCAGTTGTGCCAAAATTTTTTTGCTGAGATCCTTTGGGAAGCTCAGTGTTCTTTGGTTGTGGTACTATTGGAAATATCAAAGATGGATAGAGAGTGACTGGTTGGCCTGCTTTTTAGGACGAGCCTCAGAGCATCACCTTGGATTCCCCTCTAGGTTATATAACCACATGCTCTCTTTACCAGTACAGTGCCCTACCATAAGGAAGGTGTCACTTTTACCTAATGACCTAAAAGGATGCTGTTGCCCTTATGCATTCATTTTACAATTTTGGTATTTTTCTGTGCTGCCCTTTTTGGTCGGAACTGGTCCGAGTTCAGTTGGATAAATTCCCAACTGGCTTGAGATACAAAAGACGGCAACATCAACTGGCCTGTCGACATTTGAGCCTGATTACACCTGATTACAGTAACATAGGCAGACACAGACAAATGTCAGCACTAAATTTACAGACACATCATACATGAACCACATGAACCCTCTCAATTGCAAATGCGCCCGTGGCCTTTGCTTATGTAATGGTGTGCTTTAACCGAATTGTATGTTTATGTGTCAACATGTATGAACCCAGACAGAGGTGACCCATTCTAAAATAAAAATGCAACAGATAGATGTGTGTGACGTACACACACACACACAAATTAGATAAGGTAGGATTTTTGTGTTTTTTTTTAAAGTCTCTTGTTATTTTACTCTCTCCAGGGCTGCATTTATTTAATCAAAAAAACAGTAAAAACAGTAATTATGAAATATTATTACAATTTAAAATAACCGCTACAAAATGTTAAGAGAGGCTGTTTTAATTAACATCGAGAAGATGCCAAACTAAGACATGCATTTGTTGGGAAACGATCCTTAATCCATTTGTAGTGCCGAAATTTAAACTTCCTCTTTTATGTTTTATAGGTTATCATAATTCTAATGGTAGTTTGGTGACTCTTTAATTGACTGTATTGCTCCCTTTCCAGCTGTGGACGTGAAGACTTTGTTACCATCTGGGATGCAGAGCCCGGTGGGAGGTGGAGGAGATCAGGGCGGAGGTAGCGGAGGGCCGGTGGACCTGCGTACAGACCCGCGTCTGAACGCCCTGAGCACAGTGGACCCGGCGCTGAGAGAAAAACAGCTTCAGCACGAGCTGCTCTTACTCAAACAGCAGCAAGAGCTCCAGAAACAGCTGCTGTTCGCTGAGTTCCAGAAGCAGCACGAGGTTTTGACACGCCAACATGAAGTGCAGCTACAGGAACATCTTAAGGTATGACCCTTACTGTCCTCTCTGTACACATCATCTCCTTGACCTCTGATTCTTGACTCTGATTTTCTTCCTGAGCAGCAACAGCAGGAGATCCTTGCCGCAAAGCGTCAACAGGAGCTGGAGCAGAAGAGAAAGCTGGAACAGCAGCGCCACGAAGAGATGGAGAAGCAGAGATTGGAACAACAGCTGATCATGCTACGGAACAAAGAGAAGGGCAAAGAGAGTATGCATATCTCCATTAATCCATCTATTTTACACAATAGATCGACAGCGAACTCATTTCATGGCACGGTTGCCGCTCATCATTTCCTGTTCCTTATTCTGCTGCTAATTTCCAAAATGGTAATAGTTTAAATGCACTGTTCACCTTTTAGTTCAATGAGTGAACACCTTGCTGAGCAGTATGTAGCTAATGTTTATCACTGTTTGCTGCTATAATTACGCATTGTCTAGAATATTCTTTGAAGTACTTCAGGCACAGATTCCTCTATTATTTCTCTTTGGTTGTTTACCATTAAAAACAACACAATGCAGTATGGTCAGGATTTATTAAGCCACAAAATTAACATATTGGATCTGTTCCAAAACCTGTTGAGCTGCTTATATAGTATCCTAACAGAGATGGAACCTCATAAGTGCATACATAGCCAGCAATTATGTGCAGCGCCCATGGGACTCCTCTCAAAGTTGATACAATAGAGTTTGATTAGCCAGTTGCTAAGCTTACAATTAGCCTGTAAAGCGCAAAGAGTGCAAATATCGTTATAATCGTTAAAAAAAAAGTCATAGCACCCCCAAATGGTGAGGGTTTTTTCAATTTTACATTTATTTACGAAGGACAGTAAAGTCATTATGTTAAAAAAAGATTCATATTTCAAATAAATGCTTGCTATTCCTAAAATATATATATATAAATATATATATATATATATATATATATATATATATATATTAAAACCGTTTTCAACATTGATTAATTAATAAATGTTTCTTGAGCATCAAATCATTAGAATGATTTCAGAAGGATCATGTGACACTGAAGACTGGAGTAATGATGCTGAAAATTCAGCTTTATCAGAGGAATAAATTTACAATTTAAAATATATTCAAATAGAAAACAGTTATTTGTAAATTTTACAATATTACTGTTTTTACTGTATTTTTAATCGAATAAATGCAGCTTTGTTGAGCATAAGAGATTTCAAAAACATTTTAATGGGTAATGTATATATATTTATAACCATTTTTAACTTGAACAAATCCCCAATTTTAAGTGTGTTGTTTGTCCTGTCCCACGACCATAAAATCATGGAGTTTGTTTAGCAGAGGTGCTCTAAAACTTTTCTGTGAATGGACAAGAAAACGGGATGAGAAAAGCGATTAGATTTGCATTTAAGGAGGGGCACCAACCACATATATAGAGACCACATTATCATAGAGACTACAGTTGGGCTCTTTTGACTTCTGGTTAGTTAGCAACCTCGGAACACCATAGCAAATGCATAGCAATGCCCTAAAACACTGTAGCAGCCGTATAGCAGCACACTGGCAGCCATTGGCAAACCAATGAGGACCTTTGCAGTGATCAAATCTCAAATTTTTTAAAAATAAATGTCAAAAACTGATTCAAAATCTTCTTCTCCAATCCAACATCACTTGTGTCCTTTGACTCTTGTTCTTAGGTGCCATTGCCAGTACTGAGGTCAAACTGAAGCTGCAGGAGTTCCTGTTGAGCAAAAAGGAACCAGGCCCTGGTGGTCTCAACCATTCCTTCCCCCAGAAGTGCTGGTGAGAGGACCCTTGCTAACCCATATCGCTCAGCCATATTCTGGGCTGGTAATCCCGAAAGTCCACTTTTTAAAGAGAAATATTTTTAAGTGCAGTTAATATATCAAAGACCGACTGCATGTTATAAAATGAGTGCGTTCATAACATGAGCATATGAGCTACATTGTGCTGGAAGTTTATGGGCCTCATTCATACTCATTTGAATTGTGATGGATGAGTCTTTGTAATGGTCTGTGTTTGTTTTCAGGGGGGCTCACCACACGTCCCTGGAGCAGAGCTCCCCTCCACAGAGCAACACACCGGGCACACCGCCCTCCTACAAACTTCCCCCACTGTTAGGGTCCTATGAGGGCAAGGATGACTTCCCTCTCCGTAAGACCGGTGAGTAGGCTTCTTGTGTGTTTCGATGAACTGTGTACTTCAAGACAATTTTCCTTACTATTCAATAATTTGGGGAAATTCATTCTTTAAAGAAATGAATAAGGATGCATTAAATTAATGTTACAAAAAAAATTATTTCAAATTCTGTAATTTTGAACATTATATTCATGGAAGAATCCTGAAAAAGATGTATCATGGTTGTATGTGTCATAGATATTAGGCATCACTGATAATAATAATAAATGTGTCTTGAGCAGCAAGTCTTCATATCGTCATGATTTCTGAAGGATCATGTGACTGAGTAATGATGCTAAAAAATCACCTTTGATGTCACAGGAATAAATTATAGTTTAAAAATGTTCAAATAGATTGAAAGTTATTTTAAATTAATAATTAATAATAATAATTAATAAATAATATTTCACACTATTACTGTTTCTACCATATTTTTTATCAAATAAATGCAGTGTGGCGAACATAAGAGACTTCTGTAAAAACATGAAATAAATCTTAATGACCTCAGTCATTTGAACAGTACTGTACATTTAATGTTTGAAAATCTCCCATCAACTTGCACTGTAAGAATGTAACTATCTAGTGATGATGTCGTGCTGGCCCACTCGCTTCAGCTGTTGATGTCAGCTGGGTCGCTTTTTCTTCGTCTCCTTTTCTGGATTATTATACCAATAAACACTATCCACTTACTGCCTCGCAAGCCCTCATATTTTCATCCAGGAAATGCAAATATAGTTGTGTTTGTTACTTTAATTGTTTTGGCGAGTAACCGCTGCAACATTGACACTGCATTATAATGCATTACTGTGTATGTAGATGTTAGATGACTGTTTTCTTTCTGTGTTCATGAATGACGCTGTTATAGAGTCACCAGTGTTTTTGTGTGGAGAATTCTGATTCTTTAACAGTCTAGAGGTATCGCAGAAGATGCAAGGGGTGTGTGTGTGTGTGTGTGTGTGCACAGGGTTGAAGTCTCTTCGGTGAATCTGCAGGTGTGAGTCATAATGAGTCATCAGAACAGCGGAACGACACATAAACGCACGCCTTGAAGGCTATATTAGTGACGAAATGGATTTCATACTAAAATAATGATAGTTATTATACCCTAAATGCTGGATTAAAAACAACCCAAGTTGGGTAATATATGGACAAACCTAGTGTTTGGGCAGTTTTATTTAACTCATCTATTGTTTTAAAATACTATATAACTGGCTTAAAATAAACCCAAAATAAGTTGGAAATTAAAAATCAGACACATAATTAC
>CM074277.1:23760650-23895650 GCA_037194245.1 Opsariichthys bidens
TGAACTCAAGTAAACTCAACCAAGATGGCCGATGTCCTTATAAGGATCTAGGAGTAGAACCATAGTTCTTTGTGTCCTTGAGCACACACATCAGAACCGCACACACTTCTGTGTGCTGGCAGTCCAGTTTTGTTCCTTCTCATGGACAGGCACACACACACACACACACACACACACACACATAACTAACAATAGCTGTGCATCTCTGCCCATACAGTTTAAAGCATTTTTTTAGAAACAAACAAAAATAAACAATACTATTGTAAGCAATGTGTAATATTTAATATATTGGAAAAATCTGTAGCAACAGGCATCTAAAATCTAAAATAAGCAGGCAGGGTAATTGCATTTCCTGGATATAATACAACAATATGTAATTTTTTGAATTCAGATAAAACATTATTATTAAAACGTATAATAAAAATAAGGATAGTACTCTTGGTGTAGGTGTGCATTCAGCTTCACAAAACAGAGTTTATATGGAAGATGTAATTCTGAGACTATATCGGCTCCTGAGTTGTTGAAATGGGCTGTGAATCACAGATGTCAGATGATAAGTGTGAAGATTTTCAAACATAAATAATGAATATGTGGGTATTGTGTAATTTTTAATGTACTGTTAATGTAAAAGAGCTCGGAGGAAGGGAAGAGTTTAACATCCTGCTGATGCATTAAAATGGGTTCAGTCAGTCACAAAATATTGTGAAATCATCAGCTATATTTCCTACCGATGCAGCTAAAATGTGATTGTTGAAATCTGTGTGTGTTTCAGTGTCCTCTATGTGCAGCAGTGCCCCTGGCTCGGGTCCCAGTTCTCCGAACAGCTCTAACTGTGCCATTGCCGAGAATGGCTCCAGCGGATCCGTCCCAAACATCCACGCTGAGGTGAGAGACTTGCCCCCTACACGTTTGCTTCTCTTCTGCTCTTGCTCTTCCCTTGGATCACAATAGGTTAGGGATGAAAAAAGACACAATAAATTGGCTTCACCTAGGTAATGACACTGTTTCTATGGAAACAATCTACCGAACGGAGCCTTGTGATGGCTTGGGCTAACATTGGTATGCTAATCCTGGAGAAGAGAGGAAAAAAAAAAACACATGTTCTAAAAGTCAGCCTTGCAGTGAGTTGTATCTGTGAGCTCTAGAATGGCCGCAGCTGCTCTGGATGGACAGCAGGAAGCTGCCTGGGGTCAACCCTGCATGCTAAGCAGCTAGCCTTAACCTTGAGAGCCAGAGAAATTGTGTGTGCACATGCCACAGAGGACTTGAAGCTGTTGGGGAGGAACACTGCATTTGAATGAGCTAGTTTGTGTTTGATTTTGGATGACCAGCATATTAAATGCAAAACAAAACTTTTTCAGACAAATATTACCATTTATAACGTTTACATGTCGTTTGTACTTTTATAATTTATTTAGTTATGCTAAATAATTCCATGTAATTTTATTATGGACAACATAAATCATGCAATGCACGAAGATCAGGCTTATCTTTTATTTGTTATGAATAATTGTATTGTGTCGATTTTAAGTGGCAGATCAGTGGGCTTGCAGCAGTTATATCTAAGTAAGAGACGTCCTCTGTCCCAGACCAAACTTAAAATACTATGCGGAGGACACAAGATAATTTAATAGTTATTTTGTTAGAATATGACAGGATGGTGAACCTAATCATCTAAATCATATTTAAACAGCTATTGCTCTGTGTTGTTGGCCAGATAAAAATGACCAAGAATTTGGAAGAGAAAAAAAAAAGTTTAAAGAAGTTTATCAGTCTCATAAACCAGCAAAATAGAAAATCTCTTCAAATTGGCATCAGTGGAGGTGACCTAAGAATCACCTCATTAGCTCTGTCCGGCATGCAAAGGCAGCACACCACTTCCTCAAAAATAGTCCAAGATCACTATTCCAGAGCTTCTGTAGCCTAGCAGTACAACCTCAAGAGAAGTGATGGATAAATGTGAAGGAGAATAGAATGCTGACATCATCGCAGCTAGGGCAGCTAGAGCAGGTAGGGCACTTTGCCACGGAATGTCCGCTTTGTCTCTCTCTACCTCGTCTTTTCTGAGTGTAACCTTTGAGTGAGAGTGAGAATGACGTAGTTCAATAAACAACTTATAATGAAAGGCTTAAATTGCGTCTTTGGGGATGAATAAACGTTGCCTTGTGAAGCAGATCCATTAGTTTTTGTTCTTTGGCTTTAAAAAATGGCTGCGCTCCAAGTCTAGGGTCAGATGATGGGATTACCAGCACTCAGAAACACCTCCGTATTTCTTGCTTGGCTCTCTTTTGGGTCATTTTTTTACTCGTTAGAAATTAGAAAATGAGACAATGCAAAACCCATTTTAATTGTCCTTATAACTGTGTAGCCCATTTCCTGAACATGGCAGCTGAAACTGTTGTCTTCTTCAAGTGGTGCTCTTCCATTCCCAAATACAGACAACCCAGGCTGCTTTCCCCATCAAAAATAAAACTTAGTAAGGATTTCCACAGATGAATGCTTTTAAGTGATCAAGTCATGCCAAGACGTCTTGTCTGGGATTCCTTCTTGAGATAAAACAGCTTCTTTTCTAAAAGTTCTGGTGTTTGAAGTGTACATCCTGAAATATAGGTCTTGTTGTTTGTCCTTTGGGACTCACGTCTTTCTCTCGTTTTCTCATTCGGCAGCAATTGCGTTCTCTGCATCAGTCTTTGACTGGGGATGGGACACCGAGTCCTCTTACCCTTTACACCTCTCCATCTCTGCCCAACATCTCTCTGGGACTGCCTGCCAACGCACACATCACGGTGAGTGTCCTCTGCTAAGCCTGGTGGCTTTGTGATAGTTGAGGTCAAACAGAACCTTAGTCTGCTTGAAAATGTGGTCTTGGATATGGGTTATGTATGTGTACTGCGGTTTTGGACTCAAAAGTATGTCAAAAGGTAGGCAGTTGGAATGAAATCAAACCTGTTCTGGTTTGTTCCGAACAATGGACACAACCTTATAGACTCCAGTACTAGGCTTGCAGCTTAAAGCCAAGAAGCAGCTCAACATTTCCAAGAAATGGCCAAATCAATGGGATCAGTGTGCGAACAACTAACCGTATGATACAGAGTTGGGTAACCCAACTCTGGGTAAAAGTTGCATCTTTAGTTTCAACAACGCTGATTAGGAGATTCCAGAATCATAAACAAATTCTTGATCTCATATGAAGATCCAATGCTGTTCAGCTCAGAGTTCAGTTCCTCTTGAATATAATTTATTAAATTCTTCTGGTTTAAGTTCTATTTGGAAATTATATTACTCAGGAAACACTTTATAAGATATATTTAAACAGAGTCAACCCTGAATCCATTTTAAAATTTTTACCAATTAACCAATATACCCACGTCTACAGAATAAATTCTCGTTCTCCTCTTTTCTACTCTAGGCCCCCCAGAAACTCAGTGCCCAGCAGGAGGCAGAGCGGCAGACAATCCAGAGTTTGCGTCAAGGTGGGGCACTGACAGGGAAGTTCATCAGCACATCATCCCTGCCAGCGTGCCTTCCCACCGGGGCACCCCATGACCCTGAGCCCCCCTCCGCCTCTAATAGCCACAGTAGCCATTCCTCGCTGCTCCAGCACGTCCTACTCTTGGAGCAGGCTCGTCAACAGAGTGCACTTCTCGCAGGTACAAAAAAATCTTAAAGAATAGAGTCATTTTAGCCTTTGGGTAAAAACATTATGCAAATACTCTTACATTGAATATGGTTGTAGTCAGTAGTTGACCTGAAAGAGAAAACTGACCATAGAAAGACAAAATTGTATAAATGTCTACTGTACTGTCCCTAGAGACTGAACATTTCAGAAAAGAGCAACATACGAATTGGAGCTTGTGTTGCTAGAACAGTCTGTCTAGTTCAAATACTTGCGCTTGCTTTATGTCTTACGGTACCCCTGTTTTTGATGACTTGCTAATATGGCTAGCTTTATGATGGATAATATTAATGGAGTTTTGTGTATATCCTCCTGAGAACGAGGGAAAAAAAGTTTTGTAGTGGACATCAGAACTCATTCATTGAAAAAAATAACCAAACAAAGGTGATTCTCAACTAAGTTTTGAAAGGTATAAAAGAATGATGTGATGTACTTCTATTTTATTTTATGCGATATGTGTGTAAAATTTTGATAAGTATTGCATATTAATATTTTAATATGCTCTTGGGAGTAATAATTGGCAACATTTTCATACGAATATCTAATGTTTCATTGGAATATTGCTATATAATGTTTTTCGCTATTCACTTGTTTTGTCTCCCAAAATGCCTGATTTATGTCATAGTGTCCTCTATAGTGGACATATGAAATCCGTGTCCTGTTTCGTTGCAGAAAGTCATATTCTGATTTGAAACCGCCGAGAATTTCCTGAGATATTTATCTACAACAAACAATTTGAAAATGAATCAGATTTAAATGATATTTACAAAAGATTTCCATAAAGAGAGCTAAATTTGATCTTTTCGATCAATATCACTCATATTTAAAGACCAAAGAGAGGGAGATGTCATGGTGAAACCTCCAAACATTTGGTATTTCTGAAAAGCCTTGAATGTGCTCTTTACAGGACATCCAGACATAAAACCGGGACATGTATGGTCTCAGAGAAATTTGCTTAAAAATAATGTCCACTACAGTGGACAAAGGTCTATGCTTGGGTTTGAGGAGGACATATGTGGGTTGCACAAGAGGAACTATGTGTGAACAAGACATGTCAAAGGTCACAGTCTTTTCTACAATATCAGTGGAGTTATGGCGAAGGCATTTAGCTACATATTTTGCATTGCTTCGTAACCTTCCTGGAATGTCCAAACAAAGTTAATCGGGTATGTGTAATAGCTCACACTTTCTTCCTTTATCTCCTTATTTTTATCCCACAGTTCCCATGTATGGACAGTCTCCGCTGGTAACGGGTGAGCGGGTGTCCAACAGCATGCGTACAGTGAATAAGTTGCCTAGGCACCGACCACTGAGCCGTACACAGTCAGCGCCCCTGCCGCAAACACCGCAGGCTCTGCAGCACCTCGTAATGCAACAGCAGCACCAGCACTTCCTTGAGAAGCAGAAACACTACCAGCTAAATAAGGTAGAGGATGCTGTGATGGTATGTTTGATGTCTGGCCAGCAATCATTCAAGCAAAACAATTCTTTGGTTTATGTGGTTTGAACTATTTAGTAAAAATTGCTAACAAGCCGCACTTTTGTTCAGATCCTCTCCAAAGGGGCGGAGCTTCCAAGACAGCCCCCCACTCACCCAGAGGAGACGGAGGAGGAGCTTACGGAAACCACAGAAATGCAGGATGAGCGAGGGGAGGGGCTCGATCATGTAAGGGAGGGGCTGCAGAAAGACAGCTCCGGTGAGACCACACCCCCTTCAGAACGTCTGGTCCCACTGAAGGGAGAAAGCACAGAAAGTGAGTTGGAGGAAGATGATGATGAAGATGAAGCAATTGAACTGAGGGAATGTGATGAAGAGGGTGCCCCCTATGGCCAGGTGAGAAATTACAGCTCATTGCCTTTTTTATACTGAGATTTTTGTTTGCAAGTTAAAGGTGAAGAGTGTCATTTCTGCAGCACTTCAAACGGAATTGCAAAAATAATGCCCATTTTCAAAGGTTTCTCGAACGCCAATGGTGTTTTAACATGGGAAAAAAATGACACTTGATTTACAGAGCCGCCAACACGTACTTTGCATGTTTAGCTAGTTTCCTGAACTTCTAAGGATCTTGAACCTTCTAAAACTGCTGTTAAACCTTGTCACCCGTTCTAAAAACAACAGATGCAGCTTTCTATATTTATCCCTTTCTCCTTTATTCTCTTTCCCATTCCTATTCTATTTTGCATAGCATGCAATGCAGTCTTATTCAGAAACTTAGACTTTAGTGCTGAGCCTCTTTCAGTCATGACAAGTGACTGAGTCACTGTTTAAAACCTATACACATCACTTTGCTTGGATGGGCTTGTTTTTTCATTTATTTAATTTCGTATTTATTAATCTAGAAGCTGCTGTGTCTCAAATTTGTGTGGATTTTGTGTTGTTGTTCGGCTTTTAAGATCCATCTGAACGTCTTTCTGGTCTTTCTGTCACTGCACTTTTCAAGAGCTTAAGTGCGTAGGCAAGTTCCTGATGAGTGTTGCGACGCACATGCGGGGGCTTGGTGACTGGAGATCGAGGGTATCCCTCTCAACAAGAGCGATTGCAGCTTTTTCGCCCCCTGAAAAGGAGGGATTAAAGAGGAAGATTGCTCTCTTCTCTTCCTCCCACCAGTGACTCACCACTGGAGGCTGGAGGGAGCGGATGAGAAGAGGGAAAAAGAAACATATAAATAATTGCTTGATGGGAAGATGCAATGAAATCGACTTGGTGGAGGTTCCTCTGAGAGCATAGGTTTATCTAGCTATCAGTGCTTGCTTAGGTGTTTAGCTTTAAGGTATTACTATTGCTCATACTTCAGAGTTAGAGATTTAAACATACTCCTATCTCAAATTATTAATTGACATGGACTTTGACATGAAACTCAGGAACCAGAAAGGGCTTGAGACCCTTTTTGTGACCCGAGCTAAAAACAGTTCTTAGCGTTGTGGTGCCAGTAGTGGTAAGGACCACTCAAGTTTTGTTTAGAAAGTGTAAAAACCAGTATTTGCTAAAGAGCTATATTGAGCTGCACTTAATTCTTGGATTTACTCTTTATTTGCAAAACAGTACCTTGGTTTTACCATCTAATACAATCACTGTACTACAGTGCTTTTTATAGAGGTTGAGCTTATCTTATCTTGCAAAAAAGAACTATCATTAATTTTGGATTTGGTACACTAGCTTGTTTTTTTTTATATCAACATGATAGTAATACCATGGTATTCTTCAAAATACTGTTTAAATACCATATTATTTAAACAGTACTTTGAAAAATGCCATGGTATTATAATCTGACATGGTCATTTTAGCAAAGTACTACTATTTGAACTAAAACCATACTTGAGTAGATTTATTCATATCTGCTATTTGTATTCTTTTATATGTTTTATTGATCTTTTATGTTGTTATATTACCTAATTTATATTTTCGGTTTTCATTTTAAAAAAATAAATATAAAAATATATATTTTAGTTAAATATAAGTTGAGTTTATTTTTATTTAAATTTCAGTTTAAATTTAAAACTAAAGTTTTGTAATGTTTAATTAATCTTTTGATAATTGTGCATTATTTTGGTCTCAAAAATCTTATTCTCTTTGTTTCCAGTGAATATATAGAGTGTGTGTGTGCGTGTGTGTGTATAATATATACATATATATTATATATTATATATATATATTCAGGGGCGTTTCCTAAGTAGACAGTGCCTCTTCAAAAAAAATTGCGTGACTGAATAAATCCACATCACAGAAATAAAACAACACAAATACTTCAAAAAATACGGCGGGAGTCTCTTGCCTTTTTCTTTTTTTTACATTTTGATGTAATGTAATGTTTGTTTGACTAGGAAAATGTGATGTGCATATATATATATATATATATATATATATAAATACTATGAGGACTTTGCATCCCCATTTTAGGCACTTGAATGCCACTGATATGTATTCCAGAATCCAGCCCGTTCATTTGCAATTGCAGATTTGATCTTCCAAAATCTTAACACAGACCCCTGGTTGTGAGGGAAGGAGGAAGGAAAAACAAATGAATGAGTGAGAGTGAATGAGAGGGAGAGAGAATTATTGAAAGAAAGAGCAACACCCTCCTCCTCGCGTTCGCTCTGCCTGCAATCATTGAGAAAAAATTTCAAAAGAGCACAGCATTAGAATTCAGACTGCATCCTCCTCGCGCAGCGGCAGACTCACGCACACACATCTACACATACTCCTCCGTGAATGGACCTTCTCTGACTCATCTCTCCTTGGTGATTCATCTCCTCCTCCGGACCCCGCCCGTCTTTGCTGCCCTGCACTTCACACCCAATCACAGCCCACCAGGGTGACGTGACACACCGCAGTGTGTGTTTGTGTGTGTCTGTTATGCAGTGACATGCAGTCACCATTGAGGCAGCCATATACGAAACACTCCATGTCACTTTGGTCAGTCACGGACCCTAGCTGGCCTTTCCTTCTCATTAAAACACTCCCGCCTACGTCCGTGTGTGTGTGTGTTTGTGTTTGTGTGTGTGTGTGTGAATGTCTCTGCTTGCTGCTGAGTGTCTTGAATACAAATTGAGCCTCCGTCACCTGCCATAGTGAGAGAGACAGATGCTGCATGGCTTTAGTGTCTCGAATAAAGAGAGTTGGCATAAAGAAGGGAATTGTGTGTGTGTGTGTGTTGACATACCTTCAACCTCAATGTCTTATGCAAGAAAAAAAAACAACTAGTAAGAATCCCATCATCTCGCATGGGCTTCCATTGCACTGCATCAGTGGCTGTCTCGTTGCTCACGCACGCACACGCTTGTTCCGCTCGTCTGATGTAGAGCAGACTCTAGGGCCGTTTACTGCTGGAGACTTTTGAGCAGGTTTTTGGCAAATGTTCGCTGGGTTCGCTGAGATGGTCCAGACCATGTGCTTGGACTGATGTTTAGTCTGTTATGATCCTAACTTACTCTTTACACTCACACTCTCCAGTGTTATTGTAGTATTATTTAGGTTAAATTATAGTATTTATTAATATTTAGATTTTTTTTATTGAAAGTTTTCATTTTCATTGTAGTATTTTGTTATGTGCTTTTGTCAATTTTGTTTTACTAGCTTTATTAGTTCTTGTTTATTATATTTCTCTAGCTTACAATTTTATTAAAAAATTAATTTTAATTTCAGTTGCCAAGCAAACTTTTTTTTTTAAATTAAAGTTTTCATGTATACATTACCCAACCAAAAAAAAAAAAGTCTTAAAATAGTCTTTAAATTGTCAAATGCTTAAGAGTCTATGACTGGATCATTATTGGTGTGATAATTATGTCTCTAGCATGTTGTATTTTTGGGAAGAGTTCTTTTAACCCTAATTGATGGAGTGTGTCGCTTTTCATTTCTTAAACATTCATTCAAAGTCAAGGTCAAGTTCATTCAAGAATGTGCTGGTGTAGATTTTATCGAGTGTTTGACTCTTGCATCGTCAAAATGATGCACGTCTTGATGGAAATAAATATTGTGACGTTGTTTCCATCAAGACCTGCATCAATTTTTGGTCAAGATCTTGTGTCGCCTGCAAGAGTCGCTCTTTAAAGTCACATCCCAAATACTTTCAATGAATTTAATAATATTTTATATAATAAGAAAAAATATTTCAGATATTTTATTTGATTATTTAAAAAAATATATATTTTAATATACAGAAACGTGTGTATATATATATATATATATACACTTCAGGTGGGTAAAAAGGCTCTAGGTTGTCAAATCTGACATTTTACATTCTATTCTTATATTCATGTTTCTGATTGATCTTGGCTGGAGGTCTTTCAAGCTCTTTGGAAGAGACTCCAAAACGTTTTATCAAACTGAATTACATGAAATATTGTTGATAGTTTACTGAATTTAATGAAACTCTACTGAAGTAAAATGAGCTGAACTTAGTTTAAGTGTAATGAATAAAAATGTCCTGTACCGTACAGAACCAAATTAAATGTACTGACCTGCACTGATTCGAAGTGTACTGAACTAAATTAAACTGAGATGAACTGAACTGCTGAATTGTAATGAATTAATGGTGATTAATACTCTTTCCGCAGTATTTGGACCAGCAGCACGTGCAGCAACTGAATGTGTTCCAGGCCTCCCTGTCCATCACAGGAATGCCCCACAGACCCCTGGGAAGGGCACAGTCGTCCCCCGTCACTTCTAGTCTTAAAGCAGCATCCCTGAACGAGGTGCCCATTAAGCATCTCTTCACAACAGGTACACTGCACAGTCAAACAAGACAAGAGAATTGATATACAACACAATGTCCTTTGTAGATGAAACAGAATTCATGCTTCATGGTATTTTTTACTTTGGATCGGACAGATATTGATAAATAGTCTGTTGTTTATAATAATTTCCTCACTCTCTCTGCAGGGCTGGTGTACGACACCTTCATGCTAAAGCACCAGTGCATGTGTGGAAACACAAACATCCATCCCGAACACGCCGGTCGCATTCAGAGTGTTTGGTCTAGGCTGCAGGAAACGGGCCTGCTTGGTCGATGTGAGGTGAGTGCGCCACCATCTGGAAGGGTGAAAGAATAGCCAGAAACAATCAACACAAAGCTTCATATTAAAGCTCATCTCTTTCCTTCACAAAAACACTGTTTACCTGAAAGTTCAGCTCTTTCTGTTCAAAAGATTGGATTTTTTGTTCTTTTCTTTTTTTATTATTACTTTTATTCAGCAAGGACACTGTGAATTGATTTCTATTTCAAATAAAAACTCTTCTTTTAAACTTTCTATTCAAAAAATGTATTGTATTTCCACAAAATATTAAGCAGCACAAGATTCAAGCAGTTCAAGATTGATAATAATCAGAAATACTTCTTGAGCTTCAAATCCTCATATTAGAATGATGTGACACTGAAGACTGGAGTAATGACGCTTAAAATTCAGCTTTGGTGACACAGAAAGAAATTGCATTTTAAAATAGATTCAAATAGTGTAATATTTAACAGTTTTACTGTTATAGGTGTATTTTACTGTATAAATGCAGCCTTCTTGTGAATAAGAGACAAACAAAAAACACAAAGTACAGACCCCAGTCTTTTGAACGGTAGTGTACACAATTGTTGAATCATTTTGAGCAGCATATTTTATAAAAATAAAATAATTGAACCAATCATTTAGTGGTAAAATTTCACAGCTATTGTTTACAATGTAACTTAGGGTTCCAACAGTCATGGAAAATCTGAAAATATCATGAAATTTTAAAGACAATTGCCTGAATTATTTATAATGGCTTAAAAATATGTAATCACAAATAACAGTAAAGGTAATGTAGAAGAAACAAGTGGGGCCACCTGCATGGATGCTAACTCGTTGTATTTTCTCTGATTGTTTGTGTGCAGAGGATCAGGGGAAGGAAGGCCACACTAGATGAAATCCAAACCGTTCATTCCGAGTACCACACACTGCTCTACGGCACCAGTCCCCTGAACCGACAGAAACTGGACAGCAAGAAACTTTTAGGTGTGTTTTAGAAGCTCTGTGTTGTGATGTGTGAAAGGAGTTGCTGCCATTTTGATTTAGGACACCAAAACATGAATCTACTCCTAGTACACAATCCACAAAAAGCTTCCCTTGCTTGCTTCCAATCTGATGGGTTGCTTAAGCAAACCTCCTTTGACAGATGCCTAGGCTTTTTTTAGGTCCTAGACATTTGCCCACCCCCGCTTCTGAGTCACCAGCAAAGTGTGTGTGTGTGTGTGTGTGTGTGTGTGAGGGTGAGAGTGAGAAGGTTCAGCTTCGGACAGAGTTGCCATCACTCCACCACCTCCACTTTTATATGAGACACACTTTGAAGAAGTGCAGACTGTTTTGACCTTGAGTGCTCTTTGTTGAACAGTGAGACAGGTGATAGTTGCGTCAGCAATTGCATCCTTGAGACTGAACTGAATAAGCATAGCCAATTATGTCATTACCTGAATAGATAATGTGTGAACAACAGATGTGGGCCTAAACATAACACCCCTTCAGATCGGCTTCTAATTTCCTTTTTTAATTTTCTAGGCCCAATAAGTCAGAAAATGTATGCTGTCCTGCCGTGTGGAGGCATTGGGGTACGTTTTGTCCATTTTTCTGTCCATTCGTCACACTTATTTAATAAAGAATGAAATGGCATTGACATTGCATAGAACTGTATGTAATAGGAGTTATTTATGAGCAAAACAGAATACATGTAAATTTGTTTGGATTGTGAAATGTAGATATTATTGGATACATAATGTTTTTCCTCGACAGTGCTACCTTACTTACCTTTAGTTATTGTTGATGCTATTGTTATTAAAGGTACGCTTTGTAACTTTTGGTTCTCTAGCAGTAAAAAAACAAAACAAAACTGAATGCATTTTTCGGATTGTTTTGGTTGTGCTTCGGCTCTGCTTGACTGTGTGGATGAATATGACCCTTCACAATAGATAATGCTTTACGACGAACTCTGTTAGAGAGCTCCATATGGCAAATTATCTGTTCACTAAACTACCTTACTTGCCTCTTGAGTACTAAATACGTCATCTTCACATCATTTCAAACATTTTAAATCCTTCAGTACTCGGCAAAAAGCCAGTGTTGCTTCTGGTTTTATTACGAGCTTTGTTTTGTTCTCTTTATACCAGCAGACTCGCCTCTTTTTTTTTTTAAAGGGTGTATCTGCTCCATGCAGGGTTGTCAAAGGTACCGACTTTGGTACCAAGTCGCTACAGAAATTATAAAAATGTGATGATACCAGCATTTCTCCTCGCATTTTGAGCGCTCACACAGAAACACACGTGAGCGTCTGAAAGCGGGTGTCTATCAGCGGATGCGTCTATCAGCGTATGTATTGGGGATCCGCTGATAGACACCTGCTTTCAGACGCTCCCGTGTGTTTCTGTGTGAGCACTTGGTGAACAACAAGTTTTTGAAGCGTTGATCTTTGTAGCCAATCACCGACATATCTGTTGAGCACATGAACACAATGGCTAATCAGAGGTGTTTAAGAATCCATTCAACAGCACTCAAAATGCTTGGAGGAAATGCTGGTATTATCAGCATTATAGCTGGTATTATTATTTTTTAAATTTCAGTACTAACTTGGTACCGAAGTCAGTACTTTTGACAACCCTAGCTCAAAGTCAACCTTTCTCACTCGTTGTGACAAACAACTTATGCCACTCCAACACCGCACATGCAAGTAGCAAGCCAAAAGCAACTTTTCTCTATTTACGGATATGACGAGACGCGCATGGACAAGTGACGTATGTACACAAAACTATCCCGTCGAGTCTAAAATATAAACGGTTATATAATAGGCTTACCTTAGTGAATCAGGGTGTGACAAAAACATGTTTTGGAAGATTTAATGGTGTATTGATTCATTATTTAAATGTTGTTAATTTTGAACAAAAAAAAGTTACATAGTGCACCTATAATAATAATAATAATAAGAAGAATATTTTACTTTAATGTAATTTAATAAATTAATAATAATGTATTTCTATCATAATATTTTGCGTATTATTAAATTATAATATTTACAATAAATAAAACATCTAAATAATAATTATAATAATCACTATTATTATCAAAGTAAAATATGAAAAATAAAACAATAGTAATATATAGTTTGTAATAAAAATAGTAATACTATTATTGTTGATGTTGATACTTAATTTTGCACTAATGATTTGTCCCAAATAAAACCACGGACATATATTAAGGAAGTAAATAGGATCAATTCTGAGTTCATCAGTTTGTGGCACTATATGAATTTAACAATTTATGCAACATGATTTTACGCCCTTTAGGTGGACAGCGACACAGTGTGGAACGAGATGCACTCGTCTGGTGCCGTCCGCATGGCAGTGGGCTGCGTCATTGAGCTGGCCTTTAAAGTTGCTGCTGGGGAGCTGAAGGTTCGTATCACGGATTCATGTTTATTTGATGTTCTGGTATAAATATGCTTTGCTTATATTACATCACATTACATTCCTATGGTGTCCTCATCTTCTTTCTCTCCTATTGTTGTATGATGGATAGAATGGTTTTGCGGTGGTCCGTCCTCCTGGTCATCATGCTGAGGAATCCACTGCCATGTAAGTAGTTTGAAACGCCTCCTCCTTCAAGAGTCTGTATAAAATGTTTAATTTAAAATATTTTAATATGCCATTTAAAGCTGTTTACTTTATCATGTTCATTCTACATAAAAGTCCCCAAATGTTGAACATTGGATTGCTTTATGTCTTGCTGTGAGTTTTGTGTGGGCAGATGTTTGATATCTAGATTTATAAATCATTTATGTACGTTCACATAAATATGAGCCCACTGCTCTGTGTGTGTCTTGGCAGGGGTTTTTGTTTCTTTAACTCAGTGGCCATCACTGCCAAACTTCTGCAGCAGAAACTTGGGGTGGGCAAGATCCTAATCATAGACTGGGTGAGTTTTTAGGATCTCCAAGCGATACACAGCCGCCTGTGATGTTACAGTCCACACGTAACAAACAATATTATTGTACTGATTCATTTAGATGATTGGGAAAATTAAAATCTTCTCTAAAAGCCTTCTCAATTTTTTTTATAGGATATTCACCATGGAAATGGGACCCAGCAGGCTTTCTATAATGACCCCAATGTGCTGTATATTTCCCTTCACCGTTATGACGATGGCAACTTTTTCCCAGGCAGTGGCGCTCCTGAGGAGGTAACAACATTTCAGTCACTGTGTGAAGCTGCTTAAAGGGATAGTTCACCCAAAAATGAAAATTCTGTCATCATTTACGCAAGTTTTTACAAACCTCTAACACAAAAGAAGATCTTTTGAAGAATATGAGTAACCAAACAGGCCCATGGGCCCATTGACTTCCATAGTATGGAAAAAATACTATGGAAATCAATGGGGCACATCAAATATTTGGTTACAACATTCTTCATAATATCTTATTTTCTGTTCCACAGAAGAAAGAAATGCATACAGGTTTGGAACAACTTGAGGGTGAGTAAATGATGACAGGATTTTATTTTTTGCGTGAACTATCCATTTAATTTGTGAATGGTGGCTTCCTGTAGTCATATGACCAAAACTGTCTTTTTTTCTAACTGGTTTTCTCATGGGTTCTTTATAGGTGGGTGTGGGTCCAGGAGAGGGCTTTAATGTCAACATTGCCTGGACAGGTGGAGTGGAGCCACCTATGGGTGATGTGGAGTATCTGACTGCCTTCAGGTGAGATCTGCACTTCCTGTCTGTTAGGGGAAAAAAATAACAAATGTAACCCCTCTTTTAACATTAAACATGTTTTTGTTGGACCCAATGAAATGGTTTGAGGAACTTAGTTTTGTCTGTGTGCTTGTAGAACGGTGGTGATGCCCATAGCCAATGAGTTCTCCCCGGATGTGGTGCTAGTGTCAGCTGGCTTTGATGCTGTGGAGGGCCACCAGTCCCCCCTGGGTGGATACAACGTCACCGCCAAATGTAAGTTTGCTATTTTCTCTTTTCAGAAACAGAGGTCAGATGGTACAAAAGCTATTTGTGTCCTCTAATTGCATAGATGAATTGTATTATACACATAGAAGACCATATAAAATGCAGTCATACCTGGACTACCTCAGTTCAGTGGGTCAATAAATATTGCTGTCATACTGGTAATACCACTAGACAGTTTTAATTTTATAGAATGGTAGGCTTTTTTACTTTTATCCTACATTCCTGTTAAAATTGGGGGCGTTAAGGTTTGTTTGGCTTTTGAGTTTTGTTTTAGTTCATGAATTACCCAGCATGCTCCTGGCTCTCTGCGTAGGTTTCGGCCATCTCACTAAGCAGTTGATGAAGTTGGCTGGCGGCCGTGTGGTTTTGGCTCTGGAAGGAGGTCACGACCTTACCGCCATCTGTGACGCATCCGAATCCTGTGTGGCTGCATTGCTTGGAGACGAGGTGCCCATCTTTCATTCACACGCATCCAACCAACACACGATATGATCATATATCTGAGCTGCACAACTCAGTTCTGTTTTAACCCTTATGTTCTGTTTTGAGGTCTCAGTGATAAAATAAAGGGTTAAATCCTAAATAATATCTGCTTGCTACTTACATTATCCTAAATGTTTCCAAGAATTTGTAAATTCAGAGAAATTCACAATTTTAAATAGTGTCCGTCCCTCCCTTGTCACTTGTCGCCTGTCAATGATGTAATATCTGCGTTATCCCTGGTTTCCGCTTGTACTGCATGCGTAATAACCGTGACAACAGACGCTGACATCTGCGTCACGTCTAGCGGCATGTTGTTGTTGTTTCGTTCAAACATTATGGACCATGGCAAGCAAACTTTGGGACAAAAGGAGAAATAAAACGTTTCAGAGATGCCGAGAGCTTTGCGACAAACTTTGACTTGACAGAGACAGCGCTCTTGCACGTTATTAGACGTTGATCTAGATCACTGTTAACTCTCATACAGCCAACAAACTAATACTAAACATTACAACTTTCAACACACTCAAATACAGTTTAGTATGATAGTGTAACGTTAGACCAGGTGAAACAACGCTGCGTTACCTCACAGTTTTAATTCGTCAAATAAACTGACCTGTATGAGTAGCATTTCAGCACTTGCGAGTAGTTCGGTAGAATGAAATGTCCTCGTTCCTCTATCCCCGGGACTCGCGTGTGCCACTGATATCTGTCTCTCATTATCAATCGCGCCCGCAATTCTCGGCCATACCATACTCGGCAATTCTTCATACCATGGTCGTGTTCAGAAATATGAATTCACTCATCCATAAACATTATTAGGTCCGACAAGTTCAATGATTCCACACTCACTCACTGAGTCATCAATCTACACCTTTTTTATTGTTTTGAAGAGTTTAGCGACCCCTAGCGGTGAAAAAATGTACATTGTGCCTTTAAAAAATCTTGTAGGGTAAATAATATGTTAATTTCAAAATTACTAAAAAATTTAAAATGATCAAATAAATGATCATATTATTATAAATCAAAATTATTATTCTTACGCGTGTCATTGGTGTGTCTGGGACCCTAAACTAAAACAGTAAGGTCAATATCAGCAGAATATGAGCTTTGAATAGGCTGTGTTATAGGCTAAGTATATAGAAAAATTTATCTTGGCTAATGCTGTATATACAGGGAGCCCATACTTACACATTACTATAATATTAAAGGTTACAATTAACAACAGAGCCCAGATTCAGTTGCTATTTATTTTTAGATATAATAATCAACGCTCAAAAAAAACAAACAAAAAAAAAAAACATGTAAAATTCACATAAGGGAGGTTTTGCATTAACTTCTGAATCTAATTATTACTTCTAAATCTACAGAAAGTTAATTTTTTTACTCCAGTTCATTTTTGAAATATAATCACAGTAGCTGTCATAACTTGTTTCATGACCAATTTATTTAAACATACATTAAACAATCAAGACGTCACTAACAGTAGTTGTAATGAATAAGCTAATATATAGTGCATGTAGAGCAACAGTGTTGCAATACCATGTGTGCCCCCTTCTGGATTGGAGCGTGGATCATCTTTGACTGGCTGTATTCGTTGTGTAACTGCATAAACCGAACTGTGATGTCCATACTGTGACGAATACATGTACAATTACACCCCTACTATACAGTATAAGTGTGTAATAATGCAGACGTGTTGTCATTGTCATGTGACCTACCAGCATCAGTCGTGTCACTTCACTGCCATTCACAAAACCTCTCCCATGTCCACTTATCGCCGCAAATAGTGGGTCATCCAGGTTTTTTTTCCTACTATATAAATTCTATGAATTACATACTAATCTGTTCTCATACTAATCTATTCACATATTGTATGCAATTTTGGATGCAGCCACAGGGTTCCTATGGATTAAATATAAATTATTTTATTTCTTGTTCTATTAATGTTTTGTGTGTGTGTGTGTGTGTGTTGCAGTTGGATCCTCTACCACTGACAGTGCTTCAACAGAAACCTTGTCCGAAAGCCACAGCCTCTCTAGAGAGGGTCATTGAGATTCAGAGTAAGTGTGAAACCAAAGGTGACATGGTTAAGAATTACTGTCATTTCTTTATATATATATATATATATATATATGCTGCAAAATTTCTGTTAAATATTAAATTGAATTATCTTGTATAGTGATCATTATGTAAATAATTGAATATAATATAATAGAAAAACTTTCTATTATAAGTTTATAGAAAAAAATTTTGATGACTGTCTTGATGACTGATTATTTATCTTCTTATGATCTGTAGGTAAACACTGGACGTCTCTGCAGAGGTTGGCTCCTACAGTGGGTCAGTCTCTACTGGACGCTCAGAGACGAGAGAAGGACGAGGCAGACACTTTGACCGCCATGGCCTCTCTCACTGTGGACAATGATCAGCAAACGACTTCCACAGAAACCAGCAGGTACTGTAACTGGAGTCCAGTCTGTCGTTACACACCTTATAGCAAAAATTTAGTACATAATTTTAGCCTTCATTGACCGGCACTTTTTCTTTCCTCAGATCAGCAGAGGAGCCGATGGAGGAGGAGCCTGTGTTGTAGAAGAGCGAGTAAAGTACATCACTGCTCCAACCTACTTGTCCACGCGTGCTTGGCACTGGTCACCCTGACGTCACGCCTCATGTTCCTCCTCCCAGCTCTTTGATTGGTTCCCTCGGTCCTTCACTCATTTCCAGGTGCTTGACTGACACGTTCACAGCCCACCCACTTTCGCTTTTCTGAGGTAAAGCATAGCAAACTGTTGCCGAAAGGGGGCGACAAAGGCATAATGGGTAATTACAGGACCACTCAGTGAGGGTTGCGCAGCTGGATAGACCGAACAATGGAGTACTCTTCAGAGAAAGGCCTTTGATTTCAATTTATCATTGTTTTGGACTGGGGACGTAAAGAAGAAAATGCAAACAAAAAAAGAATAAGAAGAGGAGGAGGAAGGGAAAAACGACACGACAGCACATGGATGTTGTTGCCGGGAGGGCCGCGAAAAAAGCTTTGTTTTCTGTACAAAGTATAAGAAATGTATAAAGTTCCAAAAAAAGCCAACAAGCAGCAAAAATACTTCAGCACAAAACACACATATACACTCATTCACAAACGAGCATGGTTCGCAACAGAGGAACCAGATGTTCGGATCGTGACAAAAACACCTTTTGCTGACAAGTATACTCGTTTACACTGTACCGTGTCAATTATTTGGTATACTTGTTCATCTGTATAATAACCTGTTATGAAAAGCACACAAACATATGATATATATGTATATATATATATATATATATATATATATATATGTGTGTGTGTGTGTGTGTGTGTGTGTATATATATGTGTATATATATATATATATACACACACATATAAGAAAATGTGTTTTGTGTGTGCCGTATACACATTTGAACACAAAAAAAATATATAAATACTTTATATCCCCTTTATGGAGCATTTTCTTATCAGCTGTGGTTGTACATACAGTAAAAGAGCCTGCAGACTTTTATCCGGGAGTGGAAGAATGATGGTTTCCCAGAAGCATTTCTTTTCTCTCAGAAAAAAACATACTTTTTTGGAATATACAGCTTTGCTATAACATGCTCGCAACATAAATAACGGCAACCCATCCGTTTTACGACAAAGATGTAAAATACAAAGAAAGGATTTTCAAAGCGTCCATCTCGACCTTCGTGGAGAACGAGGAAAGACGCGTTGTGGTAATGTCTGAAGAAAGACTTTTTTCCAAGAACTTGGTGCCTTTTATACTAAGGAAAACATTTAATAACACCAATACTTAACGAATCGCAAATCCTCAGACTTAACTTTCATTGATTTGTTTGTTTTTCAAATTGCCTTAATTTTTTCAAAGAAAATGAATTTTAGCCATGAACGACGGAGAGCACAAAACGATTATTATCCTCCTCCTGCCCGGGTTTCTTTCCGTTTCCTTCTTTCCTTCTCATTGTTTTCCTTTTTTTGTCTTTTTTTTTTTTTATTATGATGTAAATCTTGGTAAAAGGTTTTGATACTTCTTTTTTTTTTATTTTAGTGTTAACGAACGAACGAACGAAAGAAATTAAATGATTGTTTTATTTATCAGTCCTGTGCCAGAGACTTGCACATGACGTGATTGTTTGGAAACACTGACCAACTTCCTGTTTGTTTTCTTCCTTTGTACATGTACTTGTTTGGCTCCCTTACACTCGTTTATTTGAAACTTGTTTTCATTTGACTTTATTTCCGAGAGAGTGTTAGCGGTGACCTTTTTTATTGAAACATTTCCTTTTTTGTACAAAAATGTAAACGAAAACAGAAACAAAAGAGTCTGTATCAGTGTTAATTTCGTCTTTTGATTTGAAGTATTCTCTGATAAGGAATGTACAGCGTGGTACAGATATTATCGATGATGTTGATTTATGTCACTGTGCAGTGCATTTGGCATTGTCCTTTTTCAGGATTTAAGGATATTTTTTTCCGGCAATAAGAGTGACTACCACTTTTTTGTTTAACACTACAATACTCTATAAACTTTTGGTTACATTTTCATCACCTTTTGATATAGCTTTTGTGCTATGGATATGGTTATTTTTCACCAGACTAATTAGTATTGTTCATAACTGTTGACAGTCTGTCGTATGCTGGTTATTCTCTTGTGCACTTGTGGATGAAATGCAATGGCTTGTTTTTGACCCTGAAATAATGATCCTTTATTACATTTTCACTGTGTGACAACAGCTTTTGGGGGCCAAATTCGATTTAATCTTCTGCGTCTTCAGTGTCTCTTCCTTTAGCAATGTCACAGAAGTCAATGCCACCAACATTTCTTGGTCTGAGAGGTGACGGCGTGTCTAATGGCAAGTACTTTCAATGAGACTGAACCGGGCCTCGAGCATCTTGCACTAATACTACACTGTAGGTCCGAACCTAATCGCGTTTTTTACTTTCGGTTCTCAGACTCAAATTACGAGGCATTAAAAGCAAAGTGAATTATCTCCGCAAATGCGTTTAAATGGTGCGTGAACTCTCTCGTCGTCGGCGGCGGCGTCTTTTTCTTTGCGTGTGTTCATCGGTTCGCCGATGAACTGTTGATGCTGAAACGGCAGAAATTTCGACGCGCATTTCTTGACTCTGCTCTCATTTGATTTATTTATTTGGAGTCAGAAATGACTGCTGAAAGTAAGCTCCATTGCTTCTGGATCAGTGTTTGTCTCATTGTAAATCTATGAAAAATGAAATGCCTACATATTGTCTCTTCTCTTTGACAGCCTCGTATCCTCTGGGCAATAACTTTAAGAAACGGGCCAGTTTTCCCCCCAACAACAGTCCTCTACGAAGAGCCACCACTTATACGTTTGATCTGTTTTTGCTCTCTGTTGAAACGCTAACGTCACCTTCGGCTGTTCATTCTGTCTCTAACCGTCTGTTGTTAGTTGTCATCATCGTACCGAGCGCGTTGGTTTTTTTGCGGTTAAAGAGAAACAGGAAACAAACACTTTGTGAAAAATCAGGCTGACACTAGCCTCTGTACTTAGATACTGTAAAATACACTAAGAGAATTTCCCTCTTCTATGTGGCTGTCTGAATCAGGAACTACTGTGATCAGGTTTTGTAACGTTTGGATGTAGATCACCAACCATTTGTGCATAGTTTTGTATCTTCACACTATATGGTGTCAAACAGTTTACCGTGCAGTTGGTGGTGAAATTTTTTTTTTTTTTTTCGCTCTTTTTTTTTTTTTTTTTTTTAGTTTTAAGGATGAATCAGCTGACGTGTCGGTCCCTTTTTGAAGCCTAAACCTTCAGCTTAGGTGTGTTGGCTTGGGCAAAACATAGAGAGGGGAAATAATCAATCAATGTTATACAGTATGATGCTTGGTTTTTTTTAAACTAGGCACTGGGGGAGGCTGTTCATTTTTGATGGAGGTTTACACAATGATCTTTACACAAAGAAAACAACGTCAACGGCAAGGACAGGGCCTTACGATGGACACACCGGGAAACCTCTTTATGTGTAAAAGACATCGACATTCGCCATGGAAGATAGCTTTACTGTCTCTGCCACACATTTTGCTATTGGGTAAATATGTATATTTATTGATAATTCATATGTTGTGTATATGTAGTGACCTATGATCGTCGCGGTTCAAAGAGTGCTTGTATATTTTTTGACTTTTTTGAAAGAGAGGTTGTGTCTTCTTCACTGTCCCTTCATTTCTTTGCTGTTCTTCATCACTTGTTGTGATTGGGTGTTTCAATTTGTGAGATCTTTTAACCTTACATTTTTAAGATCCTTTCTCTTTCTCTCTCTCTAATCTCCTCTCTCTTTCTTGTCTATCTTCTGGTCATATTGATATGCAGAAGTTCTCTGAAATTATCAAAGCACATTCCCTGATTTATTGTGTTCTTTCAATGCTTTCATGTTGCGACAATACAAAGGTGTGTATTCTATCTGCTACACACGTGTATATAGGGTGCATATATGTGTACACATGTGCAATACACGCTATTTGAGCAATCTATTACTGTGACTATTAATCATTAAAAATTGCTGTCCCTTTGAATCTTGCTCTTTGGGTTTTTCGTAATTTCTTTAAATAACAATGAACAGCTCAAGATATACTGGGAAACTTTTGGGCCTGCGGTGATACGGAGACTGTACAAGACATTTAGTTTCATGAAATAAGTCTGTTGCTCTTACAGCGTCTTCTAGCTTTGTGTGCTCTGCTTATTGTCTTAATGGATTCAAAATTAATGACAAATATTTTATTTGAAAGCCAAGCATACCCTGATGCATTTGCTTTCATTCAGCTCGTCTTTATTCATATATTTGATAATTTGTAATATTAAAAGGTTCTTTAAAATAATTGAAAAATAATTTGATTGAAGACTGAAAATGATCGATAATGTATTATTACTATCATTATTTATATTTCTGATTATATTTATTACATATTTTATATAATATTTGAATATTCATATTTTCTATTTTAATGTATTTTATGAATATTTGTAGTGCAATGCATATGGAAAAAAATGTATCGGTATTTTTTCTACTATAGACAAAATATCACTCAAAAACATCTAAATATTTTGAGTGTGAGGTGCAAGTTTTTTTCCTCCCTCATCGGTCAGGTGTTTCAAACAGGGGAAAATGGATCCATGGGAAAGTTGAATGGAAAAATGATTTATATATATATATGATTTATGACACTGAACACTGGAGTAATGGCCGATGAAAATTCAGCTTTGCATCACAGAAATTGTAATATTTCATAATATTACCGTTTTATTTCTGTATTTTTCATCAAATAAATGCAGGCTTGATGCGCATGAGACTTCTTTCAAAAACATTTAAAATTGTAATGTTTCCAAACTTTAAAAGATTCGAAAGTATTTGACGTTACGGTTTCTTTCAAAAACTGATCAGAAATCATGAGAATTATTCTATCCTACAGTCAAAATTGTTTCTCATCAGGTTTATACATCTAAAAGCGTAAAATCACTTTGCATCTGTTTTCTACCGACAATCGATGTAATGAAAACTAATATTTTAGACTTTTATAATATTTTTTTTTCACTGTATAAAAGGGTTTTTATTCTTGAAAGTATGTAACTGCCTTAAATCATATTTGGGGGACTGGGGCATCAAAAAGTTTGAAAACCTCTGATTTAGGTCACAGAAAGTAACAACTGGCATTTCAAAAGAATTTTGTGCTTAAACCATTAAGTGAGAAGTGGATTAATGAGGGCGTGTAGTTCACTGTAGTAAGATAATCATGATCCACTACTCCATAGTAGAATGGGCGTGGTTTAAGTTTTTGCGTCACTTCATTCATTCCTGCGGAACGCCCACTCGCGCTCCCACCCATGCTGACGCGGCTGCGCGTGTTTACGT
The DNA here is from genome assembly GCA_037194245.1 of Opsariichthys bidens. Classification (NCBI taxonomy): domain Eukaryota; kingdom Metazoa; phylum Chordata; class Actinopteri; order Cypriniformes; family Xenocyprididae; genus Opsariichthys; species Opsariichthys bidens. The sequence continues at coordinate 23,784,204 of CM074277.1, forward strand.
GAGGCGACTGCTCCCGTTTCCTGGCGGAGAAGATGGCGGCTCCTGGACCAGGGGAGTATTTCAGCGTCGGGAGCCATGTCTCCTGCCTCACCTGCCTGGGGCAGCGCTTGCAAGGAGAGGTCGTCGCTTTTGACTACCCGTCCAAGATGCTGACTTTGAGTATCCTTTTATCGTCTCCGCTTATCATTGAATCGTCAGGATCCACAACTGCAAGAGGCCTGGTCTGCGGGTATGCTAAAGGTATATTCTCCACGGTGAAGTCAGCCCACTCGGCGTTCGCTTCCGTGTTTCGCGCACGCGGAGTCAGGTGATGCGTATTTGAATCTCCGATTGGTTATTAGATTTGACTCTGGTGCTCTTTAGTTCGTAGCGTGCGAGTGCAATCCATCCTCTCGATAACGTGTGGACTTGCACGACATGACATTTAAGCAATATGGTGTTTCAGACGACGAATAATAATTCTGCTGGCCCTGTTCATAGAACACATTGAAATATCAGATATCTTAAAAGCTCCCAATTCAAATGCCGTATCGATTATGTAAGGGTCTAGTTATGCTGTGTACATTGTATTTAATGGTAGATTTAGCTAATATCTGTAGAGCTTGTGGTAACTTGAAACGCGCTCAAAGCCGTGGTGACTTTTAGTTGTGGGGGTTTTGATTCATCCCAGTGAACCGAGTCTTTTGAATCAGTTAGCTGGCTCTTTCTGTAGGTTAAAACACTGTTTTATTTTGTTTTGTTTGTAATAATTCAAATATTTTTTCTAAAATAATTTTAAGTTAATTTCTCGATTCCGTAACCTATGTATAGAAGAACTAAGAAGAAAAGTGTCAAAACAATAGCCCAAAAATATTGTCATGTTTGCACATTCTTAATAATTCTTCCACCACCTTAAATATAAAATGCTGTTTGTACTATAAATAAATGGAGATTCTCCTTTATTTGTTTTGTTGACAAGAAAGAAACGAGTCGGTGCGTATAGATGAACTATAACGATTTGTTCAAAAAGACCTATTCACGCACGTTTTTGACTCGATTCACGAATCGCTCTGAATGATTCTTTAGCGAATAAACGTGATTACCCAGTATTCTCGGCAGACTAGAAATGTCATACAAAGTCATATGAATCCAACTTCGAAAACGTTGATGCTTCTGACTTAAACTGAAGGTTTTTAGCGCGTTTATTTGCAGTATCTCTTGAACTGCAGTCCCTAAGCCATAATGGAAGTGAACGAGGGTGGGCAGACTGTCAACTACAGCACTGCTGCGCTGCCATAGAAGCATCTGCGCATGCGTGTTTGGGGTGTCAGCTAGCCCGAACGCTAACATCCCAGTTTCTCTACCTGACACATAATGCGCATGCAATAACTGTGCTGTGTACACGTTAATGAAGCATTTCACTACGTTTTTACACAAACCATATCATTTTCCCCGTGCACTATGCTCTATTGTTTTTTTTATCAGTGTAGTTGTTTTATCAATGGCGAGTTCCGTGGCTTCTGCTTGCTAACCTCCTGATAAGCTGCCATTCCTTTTCAGCATTAAAATAGCACTCACCATGTGTTAAAATACTTTGTTTGAGAAGCCTTTTAATACTTGTACTAAACAGGGAGCGCTCTAAAACTTAATATAACTCATTTTGTAGTCAGAGATCTTCAGATGTTTAGCTCAGCCCGCTATTGCATTAGTTTTCCAATGAATTATCGTGAATAACATCACCAAATTTAAACGAAGCACAATTATTTGATTTAAAGTCACCCTGAAGTCAAAATTGCTTAAGTAATGTCTAATGTGCTGACATCACTAGCTTCCCGTTTTAAGATTTAAAAAGAATTGCTCAAATAACATGATTTATGAAAAACCATGGTTTATGAAGGCTTGAAGATGGTGTTGATTTAAGGTTTAAGTCATTAAACATTTCGAAATGATTTGAATACCTTTAAAGCCGATGTGAAACTGCTTCGCGAACAAGAACAAATGTGGGGCGGGGCTTGATTGGATCATCGAATGGTTGTGGTTTGCTGTTGCTGTGACGTCATTTGAGTGACAGCTTGTCCTGTCCTCTCTGTCTCTTTGGTTGTATACGCTCATATCTGATTGCACTCTGTCATGCCTTGACCATGACACTCATCCTCTGAGTGACAGACATTCATGTCATTTTATCCTGATCGTTAACATGAGAGGCTAACCATGAAACTAGAGTGGAGAAATACACAAAGTCGAGCTGATTCACAGCATTGATCCCATCCAGGGGGCTTCTATCTCATATATATTGCTTTAATAAATACACCTTTGCCAAACAATTACCTTGACCCGTGTTATCAGAATGTGCCCCGTCCAGCGGTAAACCCAACCTCAGCGATGTGGTGCTTGTTAACTTGGCCTATGTGTCCGAAGTGGACATCATCAGTGACCGTGCTGAAACTCCTCCTCCATTAGCATCTCTCAATTTTAGCAAGGTGAGCCCAAATAATGTCCCATTTTCTTTTTCTATCTAGTAATCTGTGGTTAAGAAATGTGTAAATAAGGATACATTATATTTCATGTCTTTATTTCGCCGTTACTGTTTTCAGCTTGTGAATAGAGCACGGGCGGAAAAGGAAGATAAGTTGTCGCAAGCTTATGCAATTAGTGCTGGAGTCTCTGTAGAGGGTCAACATCTGTTCCAGACCATTCATAAAACGTAAGTGGGACCCGGATTCATATGTTCACTTTCAACTGGCTAATCTTTTGGCTTTCCTCAAGTAATTAATTACTTTTCCCTCAAAAAAGTAATGGATTACTCTTATGTAATTAGTTACTTCTGGTGTTAAATACTGTATAGACTATAGAATCATAGAATAATTCTAAATAAAACTAGGATTTTCCATATAAAAAAAGCATTTAACATCAAAAATTGTCATGTCTAATGTTAATTTTTTTTTATAAATGTAATTTTCTCCCTTTAAATACTTTGGTCAGTGTGAGAATAATTTATGCAATTTTATATTATTTATTTGAGAATGTAAAAATGTCACATCTGTCTTTGTATTGAGGTTAATGTGGGATTTAGAAAGTAAATGAGTAATGCAATACTCTGCAATACACTGTTGAAGATGTTAATAGTAGCTAGTAATTAATTACTTTTTAGAGTAACTTACCCATCACTGGTCACAGCCTGTAATAATTGAAACTGATCCCTGGGTCTATATGTTCTGCTTTAGAGCTCTGTTTAGCATGGTGAACGATGCTCTGTATTTTGGATAAATACTTAAAGGGTTATGAATATATCAAGCATCTTCAACAGAATGAACCGTTCACTTTCTTGTCTTCATCTGCAGCATCAAAGAATGCAAATGGCAGGAGAAGAACATCATAGTGATGGATGATGTGGTCATCAGTCCACCATACCAAGTGGACAACTGTAAAGGCAAAGAGGGCAGCGCTTTAAGCCACGTGCGGAAAATAGTAAGTCGTCTCAACTCTCCACTGCATTGTACACTAGTGTTCAAAAGTTTAGGGTCAGTAAGTGTAGGGCTGGAAGCTTACGCTGCTATTATGAACCAATAATCGGAAACAAAAAGCAGTTGAAGGATGCATAATTCAGTTATTTATCTAACTCCAATATAATTAATCTGACTCAAAAGTTGTTGTTCTTTAACCTCTTATTCTTTAAAGGTAAAACTTTTTCTTAGAACTGGTTGGAAAACATAGGATTTAACCTGAACGTTTAGCTAAGGAATGTTACAATCACTTTAGGTTTCAACATTATCAGTGATAAAAGGAAAGATTCTCAAAATCTTTAAAGCAGGCCATGTTATTTATTACATTACATGTGTAAATAAACAAAGTAGAATGGAACAACATGCTGTATAGAAAACTCAGTTGTAACAAATAATACACTGCTGTGCAGAAGAGGCCGCAAGAGCCTTTCTTGTATTAAGATGTTTCGCACTGGTGTGTGGGAGTGTTGGGGGTTACAGCCGTTCTCCACGATCAACAGTTACCTTTCCTCCTTACGCCCTGAGCAAAGCATTGTTATACATGAGTGGAATACCAACACCCGAAACCAAAAGATATGGCAAAGGGGCGGTGATCAAGAGTGGGAGTAATGCATTAACATATTCTCCTCAATGCATGTTTAAGCAACACCTAGATTGTACATTAGGATACTTTAACATCTCTATTAAGTTTACTACCTTTCAGTTCAGTTTATAAGCTGTCAGATGAGACCAAACATGACATGGTTTCATGTTAGAAAACAGTAGTACATAAATAGTATGTAGTTGAAAGCAAATGTCATGTAAAGCAAATGGTACCGATACTATCATTGAGGTGTAAACGACTCTGACTCCCCAGACAGAACCATCCTGTTCCTGGAGTGTCCCAACAGTCCTCAATCAGCATATTTATGAATCCCTTTCACTAGATCAGCATTAGCATACTGTGATGATGAAGGCTGTTGCGCCACGTTTAATTCATATGTATACCTTTAAAGGGGTTTCTGAAGTACTAGGGCAGTAAAGAGTTCTACCCATATTCGCTCAGCCCTACAGTAAGGGGTTTTTTTGTTTTTGTTTTTGCAAGGACACATTAAAAAATGATTCATGGATAGATGTGTGTGTGTGTGTGTATATATATATATATATATATAAATAAAACAAACAAACAAACATGTAACCAGTCCTGTCAATATGTGGGGAGGGGCTTTTCCAATCAATCATGCTCTGTAGGCATTTTAACACAGGCCCAGTTTACACCTAGACTCTATGATTGGTTACATGTACATGTTTGAGACTCTTTGGTTCAAGGAGAAAATACTCAGCAATGCTGTTGATTTATGAATTTGCACATGGTAAAAACACCACATAGATGTATAAACCACATTAAAAAGTTGATTTTCACCACAGGGGGACTTTCTGAAAAACCTTTCTGACCCCAAACTTTTATAGTGTACATGTTTCTTAAAACCATTTCAGCCATTTATGAGAATGAATAATTGTTTTGGTTGCAATTGATTTTAATTTTTTATTTTTTTAAGACCTTAGGAAAAGAGCTTTTAAAAATTGTCTTTAGTGAGCTTTAGTCCATCAATTACATTTGAGTCTATAATGGCTAGATAGTGTACTCCTTAAAATTATAGAATATTAGCGTTTAAAAGCTATTGCTTTTCCCAAACAAATGTCCAGTAAGATTTTTTAATATACTTTTATCTTTTAATGCAAATAAAACAATTATTCTTTTTGCTTGGACAAGCAGCAAATCATTGGTTCATGGGTATAATTTAAAATGGAAGCACTTATGAGCACTTCAATAGGTTTTTGCTCATTCTTTTAGAAATAAGTTAGCACAGCACAGAAAATGCATCGAACACGTTAATTTAATAATTTAATTTAGTCTTTAAGGTTGGAAATGTCAGCTTTTAGATTTCATAGAATCATTTGCCTCAGGAATTTTTAATACAGACATACAAGTTTTAACTTCAGTGAATTAAATTGCAAATGGCCGAAAACATTAATATTAAAATGTTTTTGTTATAATAATGCTATAATTATATTTATGTGAGGTGTTTTACCGTTCTAACCTGTGTTCTCTCTGTTCTCAGGTCGAGAAACATTTTCGGGATGTGGAGAGCCAAAAATCAGTGCCGCATTCACAGCAAGCTCAACATACACAGAAGGACTCTGCTTTATCATCATGAGCTCAGAGAGAGGAAACAATATGCTGAAAAAGAAAGTGTTGTTTGTTTTAAATTAATATTTTCTGTTTTTTTGTTTTTTAACCAATCGCCAGACAAAGGTTGAGATAGCTGATACTCAGCATTTTGATCAGGGATGACGGTCCTAAACATCTGAAGAGAAAAAATGCTTCCATAGACTAAAGAGAGGGCAAAAATAGAGTGCTGTCTTTGAATATCATTTCATATAGAAAACATCCTTTCCAACATCACTTACGCACCAAACCTACCCTGCTGGATCTCCAGGTTTTTTTTTTTCCCATTCCCGTCATCATCTAATAACCCACATGTTTGTTTAATCCTATGTGGTGAGCCACCAAAAAATATATATATTTCTGTTTAAAAAAAAAAAAAAAAAAAGAATCGCATTTTCTGTTCAAATCCATGATCTTCCTTTCTACCACTAAAAATGTGGCACAAAGTGTGTGAGGGTGGAACAAAAACTATTTTCCTAAGTTATAAAGCCCCTCAGACTGGATGACTATTGTTTGATTCCTTTAGCAGGACATGCAGGGTTTATTTTTGTAGGTTTAGGTTGATTGAGGGCTGAAAGCGCAGTATGGGAAATCGAATTGCAATTTAATTGCACTTAGAAACTACCCAACATCTCATTTTCTGAATCATTGTTTTTATATAAAACTCCTTTTTTTTTTTCCTTTTTTTTTTTTTTGGTCACTTTTTAAGTGATAGACGAAGGAGTAACACTCTTGAGTGCTGTAAGCATCCTTTCAGTTTACTTGTAGACCGTGGTCATGTCGTCTCTTCAGCTCCAGGTGCAGTCGACCAAGAGGGAAATGGAGAGCCAAGACTACTTGGCGGTATATTATGTCGTCATTTTCTTCCGTATTGGTCCTGCACTTGCCATTTTGAATACCTCTTCCATAGTGGGACCATTTTCTATGATGCAATGTTTGTTTGTATTATTATTATTATTATTATTATTATTTTCAAACACATCCAAACTGGAAGGGTACATGCAGTGACCAATGAGAGACTCGCACCTCTCTTTGACTTCTTGCATTCCTTCGTTACTCCAGCGACGGTCATATTTCTTTAGGTATGTGTCAGCGTAAGACGGCTCATATCTTGCTTTTCTCTCACGACAGGACTGATTTCTTTTCCGAACGGGAATATTTGTAACCACCTTTTTGGGAAAAGGAAATGTTAAAGCGATATCTTGCCATGTAAAGAGACTGGGACGGGGGAGGGTACGTGCGGCCCTGGCTCAAGGCCGAAATCCTCCCCGTCCCAGCCTCGTGAACCTCGTAGCCTGATGGAGGCTCAAGCAGTGGCGCCAAGCTGTGACTGGCATCCGCGTTGCATACCAGTTTATATGGCTGTGTGTTAACGAGGTTGCTGTTCGCCTATAGGTTTCTTTTCGCAGTATTTTATTTTTTATTTTTAAATAGTAATGAAGAAATAAAAAAAGAGAAATCTCACTGTCTTGTGTGTATCCCTCTTTCATGTTATAGTTGCGTTCAAATTTGGTTTGTGTTCTTTTATTCTTGAGTGTTTGATAACTTTTACTGCAGATGAGGTAACTTTTTAAAATAAGGACTATTTTTATATAATTATATACAAAATTGCTTGGAGTCAACTGGTTGTCTGCCACTGTATCTTCAGTAGTAACCCCATATTCTTCTTTGGTCACATAATGGGGACAGAATGAGTTGGTGACTCGTTTTCCCAGGGAATCAAAGGGGATCACTTGCCATTGTATGAGTTTGAATGAATATTTACAGCCAAGACATGCAGTTGACTGAAATGAATCATTGATGTTGAAGGTTTTTCCATTATTCATGCACAAATGTATGCATTATTTAATCACGCCTGATCTCGTATTTCTGCCCCTGACCCCCATCGCACATCGTGTTGGGCTGCTTTAGATTTCAGTGAAGGTTAGTTTGTAGGCATAGCCCCAACAGTGGCACCTTCACCCAGATGTAACGGATTTTGTACTTGAAACAAACTGTTCATCTCAGTCAATATTCGTTTCATTTTTTATTTCTTGGTTACTTTTTTCCATATTTTTTATATTATTTCATATTTATGTCGGCATATAAGCCAGCTCTGTCCACTTCACAATGAGAAAAAAACATTGAAACCTTTGTGTAATCTGCTAGCGTCTTTAAAAATCCATTTGGGGACATACAGCAGTAATTCTGTGTTATGTAATAAGTGTCTTAGGTGAGCTATAGGGACGAATGACATTGATGACATATTTCTAAATTTAGATGTCAGGAATTGGCTGAGATTGGGATTAACATTGGATACTATATAAGAATTATATAAAGTTATTTTAAGTAAAAAAAAAAAAAAAATGAACCGTAGGTTACACAAGGACAGCCATGGTTTAAAGTGTATTGGATTATGACCCATTGGGACAGCTGCCTTTCAGAGTCCATGAATTGTTTCTCTCAGTCGAATATTTTCTGTCAATCGTTTGAAATAGATTAAATGCTCTGGAGACGTTTATAGTAAAATAAATGTATTTTATTAATTTATTTTATATTCTAAATCAAAAGGACATTTAATAGCATGTAACGTTAGGCATATTTTAATAAATTAAAATATAATTTATTAAAACAAGCAGAGTTTTAGTTCGGTTTAATGTAAGATATATATATTTATAATTTTTGTGTGTATATATATATATATATATATGATTTATTTTTTATATTTTTACTAAATGAACTGAAACTAAAATAATAATGGCAAATTCACTTGCAATCAACAGCTGTTTGACCTGTAGGCTTCTACTGGATCGTTTTAGAGCATTATGTTCATATGATTTGGCCTTAACGTAAAAGAATCGCTTATTTTAACCGGTTCTTTAAAACAATCCTTTCGAAAGAACCGAGTCACTTGTGCGCAGCTTGTCTTGTCGTGAAACCGGAGTAACAGAGGAAAAACTCTGTTATAGACAAGAACCGCGTTCATTTTAGTGGAGGAAAGCAATAAAACAATATAACATGAACAGTTTCACGCATTCTTTGCAGGCTGCTACAGATTTATTAACTGTGTTTGTTGCGTGTGTGACCGTGTGGAGGGGGACAGAACTGAGTCGCATATGGTTTTAAGGCGATTAAAATGATTCTGACAGACATTTCAGCTGCACTGCAGACTGCGAATATTCTGCTGATCTGGAAAAGTATGTTTTGCTGTCTCAATAGCTTACAGAGACATTAATGGAAACTGCGTTTATCACATAGATCTCGTCCCTCTTCCGCAGAAAGCTGAGGATTCGTTAATCGACGACCTGGACTAACATTTCACGTTTTGTAAAGCTGTCATCATCACATCATGTTGCCGTCCATCGCTATGCTTTTACTCTTTCTGTCTCCGTCGAGGAGCTCAAGACTGTGTAGTCACCTCTGCCAGTGCTATGAACACTCAGACCTGGTGGACTGCCATGCCAGGGGTTTTGAGGATATCCCACATGGACTTCCCCACGGCACCTGGCTCCTAGACCTAGGAAGAAACAAGCTTACGGAGATCCGGAGTCGAGCCTTCGCTGGACTTTGGTCTTTGCGTATTCTAGTGCTCTCGAACAACAGCATCCAGTTTCTTCATACGCAGGTGAGACCATTTATACAATCCATTTACACACTCAAATATAACAGTTCTTTATTGACATTGATATTCCATGAGGAACCTTTCACTAAAGGTTCCAAAAGGAGGTTTCCATGGAACCACCATTTTTGGTTCTCCAAAAAAAAACCTTTTTAAAATAACCTGTGAAGAACATTTCATAAATCTGAAGAACCTTTTGTGGAATTTAACCGTTGATTCCAATAAAGAACCTTTATTTACAGGGGAAAACCTTTATTTAGTGGGAAGAGTTTCTACCGATTATTACATTTGTTCTTTACAGTAAGAAAACAGTTATTCTTGGATCAAGCCAAACTGCTGCTTAAATGGAATAACTTCGAAAGCTCCTTTTCGGAACATTCATTTTGACGAACGTAGCTTGGTTTGGGCATTTGGGAGTTGCACGGTCTAATCTTGGTCTGAATTACGAGACATACATTTATCTAAATGTCTGATTCCCACAGGCTTTTTTCTCTCTGTCCTTTCTGGAGAAGCTGGACATGAGCCATAACAACCTCACTCAGATTCCTCCCAATTTCTCTGAGAGCCTGTCTGCCCTGCGTGAGTTGCGGTTGGACCACAATGCACTGGTGCTGTTGAAACCTCCAGGCCTAGAACATCTGGAGAACCTTGAGAAGCTGGACCTCAGGCACAATCGAATCCAATCTGTTGAACCCGGCGCGTTCCGTGGCCTGTCCCGCCTGCGCCACCTTTACCTCCAAGGGAACCGCCTCGGTGTTGTGAGAGACGGATCCCTTACCATGCTGCCCGGACTGGAAGTTCTGCTCCTTGGGAACAACAACATCTCTCGGATTGAGGTAAATGCTCTAGCACCATTACACAGTCTTTCTCTGTTGGGCTTGGAGGGGAATCACCTGGAACACCTAAACTTCAAGACATTCCTGAGCTTGCACACAGCTGCTACGCACCTGCAGTTGGCTGGGAACCCGTGGAACTGTGACTGCGACCTGCACCGTGTCTTCACCAAGCTGCTTAGCGTGCGGCACCTCCTTGTGGACGACTATCACAACGTAACCTGTAGGGAGCCCTGGCAGCTTGCCGGAGCCACTTTAGCTTGGGTGGACAGCCAGTTGTGTGTGGCTGAGACCGTTACTGTGTTAGTCATCACTGCTACTGTGATTGTGACCGTCTTTGGTGCCTTGGTCATGGCGGAGAGAAAACGCAAGAGAAAATACTGGGAACAGAATGATGGGGAATCGCAAGAGTAGTAAGGTGATTATACACTGTAAGTCCGAATAAGTTGGCAAAACTCAAAAAAATTGATTGCCTCATTTTTTTTTTAAGTTAAGGGAATTCAGTTTTAGTATAATGCAGAACTGGCAGGTTTTTATTTTGTACTCAAAAATTTTAATCATGCTCATAAAGTTCATAAAACAAAAAAAATGGAACCATTCAGTTAAAATATATCAGTTCTGTGAACTTAAAAGAAAGTGCTAAATACTCATAAAAGTTCATTTGACTGAACTAATTTGTTTAATTTAAGTTTGTGCTTCTCAAACCAATTAATTATTTTGAGTGTTAGGGTTTACAGTGTATACAGGAGGTTAGGAAATCTTTTCTTTTTTTAGGAATCTTTTCTTCTTATTTAAACCTTGAAAATATAGATACAACAGTCCTGCTTTGGCCTCTTTTCCTACTAATTAAAACAAGAAACCGGACTGATACCATGAGTTCTCAGCTGATGTGCTGATGGAAAGAAAGACTCTTTTGATGCAAATCCTGAACAAAAGTATTGGTAACTTGAATCTGATGTAAAGCTTTGTAATCTGGGATGTTTCAAAGTAATAACTAATAGTTGTGTAGATGTGTTATGAAGTTTGTTACTGTACAGAATCCTCTCTTTGCCACTTGCTAACTCTAGCCAAAAGCTACTTTCAACTCTAATATCATTACATTTACATAAAAGGTTATTTTTTTAATTTTTATTTTAGAAGTCCTTTAGCAGTAGTTTTACTCCTGGGATCAGTTTTGTTTTATTTTTAACATACGATTAGTTCTTTCTCTGTCTTAACTGAACAAATGCCTTTCCCTTAGTTCTAATTTTGATGTTTTATACAGTTTTAAAAGGATATGTCAATAATTATGTTCCTTAGTACAATAAAAAATAAAATCTATTAAAACATTTAAGCCCCTTCTGATAAAACTCATCATGTCCTTGTATACTCTAAACACTATCAAATTCATTCCAGTCGGGTTGGCTGTAAAGCCTCATAGCTTAAATCTCTGCAACTGCTGTCAAAGGATTACACATCAATTAATGCGCATGGTTCCACAAGCACCCTTACTGGACTTTCAAATCATAATTTCATGATACAGATTCAGTATCATGGGGAAGCCCTCTAGGTTATGATATCGATCTGTATTGTTAAAACGAGTACAAACTATCAAAATATTATCCTCAGATGCTTTGCTGAGAGGCTAGATTTTAAACCTCTGGAGTTTAATCAGATTTGTGTGGAGATTTTTGTGGACAGAGAAAGTGAGGAAATCCAGGTCAGTGAGTGTTTGGCGTCATATGGAGCTCTCACTGACAGCAGCAGCATCAGATTACCGTGCTGACGGATAAACAGAGGATTGGCTATTCCTTTCTTGAGGGAAATACCAGCTTTCAAGTTGAATTCATATGGCCTAAAAGTATAAGACTCTTTATACTCCTTTTTTTGACATGTATATGGACACACTTAACAAATAATGTAATAGTTCATGAAGCTGACCCACAAACTAGACGGCTACAAAGATGGCACATCAAACAAAAACAAATGCATCTGATATGTTGTTGAAGAAACACAAATAGCAAATGCAGAAAATACGATCATTTTGATCAAGATAACACATTTACATCATAGCACATGTAAACCAGATGCCTTTTTGCAGTAGGCAGTTTGAATGGATTGACTTGAGCTCCTGTTATCTAATGCAAAAGAAAATATATTGTACTCTATACTGTAAATGTACAAAAATCCCTCTTATTTTACTGTAAAACAGAGTATCATTTTGTAGGCCTACATTTATTTATACTTTACCATCATATATTGTGTTGCTTTTAATTAAATGTGCTAAATCAGAAAGACTAGTTTGTTCTCTTTTGCATTCCACTGCATGGAAGTGCTCCTGACAGCTGATTCAGCCACGTGACCCCGCCTGGACCACATTCACCCCTGCAAATCCAGTGGTCAGCTAAAGGTAAAGCTTTCAGGGGCCATTAGAATCCTCTTCACAACTCATGGCCAAAGTCAACAGCGGTTCGTCCGGTTGCAGGGCCATGGCGATGGCTGGCCAGTTTTGGATGAAACCGTCAGCCCTGAGTCAGCAGAGGAGCTCTCATCATCAGCGGAGACTAGTCACAGTGAATCAGCGCATGAGATCAACCAGTGCTGCGGGACACGGGAGCAAAACCCCAGCGTGGGCCCAACAGGAGCTCCTCAATAACTCCTCCCCGAGCGAGCTCAATGTCTGGTCTAACCGCACACTGATCTACAGAGATGTCAAGGCATTTCTTAATCAAATTGGAGGTGATCCACGGGAGGCTCGATACTGGTTAACACACTTTCAGCGGGCTGGTTTATCTCCAGCGTTTGCTGTCCTGGAGGTGCGTGTCCTGCGACCCTGGAGTGAGAATATACATGAACAAGAGCGATTTTCATGAATTACTATATTACATTGTCTTGTTTTAATGCACATTTTTATATAATTCTTATTATATTATCATGTAAATTGTTTTACAATGAGCTATTTTATACATTTAGGACTGGTTTCACAGACAGGGCTCAGCAGTAGTTCTAGTAAACGTACACTAGAAAAAAAATATTGCTGGTGTGGATCTTTAGACAAAACAATAGCACTGATATGTTTTAAGATATGTCAGCGGAAGTTGCTTTCAGTTAATTCAGCTCAAACGTGCATTTTAGTCTGGGACTATAGCTTAAGCCTTGTTTGTGAAACCGTGGTTAAATTTAAATACCTTTAATAAATATTTATATAAAATAATAGGATATTTAAATTCATCCATTACACTTTTTTTTTATAAATGTGTGTCTGTGTGTGTGTGTATGTATATATATATATATATATATATATATATAGAGAGAGAGAGAGGAGATAGATAGATATAAATTAATCAACCAAAAACTTTTATACTGCCACTAATTAGTTCAAACACTTAATTGTATTTTGTTCACTGATGAAATGTTTAGTATAGCCTAGTTAAAGTGAAATGTAAGGGATCAAACCTCGATCAAGCCGTTTATGTGAAACAATAACTTGTTTTAATGGTTGCTTGCTCATAAGTTTATGCAACTCAAAATTGCTAAATTTAAGTCTACTTTCATAAGTTGTCTGTGCTTAAATATTTAAATTAGTTCAATGAGAAGACCATAACTGCATATAATACTAATATCTCAAAGAAGATATAAACTAAGTATTACATATTATATCTAGGCATATATTATTGATCAATTTTTTTAAATAAAAATAATTCATTTAAATAGTCTCATTATTTAAAATGGCATGTAACCGGTGTATGTAATCAGAAGCCAAATGTGAGCAGTTTATTTGAAGACTTGGCCATCTAGTCTATGCTGCTGCTCAAATTGTGCAAGAGTGCACAGATCCTTTCTGTTGGTTTGTTGACTCTGCAAACAATTGAAGCCTTTTTTCTATTTCAGGATCGCTGGTCAAACAAAATTAACCTAATTAGGTAGGCTGCTATACAGATATCTGACCTGTAATAGCCCTAATTTTTTTTTTTTTTTTAAAGCAAACTTTTTCTGGCTTGGTAGTCTAAATTATAAATATCAGTTATGTTTGTGGTATTGTAGTCATTTTGTAAACACCTTGCACTTGATCTTTAAATTTTGATGGCAGCTAATCCACACAGCTGTTCCTTGTGGTCATGAAATTTCAAATAGACATCAGAAGCTGATTTTTGTATTGTCCTCAGGTTGACACATCAGTGTTTGATAGCCGTGAGATGGTTCAGAGCCTGGCATTTGGGCTCTCGTTCCTGCAGCGGATGGATATGAAGCTTGTGGTGGTGATGGGATTGCCTCCTGAGATGGAGGAAGAGGACAGCACCAAAACTAAGACTAATTCCTCCCTCGCCAGGACTGTGATGGTGAAACATTGCCAGGCTTTAACAGAAGCTCTTCAGCACAGCTCAGCCAGCGTGATGCCCTTCTTTAGTTCAGAGGCCCTTTTACAACTGCAGGACCCTCAGGATAGGAGCAGGTTTAGCAGCCACTTTAACGCCTGTTCACACCAGGAGTGATATCTATAAACGAAAACTTTAGCGTCCACTCCAACGCAAAATAACGTTGTTCTCTCGCTCTAACTCACTCACACTCTCTAACTCACTCTTTCACTCATTCGCACTCACTCTAATCCACTCACATTCTCTCGCTCTAACTCACTCTCTCTCTCATTTTCACTCACTCACATTCTCTCACTCTCACTCACACTCTCTCTCTCACTCATTCACTCTAACTAACATTCTCTCTCTAAATCTCTCACTCTCTCACACACTCACTCTAACTCACTCACATTCTCTCACTCTAACTCACTCTCACACTCTTCTCACTCATTTTCACTCACTCGCTCTAACTCACAATCTCTGACTCTAACTCACTCACTCATTCTCACTCACTCACTCTCACTCTCTAACTCACTCACTCACTCACTCATTCTCACTCACTGTAACTCACTCATTCACAATCTCTGACTCTAACTCACTCATTCTCACTCTCTCACACTTTGTCTCTGTGTCCTCTGTCAGCAGTGGTCCCACAATTGTTGTGGACTCAGCTCTTCTGCAGTGGACCCTGAACTGTAGAGTCATTCCGCTGGTCTGTCCAGTGGGCCTCGATGCAAGTGGTCGTTCTTCTGTTCTCAGCCCGATCCAGGTGACGGCAGCCATCTCGCAGTCACTGCAGCCTCTGAAAGTCATATTCCTGAACAGCTCAGGGGGCCTTCGTAACCAAAATCACAAGGTTGGAATAATATGAGAATCTGTCTAACAGAAATCATTGCATTACTTAGCCTAATTTCATTGCTGGAGGTGTGTGTGTGTTGAGCCCATGGGAAGTAAGGTTTACCTACACAGCCGAACCTTCTCCCTCTTTCAGGATACTGTATATTAAAGATAATTTTGTACAATCCAAAGCTTTATTGGAAAGTGTTTAAACAATGAATGTCATGCTCATTCAATGAACTAAAAACAATTTGTGCACATGCACCAATATATATACACATATATGTTTTATTATTGCACTTATATGTAATATGCTATTTATTCATTCTAATGCTATAAAATGTAAAATAATATTTGAAGCATTTTCACTAATTATGTATCTCAAAATATATGTAAAATTGTCATAGCATTGTACACAGGTTTGCTTTTCGGCCAACTCACAATTTATAGTTTATAAAATATATACATTCATATTTAATCATTTAGCGGACGCTTTTATCCAAAGCGACTTACAAGTGAGGAATACAAACAGTTACTTTAGGTTTTATTATCTATGTGTTTAGACTATACATTTCAATAACGAGTGGTTTAACGGGAGACCTGAGAAATAGGTTCAACATGACTGATGTTTCAGTAGCCTAAACTGAACACAAGGTGGTAGTGTTACAATTTCTACATTTCTGGAAGGTATGCAGCAGTCAATACCTTCTGGTTTAATTAACGTCAAAAGTGTCGAAATGAGAGAATTCCATGCAACATGCATGAATGCAGATGCCGAAACATTTTCCATTTAATTATTCTTTCTCTTAAATAAAAATCCACACATGTGAGTAAACATTTGAAATCATGGGTGGTTAAAATGTTCCTTAAATTAGTGTCTTGTTTTTTAGGTGTTGGGTTTAGTGTCATTGCCGGGAGATATGCCAGGCCTGAGTTCTGCGAAATGGCTGAGAGACGAGGAGAAAAGGCGCATCGGTATCATTGCACAGCTGCTCAACCTGCTGCCGGTCGAGAGCTCGGCCGTACTCACCTCAGCAGGAACGCTTCTCACCGAGCTCTTCAGCCATAAAGGTGAGATGAGAGAGAAAACACACACCTACCAAGACAATTATATTAACTTTTTTCTCTCATAAAAGTCAAAGGACGAGACTTCCTGGCACCTCAAACCCAATCTTTTTCACAATGCTACAGCCCGTTGCAGCTGCGGAATGTGGTGGATTTTAGGTCGACTAATCTTGATTAAGAGTTTTATTTAGGATATCAGAATATCTTGACCAGTAAAAAAATAGAGAAAAGTGTTTGTTTCTCTTAAACCCACAATGTGACAATAAAGAAACATGTCTATATTGTTTTATCTGTCTTTCAGGCGCTGGCACCCTGTTTAAAAATGGAGATCCCATCCACAGGTATGTGATGTTGGCGATTTATTTCTTTGTGTTTCTTTTTCATGATACAGTGCTGTTTGCTGCAGAAATGTGTATGTAAAACCAAGGTTTCCCCATTTCACAATCAGCTTTGTCAGAGTTTAAGGCTGTCATTATGTAATAAAGAATAAATAAGCAGTTTTCACACCACAGGTGTCAGGCTAGAAATCTCTGTAAAGTACTGTAATTACACCATAGGCTTTTAAAGACAAATATTTAAGATGTTGTGTTCACTGTGTGTCATCTGATATGCATGATGTCAAACATGCAGCTGAAAGGCAAAGATCAGGGTAAATATTCTTCAACATGTCTCTTTTGGTCTTCAGCAGAAAATATGTCAGCAAGTGGAATTGAACTTTTTTCATTCTTTTACCAGTGTAGTTCATGTGAGGATCTTAACTCTTCACAGATACAGCAGCCTAGATGACATTGATATTGCTCGTCTCTTGGCACTGATTAATAAGTCTTTTGAGAGGAACCTGAGAGAGGATTACATAGCATCTCTCAAGGGAAGACTGCATTCCATTTACCTGTCTGAAGGGTAAGAACAAGCTGTTCCTTCACGTCAAGCCTCGGGTAAAATCATTCACGTGAGAAACATCATGGAATTCGCAAGATGTTTTGGGTTGTTTTTTTTTTTAAGTTGCCAGTAAGCGCCAGCAATTTTGATAATTTTCACAATTTTATGGCCCCCAGAATATTTTGTTGTTTGAATATCTGAAAATGCAATATATCAAAATTTAAACAAACAAACAAACAAAAATTCTAGCTTCATGTATTCTTTTATCCACACTTGAATGTGAGTAAGTTCATTTAAAAAAAGTAAGGAACATTTTGAACAAAAGATCCGTGTTTGTCAAAGACTACGTCCATATCGCATTCAGAAAGATGATCAAAACACTGATGCGTCCATCAATACCTCCAAAACTGCACAGTCCTTATACCTCTTGCTGGGTCGACATTTCATTTGGTAAAATTAGGCCGTTTTGATTTCTATGCTGATTAATGTTTGATTGAGATATTTTAGTGCTGTCAAATCGATTAATCACAATTAATCGCATTTAACATATGCGTATATGCGGACACACAGCACACGTAACTACCCAATTCAAAGGCTGCGTCTTCTGGAGGTCGCATTTTAAGGCTGCATACGTCATTGAGTCATTCTCTTTTAAAGTAACCACAATCTGCAAAGAAATAAAGAAATTACAGTATTTTACACCTCACAAGGAATAACAGTCAATTTTATTACACTTACTTTTCTTAAATGAGACTCAATGACGTATGCAGCCTTCAAATGTGACCTCCGGAGGATGCAGCCCATGAATTGGGACACAGCTTACATGTCCATAAGTAAGATTTCTTTCGCTTGTTTCTGCTGCCTCTTGGCCTGTTTTTTTTTTTTTTTTTTTTTTCCATGCAGAGATTCTGTCTATTTCAGAAAATTCATAATAGCGCCCCCTACTGTATTACAGTGAAAACATGGATTGCCATGAAATTCCGTCAATGGCGGGGAAAGAGTTCAGGGTTTAACATGGCTCACTCACTGACACATCTTACCCCCCTTAATTATGTACATGACACAGTTGTGCTGTTTTAAAATGATGTTTCGCCCTTGTAGTAAATCGCACTCATAGTTTTATGCTTCCAAAATATGAGCTTACTGAATCTGTGCTTGCATTTTATTGCAGCTACAGTGCGGCTGCTATAATCACCACAGAGCCTGTGAACAGCGGCACTCCATACCTGGACAAATTTGTGGTCAGCAGCAGTAAACAAGGGCAAGGAACTGGCCAGATCTTGTGGGAGTGTATTCGTCAGGACTTGGGCAAACTCTTTTGGAGATCCCGTGCTACGAACCGCATCAATCCCTGGTGTGTCCGGTCCTCCACATTGCATTGTTGTGATCTCCAGTCTTTGCCCATCCATTATTCATCTCTCATTCTGCTTTCAAATCCTCAGGTATTTCAAGCAATGTGATGGCAGTTTTGTAAATGGTCACTGGATTGTATTCTGGCTTGGCCTTTCAGACATCCGTGAGTCTTACGAGCTGGTGGAGTACGCCAAGTGCCTTCCTGACTCCTTCAGCTCTCGCACAACAACGGACGCAAAACCCCTTCAGCAACCCCAAGAGACTTAAAACTATACTCGTCCCATGCATGCCCTGTGAGGTCACTGCATCATATCTTGACACTGTCTTGGAGTATTGGTTGAGTAGGAACAATTCAAATGTCGTCCCAAACCCGTGCTTTAACTTCCTCTCTTGAACACAAAAGGAGTTTTGCGTCATCTGCCCCTGGCCCCCAGCCAGTTTCTTTAAAAAAAAAAAAAAAAAAAGTTTCCAAAAAGGGCTTTTCACAGCAATGGCATCTAGAACAGTGGATCTCAACTTTTCGACTCCAAAGTCTTGTTGTCCAATATTCAAAAAAATATTTTGCTCTCAATTTCTACCCAATAAAATATTTTAGAGCTTAATGTTTATTCATTATAAAAATTTCCATGGAGTTTTAAAATTGTATTAATTTATGTGATTTTTCCAGGTCTAGAAATCACAATTTTAAAATCAGGCTACCTGATGTTCCATGTTTTCCAAGGCTGTGGCAACAGTTTCTGAGAAAAAAAAAGTCATATTTAGATTTAGTTGTTTTAGCTTATTTTAATGCTTGTTTTATTCATCTTGAGACCCCCTCTGAATTTGTGGACCCCTGCCTCATGGTTGAGAACCGCCGCAATATAGAAACATTTTTGTGGCATATAAGAACCTTTCCATGAACAGTTCTTTTTTCTTCTTACTGTGAAGAACCTTATAAAAATCTGAAGAACCTTTTTCATGGGATCATGGATGCCAATAAAGAGTCTTTATTTCTAAGAGTGTTCGGAAAAAAGCAGCTTGAGCCTTTTACTCAATCATCTTTTGTGTTCTTCTCAAGAAAGGTGAAAACATGAGGATGAGTAATAAATGATCCTCCTGTTTCAAACACTTTTGCTTTCATAAATCACAATTCTGATGTCCCACTTGGCATACACTCAGTGCTACACTGTAATGTTTTATTCAGGTTCAGTGGAACAGGACAATGAAATTATTGTTGACTTTATGTAATGAATAGACGAAACCTAAGTCAGTCACAATTTCTCAAGAGGTACAAAAGGGTAAAGCTATTTGCATCCCAAACCTGTATTTCTGCTATTGCGTGCTGAGTCATTTGGATAAACCGGAGTTGACCAAGTTAGGATGAGGAATGTATTCTGGTGTTTATAGGACATAAATATTGTGTACATTATTTAGTGCTGGGAAAATAATATCCTTTTACAATTACAATTACAAGGGCTTGCCCACCACATTCACAATAGCCGTAACTTTCTCGTTTTTTTTTTCTCTCAAAAGAACTGAGTTTATTTCGACGGAGAGTCGTCACAACACACGAGAGATTCGCCTCACATGCAGGCGCAAATCAACCGAGAAAAATCACGGGTGCGAGGGAGCTTCAGTGGTCTGTACGAGCCAGTGGAGCAGTTGGGTTCACACAACATGATTAAATGTGGAGAGGAATATACACTTTGAATGC
The DNA here is from genome assembly GCA_037194245.1 of Opsariichthys bidens. Classification (NCBI taxonomy): domain Eukaryota; kingdom Metazoa; phylum Chordata; class Actinopteri; order Cypriniformes; family Xenocyprididae; genus Opsariichthys; species Opsariichthys bidens. The sequence continues at coordinate 23,804,487 of CM074277.1, forward strand.
ATCTGTTATGTGCGTCATATTTAAGAAAATATCTCGAAAATGTATGGACTAAAATATACTGTAATGTGAGACCACAATATAAGACAAACTGATATGTAATTTTAATCTAATTTAACGCACAAACGCAAGCACTGCATTTGTAGCTACTAAAAATATGTGCCAATTTTGTGTCTGTTAATTATTTATGTATTGCCGTCCAGATCATTCCCATTCTAGGACATTCTAAAGGGAAGATCTTTTTCCTGTTCGTACTGAATTGAATTTCGTTATCATATTATCATATTTTGACAACTAAACATTAAATGTTTAATTTTCAGTGGCAAGATTTTGAAAAAAACTGCCAGTATGACGATAAGCTATTCCACCTCGATCTCAGTTACAATTAAATACCATTATTTGTATTCGGTTTTGTTGTAGGCACTAAAACAAAGTCCAGTATTTTATAGCCAAACTCCTTTTTCTGTTGTATCATTCCCTGACTGGCTCCGCCACTGAGCAGAGACAACAGAAATATGTGAATTGCCCACGGCATTCAGGATTAGCTCTACTTGTGAAATCACGGTCATTTTCTCTTGTATTCGCACTGCACAAACACACCGAGCAGCTTTTATTGACATTTAAGGTGAGTCTGATGATTTTCTGAATGATTTGCGATATGATCTGTGTATATATTTTTAATAACTAGCCTGCTTATTTTTGTCATTCTTTAAGTAACAAGTGGCTATATCATGGTCAAGTTAGTTTACTTGTCATTTGTAGTTTACTCGGGCATGTTTTTTTTTTTGTTTTTTTTTTTGACGAGGCTTGAAAAATGTGCGTGAAGTAGAAATATATATATTTTTAAACTTCCTGAAGCGTCTGTAAGAGGCACAAACAGTTGCGACTGTGAATGTGAAAACATGTGGCGCTGCCATAGAGTTAAAGCGAAATCCCTGTTTCAAGGTGGTCACAAAAAGGAAAATGTTTTATTTTTTATTACGTTTGATTCAAGCAATTGCTCAAAAATCAAAAAATAGCAAATGCGAATAAAATAAGACATGAGTAGTGAGGTTACTAAAAATATCTAATTCGCAAAAAGAAAATGTATGTGCTTATATTCAATTAATAAGAAAATATGGATCGCGGAATGTGCCAAAAGAAAGGTGGTTTGGGGGCGTTAGAAGGGCGTGGTGTGCGAAACTGACTGAATATGAAGCCCATTATAATGGATTATAATTATACCAAAACCTTGTTTAAAAGACTTCATCCTAGTCTGTACGATTATACTTTAAATCTTAAGACTGTACATTTTAATATTAAAAACGGAAGGTTTATAATATGCCAGATATAATTCTTATTAAGATTAATTTATGCCTTACTTTAAGATTACAAGGATTTTTTAATCCTTGAAATAAAATGATGTGTGCACTGATAAACTATTTACGTAGGGTAGACTACTAAAATATTTCTAAGAAGGCAGTAGGAAAAACAAACAAAAAAAAAAAAATCAGAAAAATTCCAATCTGTCTGGAATGTAGCGTGAGATTCTGTTGTAACAATTCACTTTTTGGAATGCCCTCTTTCGACCCGGCCATTATTCTGACCTGCAGCTTCCGCTGTCTCATTTTAATTACACATTTTAAGTTGACCGGGAGAGGACATGTTCAGTTCACTTAGTTTGTCGTTGCCATGATATCTAAGTTTTGATTTGAAGTGTGATTTTATGCATTCACTTATAAGCAGTCAGCCGTGTCGATCGTCGCATGCCTTGCTGTGAGCAAAAGCCGTGACCAATGAAGTGTGAGAAACCACGTGACGTCTGCGCCACGTAGCCTGAAGCACTTTAGCCAGAACGATTTTTGTAAAATATCTGAAGTTCAGTCAAATTACTGTATTTTTGTTTTGTTGTGATCAAAAAGAAACAAAAATCATTGTTAACTTGTAACTTTTTAGCACCTCCAATTAGCTGATTTTTTTTCCATTTCCTAATGTTTTTTTTTTAAATGGTCAGAATATGTTGCTGAAAACGTGACCTACACTGCAACATATTAGCCAATCAATGAACGGACATTAGAACACACGCTATTGCTTAACAAGAAAATGCTTGACATGGGTTAATGTCTTAAAATGACAACCAGAGTCAACTAATCCTCACATTTCTCTTGAAATGTCATACTGTTAAGATAATGACAGCATAATCCAAGTAAAACAACATTTTGCACATTTTGCTTGCCTCCTTTGCATAACACACCCATTTCAGGTCTTGGAGTCTTTAGTAAGCTGTTGAGTCAAATCAGGTGTGTCATATTAGGAAGAAAAGCAAAATGTGTGTTTTTGGGGGCCCCAGGAATGTGATTGTGAAACACTGCTTTACTGAACCAAATAACCACTGATTGAATAACCTTTAATTATTTATTTATTAATTCATTGTAATTGTACTTTTTTATTAAATATTTTAGTGGTTCAGAGTATTTCCAACCTGACAGTTAAAAATTACATATTACAATGCTGTTCTTCACCATTTAGTTTTTTCAGGACATGTGTAGTTTAAATTGAAAAAGTATTACATTTCATATATTAGTGATCCAGTAGTTGTGCATTTACCGCTATTGACTGTCAACACATCTTCCTTTCAGATAATCTCTAGAAATGAACATTCAACTTAAGTTATTCCTGACTGGGCTCTGTATTACGGCATTAGGTATTTACAGCATACAAACTGGATTACTTCATGTTACAGATGTCACAAACAGACTGCTTCCATCAGGGTATGAACCTACTGTGTTTTTATAATGCTTGTTTGTTTAAATTTGCTTGTTCTTCCTCTTGTGGTATTGGAAAAACTGTTTCATGGGTGACCGTTTTGTCTTTTTAGCAAAAGAGACCTTCAATATATAGTTTTTCCTAAACAAAGGTCAGTGGTTGATTATGTATTCAGAATACTATAGTCTCTATAACACAATACCACTGTATCTTATCTTATCTGCCATATGTATCGTATTATTACCAATCGTTTTTGTTTTTTTTCCCCCAAAAATGACATAGCATTGGGCCATTTCCCAGTAAAAATCGTTCGTCTTGTTCCTGTGACGGATATGCTTTAACTGCACAGAATGTAAAAGTGGATGAACTGGAAGACCTTCAGAGACGTCGGTTGGTGGAATACCAGAATTACCAGCTCAGGTCAAAACTGCATTCAGCTCCTGCCCCTTAATCCATTCTCTTTACTCTTAAATTTGGTTTGGCTAAATTTTGGTTTCTAAAAGTTCTAATTCTGTACTTCTTAGGATGGGGACAAATATGGACTCGATTATACTTGCCCAAGCCAACTCACCCCTCCAATACCCCACCCAGGGTTTCGTAGTGCCACCTCTAGCAAAAAGAGTGATACCAGGTACCCGTAAGACCTTTGGAGCCCAAATTATTTCAGTTTTTCATTAAATACAAGAGGTATATGACTTGTCCATAGACAGCAATATAATCAACACTTTCAAGGTCCAGAAAGGCACTAAAGACATTGTTAAAACAGTTGATGGAACTGCAGTGGTTCAACCTTAATTTTATGAAGCGAAGAGAATACTTTGTGTGCCAAAACAAAAATAACAAATTTATTCAACAATATCTTCTCATCTGTCATTCTCATATTTTGTTTGAGCCCAGCACTTCCAGGTTCTACATCAGAATGCAGACTCATAATAATAATAATAATAATTATTATTATTATAATATTATTAATAATAATATAAAATATAATAATATATGTAATGTATTTGTATTGCTCCTATATTGTTACAAATGTATTGTAACTGTTAATATTCCCTTTATATGATTTAGTTAAGTATATTTCTACTGTAATTTTTATGATAATCCATTAACTTGGTGATAGTGTATATATTTATATATAAAATTCCTCTAATTTAATGCAGAGCATTCTTAGCTGTCACTGGTTTGGTGGCTGTAATGAAGTGCACAACAAAGTCTTTTAATGTAACTCAAAACACAAATGAGAATATACAACCACTTTAACTCAAACAGGAACAATCTAGGATGGAAGAGAACTGAAAACTGAAGGTTTAAATACAGATCTGAACAAAGGGAGAAACAGTCACACCTAAACAGAATACTCTAATTAATCAGTAACCATAGTAACAAAGTGTCAGAGAGTGAAGGAAAGAACTACTTAACAACTTTGGAAACAGAATTTTTTTACAATTTTATTTAGCACAAAAAATAAGAATGTACTAATGTACTTGCTTGTATTTGTTTTTTAGTTTGTTTTATGTTCATTCAAGCATAGTTTATTTTTACCAGAGTCATGTAATGCATGTTTCAGATCTCTTCTTAATAATCTCAATCTGTTTTGGGATGTTAGATGCTAAACGTCATGTATGCAACAACAGAAGCAAATGCAGACATTCTTTTAAAATGAGTCAGTTGCCATTTCTTCAAACTGATTTAGAAGTAGAGATGTAACGACCACGTAAGAATGAACTTTCAAAGAATTTTAGCTCTAATTTAGAAAAATGGTGTTTGTCATTATTCTCTAATAATATATGAATTGTGAAACTGCCCATTCTCACAGGTTTGGCTCTGTATGCACAAAGAAGACAACTATATAAGGTTTGTTTTGAAGTTTGTGAGGTCCATGGAGGTCCTTTGGGGTTCTCTGGTTTTGCGTTCCCATTAAAGGTGGAGGGTCTTTTCATTTGCATTTTGCTTTGCAAGGGCAAACGGGGTCCAAATGAACCTTTACTGTGTTGAAATGTGAACTCAAGACAACTGGTTACTTTCTTTGTAAGAGAAGTGTCCATCCACAAGACGATTAATGAATATGATATGGAATATCCATACATCTACCACTTTTGTGCAACAGGTGTCTTTGAGTGTGAAGAGTGGAGTGCTCTCAGTGGAGGATGTTCTGGACGGACAGCAGGTGGACGGACAGGGTCAGAGTGAACTGAACATCTCATCCAGTAACCTCCCACAACTCAATGATCTGCTGTCCAGAGTGACATACACCAGTACCAACTACCATATCAAGACTAAAGATCTTGGTAATGTCAGCGCTGCCCTATTTGTCCATTCAGTTGAGAGAATGGGTGTGAACTCTTGTCTAGTTTACTTTTTTTTTTCTTTTTCCTTTGGAATTACATTCAACCTACCTTTTTATTTTTAAATCCAAATCCACTTTTCCTTGTTTCCTTAGTTCATTTTTCTTTTGAGGACTATGAGGCTATATTTCCCATTGTAATCAAGAGACCCTCAACTCCTGTTTTGTATGATCCAGGGACAGGTAAGAGCACAAAAATTACAAATACAGATCTTTAATATTGTCTAGATTTTGTCTGACTCTCCCCCTGCTTTCTCAAATTAGATATTAACTCACAGGTAACCATAACAACCAAGACCTTTTTGAGATATGAAGAGCTGAACATCCTCATCAACAGTATACGACAGCTTTACCCTCAAATCAAAATCATCATAGCAGATGACAGCCTGAATCCAGAAAAGGTGACAGGCAACAACATAGAGCACTACATCATGCCTCCTGCACAGGTAAATACCTTTTAAGGCCACATTGATATAAGGGCTTTTCTAACAGCACTTAACCCCGTGTTATCATCATTCTGAGCTTCAGCTTTTAAGGGGGAATAAATGACAAATGGAGACAGAAAACACATCAACTGAAAGTGAAAAATGACCGCTTTTTCACCATCAAGCCAAATCAGTCTCTTTGCATAATCCATTCTGTGAATTATTCCATTCCTTGCCAATCTGGTCCAGCCGGTACGGATATGGTTTCATTTTCCACTGAGGACAGATAACAAGATTGTATGAAATGTAATATAAATGTGTCAGTCGTTGCTTTGGTAATGCAAGGGTTTGATATGAGATGTAAACTGTGACTTATGGAGAATGAGATTTCTTTTAATTTTATTATTAATTTGTGGTTATGTCCTGAGTGGCGACATCACTACGCGCATTCTTCCAGCCGAACAGTTTGTAATTGTGCCGAACCAAACTGGAACCGTTCCGTACTGTTCTTAGAAGCATTAGGCCCATTTAAAGTGTGAACTTTACTTTAACTGAAGATGATTATCAATGATCAATATTTAATATTTTAATACACAATTTTTAACAGTTGAGACTTTTATACAATCATATTGTAAGCATCGCATTTTTGCTTTTAAATACACCAAAAATTTTCCCCATTAACTTCCATTGTAGAGGTGCCTTTTTGTGGTAATCAACATTATGCGATAGTTGCTGTCTACTGAGCTAAACCCAGAATATTTCTTTATCTGTTTCATTAGGGCTGGTTTGCAGGCAGGAATCTGGCTGTTTCACAAGTCACCACTAAATACTTCCTGTGGGTTGACGATGACTACATATTCAATAATGATTCACGGATTGAAAGCTTTGTGGAGATAATGGAGAAAGTTCCAGAACTGGATGTGGTCAGTAAAAGAAACTCTTTTCTAAAGGACTTTGTGTGTGATATGTTTGTGTGCAAACATTTTCAGTAACAATTTATGATTCATCAATAACTTTAAAACGAAAACATATTTTTAATTTATGAAAATTGTAGGAACTAATAAAACCACATATCACATACTCTTGGTGACTTTATAAACTTGTTAGGATTAAATATAATTTCATTTTGTGTGTGTCTGTGCTTGTATAAAATGCATAGAGAGAAAGCTGTTTATTAGGGGCCGAGATCTGATGGTGCGGACACCCTATTTTAATTGACCAAGCAATTACTCTTCTCTGAAATGAATCACAATTTTGAGGGCATAAACATGTTTAAAAACATGAGACTTTGCACACACGTCAGAAGTGGTGAAAATTTTGGGTTTCAGAATTAGGTGTGGCAATATGGCTCGATAGCAGCACCTACAAAATTTCATTCAAGCTCCCTTCGCATTACGTTTCACGTACAGGTATGAAATTCTGTAGACACCTGTAACAGCCCAATACCTACAAAAGTCTCCTAGTGCAAAATCGGAAAATCCAACAGGAAGTGTGATTTTTAATTTAATTCACAATTTTTTTTTCTTTAACAAACTCCTCCTAGAGCTTTAATCAGATAAACATCAGAGTCGGTCAGTCTAATCTAAAAGACTTTATGTTAAATTGCAAAGATCTGGAGTTTTCGCCGAAGGGCGTGTCCGTGGCGGCCTGACAAAGTTCAATGTTTCACCATGAAACAGGACGTTGTAGATCGGGCATACAATGCAAATTATGCAAACTGCTAAATGTGGGCATGTGGCCACATTCAAAATACTCCTAATTCATTAAAGGGATAGTTCACCCAAAAAATTCTCACCCTCATGTCATTCCAAATCCGTAAGACCTTCTGAATTCAACTTAAGATTTTTGTTGAGGCTTTTTTTTATCCCCCATATAGAAAGAAACATAATGCAATATGCAAGGTCCAGAAAAGTACTCAAGACATAGTTAAAATACTCTTACGGATGTGGAACGGTATGCGGGTGAATAATTAATGACAGAAATTTTGGGTGAACTAACCCTATAACATTACAACGAGGTTAAGAACAAATTAGTGTATTCACATGTTGTGAATTAGGTGTAAATTTTCCGAGGTAAGTTCTCCTGTGCGTATAAACACACATAATCCACAAAATTAGTAGTGAATGAGACTCACTGTTCTTTCCCAGATCTCTGCTCCCTCACTTTGTCTTTATTTTAGTGTTCATTCTGACTGGTTTGTTAAGGAAAGATGTTTTCTAGCTATGAACTAGCTTATTAATAGAAGGCAGTACTGATACTGAATTGTTTCAGGCATAGGAACAGGTCTTCACTTCCTTTCTCTTTTCCAGGTTGGTGGGGCTGTGGGAACAAATCAGTTCTATTTCCGCCTTCAGTACGAGGAAGGGGATGAAGAGGAGGGCGGTTGTATCAGACGTTTTCAAAGGAAGCATCACCAACCAGTCCCAGGCTTTAAAGGCTGCTTCTTTGTAGACGGGGTTGTCAACTACTTCCTGGCAAGGACAGATGCAGTGCGGCGGGTTGGCTTTGATCCCTTTCTGAAGAGGGTGGCTCACACTGGTAGGTGCATCTCAGGGTTTCAGATTAGCATCTCATTTCAGATTATTACCTTACATTATGCTTTGCACTAGGGTGTTGCACTAATAGTGTTGCCAAGTCCACAGTTTTCCTGTGAAATTGGGCTACTTTTACGTTGTTGCTGTGGGGTGAATTATTATTATTTTTTTCCATGGCTTGATTTCCAATGCCCTTAAAACAACACTCAGACATACAAATTGAATGGAGAATTTAGTCGCTCAACGAAGAAAATTGCATTTGGCTATTTTTGGGCTACGTTTGTTGCACAGACTAGGAAACCCTGCAGCAGAAATCATTCTATGGGGAAATGCCTATGGGGATCATACTATCCCTATAGCTGAATAAACAAGATTGAAATGATTTGGTTGATTAAACATGACTAATATACATAACTACGACAATATATGGTTTATCTGAGTTCTTTAAGTCTTCTTGCATTTATAATGCAATGCTAATCGACATAGAATTATCACTTTAAAGAACACTATGAAATATGTTGTGTGCCTTATTCTGTGTAAGAAGCCAAATCATATCAAAGAGAAGAATTTTAAAACACTCTCATTTGATGTTATGAAGTAAGTTTGGAGTAAAATAATAGTATTAAATGTTGTCTTTTGTTGGACAAGTGGTTCATAAATGCTTCTCATGTTTGGAACGATGTTTAATGCGTGTTGCTTTTTCAAATGCACGTTATAAGCGACTCGCAGTGCTTTCAGATGTAGCAGCATTTAGTACTGATCACAGAGCCGCGTTTCACTGACAAGCTGCGCATAAAATAAATCACAGCCTCACAGATTTCATAATGGAACTAAGCCAGTTCTTTTAAACATGATTTCAGCTTAATTTCGATTAATTGTGCAGCCTGATTGCCTGTGAAACCAGAGGATATGATGTTTTAGTTGCTAATTTTAGTCTACAAAGCTATTATCAAGAGAAAATAACTTTTGGCCCTATTATGGGCATTCTGAGGTTTATTATCCAATTAGTCTTCTTGAGTATCTTTTCATGATTGCTCATATTCTGTCTGATGTAAACTCCACAGAGTTTTTTCTTGATGGTCTCGGAGATTTGCTGATCGCCACTTGTAAAGGACTTACAGTGGGCCACCAGAAGAAACGCAAACAAAGCAAATACAGAAGCTTTAGGTTTCCAGGACGAAATGATGGAAAAAACAAAATGGGCCATCATTACTTCAAGAACTATTTGAAGTGCATCAAGTACTGAGGGACTTTTAAGAAGAAGGATGGAAATTCTCCCACGCAAACAATTTAACTCGATGTCGAAGTGATGGAGAGAATGGATTTGAGGACTGTTCACATGAAGTGTTTTGGTACTGAAAAGAGTAGTGAAATTGTGACATTTTACTTGCATTTTAAAACATTCAGCTATAGTCGAATCAACCATCAACAAGAATATTGAACAACATGTTTGGGGTTTGAGGAACAAAGATGTCTAAGTGCAGTGGTATAAATATGAATGTGCAATAATGGTTTTACTTCATCTAAAAAATGTGCAATATGTTTACTAAGGGGACACCATAGATTGAACTTGATACTTGTGTTTTCAGTAGGGCTCCAAGCACTGAATCAACTGGAACTGTCTTTTTCATAGGTTTTTTTTTTGTCTCCTATAATAATATTTGTCTGTCTTTTGGAGAAAAAAAAAGTGGTTTAAACTATGAAGGTCTTTCCTGTGCCTAAATGTATTTATCTTAATTGTGTGGATGATTAATTGTGTGGCAACAGTTATGTAAAATTGTGAAAACTGAAGAACCCAACATGGCTCATTCTTTTTCTTATTTATTTGTTGTTGTTATTCTTTATTTTTTTTTTATATGATCATTGCAATGTTTTTTTAATCTTATTTAATTCATTCTGACATTCTTTTACTTGTTATTACGAGATTGTTGATGTTGAATACGGTCTGTTGTGGCAAACTATGCCAATACAGATAGATGAATTCCAGCACTAATTGGATGAAAAAAAAAATGCTATGAATTAATAGAAAATATAATAAAATATAAATGCATGCAGTTTTTGTATATAATAATTTCACCCCAAACATTTGCTGAACACCTGTTGAATCTACAACTGTGTGGTGCAGTGGGAAACAAACGGCGTTATATCAGCACATTGTTAAACGTTGTATAAAGGTCATAAAGAGAAGTATTTCAGACAACTTCACAGGTAAAATCATCATCTATGACGGATGTGGAGCAACGAGTTTGACATGTTCTTTAAAAGACTTCAGTTTTCTGTTTTTTTATGTATTCTCTTTTTGTTCATCGCTAGTTGTGCCTTTGTTGAAACAAGCTCAAGTATTTGAATGCTCTGATAACAAAGGGACACTTTTAGTCAACATCCTTTTTTTTTTTTTTTTTTAATTGCTTTAAGATTATCCTCATTCTGGGGATGCGGATGATCGCTTTTGATATAGTTTATGGTGTAGTACCTATATGTTCCATTTAGATGATTTAATTTAATCAAAGACATGAACATATTTACAACTGAAATTGAAAGAGTTCATTTTGCAAAAAACGATTAACGCCACTTTAACAACAACAGCAAAACAAACAAACAAAAAAAAGTTCACATTTTACAGCAGAAACTGACAAACCCCTTGTTGTTTGTCACAACCTCTAAGTCCGCTTCAGCGAATCAGTGCGCAGTATTCAGGTCAGGTGACAAGGCTGCCAGTCTTTTTTGCTTTTGCTAAAAAAATTAACTTTCAATGAACTTTAATTTTGTATGTTTCCTGTATTTTTTTGTTATTATTACTTAATCAAAACAACCAAACTGCAGTTTGATTGATATTACTTGGAACGCACAATAAAAAAAAAACATGATTTGTGAGAATTAATAAAAACGGAGTTATCTGTTTTTTCAAATTAACTCTTCAAATATAGGTTCAGGTTTACAGAAAAAAATAAAGAAAAGCAGAATAATTTATTCAAGAATCATTTTAAATGTATTATGTTTTAAGCGCTGTTAAGAAATGTCTTGGTAAAACTATATTGTATGCTGTACTGTAAGGACAATGAAATCCAGCTTAGACCTCGAACCATTCCAGGTCACTACAGTCAGGTTTTGAAAGAATGATCCGTATCTTTCTATAAATTGCTTTTTATAACATTTTAATATTTTGACAAGAAACTTTTAAAGTTGAAATTGAGAGTCCATTGAGAAGTTCCAATCCCTGAATAGTCCTTATCACGAAAACCAACCCCTCCTCCAATTCCTAACCTTAGAAAAGTGAGCCAACTGGATGAACGGGTGCATAGCATTTGTACGTAACAAATGCACAGTTTCTATGGAAAGAAATGGAAGCTACTGAAGTACATGGCAAGTGAATAAAAAAAGAAAAGAAAAATCTGAATAAGGAGGAACTGAACATCAGATGACAGAAAGGTATGTGTAAATATTTATAGAATTATTATTATTTTATACCTGTCTGAAGCTAAATATATTAATATTTCTTTGTAAAAATAAATAACAAATTCTACATTCCAGTGAAACAAATTTTTATTGCACTGCATTTACTTTTAAATACTATTACAGAAAACTAAGCCAAATTAATTGGTTAATGTGAACATATGAACATAGCATCTTTGATTTACTTTCATGACATAGCCGCTGATTTATGTTTTGCAGCGTTGAAAAATGTAGCCAATCACAAACATAGCCTATCAGTTAATTTCTTGAATGCAATGGCCATTCAGAGTTTAAGTTAGCAGTGAACAAAAACTCTGGGATTTTGAGTGGTGAAATGATTCTGAGTTCTGCATACTCACAAATCCTCTCCACATAATGTCTGCACTCTGTTTGTTATGATAATAAGACATTCATTGTGCAGTTAGAACACAGTGTTGTTTACTTTTCTGTTAAAATTAACAGTGGTTTGTGAACACAAATGTCTTAATGGCAAATAATTTATTGCTGCGGCTCTGTCGAACCTTTCATCTTCATGCCTTCATATGCAGCATAACCGTGACAGTTATGCTGTAATGCTAAATATGACAGTAGAATTGTTAAGCTGATCCGATGTGAGATCCACCAATCAGAGAGGTTCCCGAATTCGTAGTTGGATAAAATGAATGGAGAATATTACCTAATATTCTTTATGTTAAATTGTGTTCACCAATAACTTTTCACCATTATTGGTGAAAGATAAATTTGAACTGCAACATTATTTAACTGCAACCATAACGTGATGTTCTAAAACATTACTGTGTGTAATCGTTGTTGTACTGTATGTAACTATTTGTCCTTACAGATCATCTTCCATAATGAACTGCAGCCGCAATCTCATACTAAAATCTTTCTTGCTCCTGCTTGGTACTGTACTGGGCATTTGTTTTATCCAACTGGGGGCCTTAAATATCATGAAAAGCGTAAAGGCATATGGGTAAGTAATCTACCTTTGTCTCTTTTAGAAGACACTTTCGTTCAATGTGATTTGCCAATGTGATATGTATTTGTGTATAAAGTGTGGTTCTACCACACAGACATTTACTTGCGTTTTCATACACAGTGAAACATGCAATATTGACAATGAAAGAGAAATGTAGGCCTACGTATTTACGTATATGAACAAATGTACAGAAGTACAAATATTTTATTCTATTGCATTCAATTGTTGTACTTTTTCAGTCACATTTATTATGTGCACTTCATATGAAATGATAACATTTCACACTGTTCTGTGACTTCTGCTGCAAGTTAATTGATCATGATTAAATAAAATAATGTTAAACAATACAGTTTCGTGGGATGCAACATAAGACTTTTTCCAGAATGAGGCAGATACCAATACTTTCCTTTTTGGTACTCGCCTATACCAATACCTGTATTTTCACTGCGTTTGGAATTTTTAAGTATATTAGGAAGAGAAACCAAAAGAATATGAAGAATATTTGCTGATTTAATTTTCTTAGCAAATATATTTCCCTCAGTCATAATTATGCCTGTTAAAATATATTGTACAAGCCTGTCACTTTCAGGTGGAACTATGGAAGATTAGCAGATGCAGATACATAATATGTAATGCGTGTTGACAAATAATATAAAAACATACAAACATAGGGCTAAATACATAACATTTTTATGAAATTGCTACCGTAGCGGGGAAGATGAACATGTATGCATTTTTAATTTGTATTAGAGCTGCACGTTTCTGGATAAAATGACAATCACTTTTTTTAAAAATATACTTCAACATTCCCCCACAATTCTGAACAGACAATTAAACAAAATAAAATAATTATTTACAACAGTGCACAATATTCCTTGCTCCAGTCAATGTCAAATAGATTTTAACAGTCACTTGTCGCCTCTTAGTGCCGTACGTTATTAGAAGCACCAAGTTCGTTTTAGATGTGATTTGATGTGTGTTTGAATCGAGATCACGATCTGTAGACCCATTGATGTGGACATGTCTGCATTAAAGGATTTAAGTGGGCTTAAACAGATCACCCTTTACCGCAGATTTAGTTCACAAACAACTGACAGTTGTGACCTAAATATGATTTTAGTTACAATAATTAATCCTGAAATTCATCATTAGTAGGCTATCTTACTTTTCACCATCAGTCGCGTGCGCTCAGATGATTCCCCCAGTTCTTGGCTAATTCTCAGTCAGACTTGTAAATTCAGTTCACTGGAGACACGCTCTGAACGGATCATTGAATCAGTGAGTGGTTGACTCAAGAACATCTGCAATTCGATAAGTCTAATTTGTGAATTAATTGTTTGATGCGATTTGTGAACTGATTTAACAGGTTGATTGAAAAGAATCAGTTTGTGCATGAATCAGACACCCCCTTTGCGTCTCTGAGCATGTGAAAGATTTCTTCATTTTAAAATGAGTAACGACATGTTTTATGAAATGTAGTGGAGAGAAAGTATGATCTTATGCTTTGGAAAGTATTAGTAAAAGTTACTCTAAATAAAACATTTGAGTATGAATACTTTAAAAATGTACTTAAGTACAGTAATGAAGTAAAAATACTTCTGTACGCCAGTGGTTACTGTCCACCACTGGTGATGGGAGGGTAGATCATCTTGATGATTGATGTAGCAATGGTCGCAGTGTTGTTATTCATCTGGTTCAGTATGTGCTTGCCTAGTAGCAGCGGTTTGAAGCGGCCCAGTGAAAGTCGTACTGCTAGCAACTCGAGGCAATTGATGTGCCAATGCAGACAGGGTCCTGTCCAAACATTTGAAATTGCATGCACTTCTTCTAGGGAAACTCCTGCCTGAGGCAACTCAAGGTCCAACCATGGGCTGACCCATGCCGCGTTGCCACGCCCATCTTGGGACTCGGCCGTGAAGCCAGTGCTGAAGCGGCCTCATATGAAGCAATCCAAGTTGTGTTACTGCAGCTGTGGATGCCATATGCCCTATGCCCCACGAGCCTCTGAAAAAGTTTTAGTGGGGCCACCTTCCTGTCTTCAGGCAGAGAGTTGAGGCATTTCAGTGAGCACTGAATGAGCATGTTCCTCTGTGAGGCATGCTGTCAGGTTGACCGAGGCAACTCTCTACCAAGAAAAAAAATCCTATGCACGGGTGAGAGTTTGTTTTTTTTCCCAGTTGACCTGAAGCTCCAGATGTCTGAGGTGCTGGAGCACCATGTCCCCGTGTTAGAACAACTGCTCTCACAAGTGGGCCAGTATGAGCCGGTGTTCAAGATAGGATATGAACACCCCGTTCCTTCAGAGGAATGAGAGCAACCTCCGCAACCAGCATAAGGATGTGAGGGGACAGGGACAGCCCGAAGGGCAGGACTTTGTACTGATATGTTTGACCCTCAAACACAAAGAGAAGGAATAGTCTGTGTCGAGGGAGAATCGAGACATGAAAGTACATGTCCCTCAGGTTGATTGCTGCAAACCAACCTTGCTGATGAATGCATTAGACAATTCATTTCTGCGTGATCATCTTGAACAAGAGCCTGTGAAGGGCCCGGTTCAAAACTTGCAGATCCAAGATTGGCCATAACCCACTGTCTTTCTTGGGTACAGTGAAGTAAGGGCAAAAGGTACAGCCTCCTGAAGTGGGGTCTGGGCACAGCTGGGAGTAGCACTTACCTGGCTCCACGGTTGGGCAGGGGGCATGTGAGAAGGCATAGCATAATCGAACCGAGTCCTGCTACCCACTGGCGATAGAAGAGGGGGAGGAGAGTGGCAAGGCATAATGTCACACATTGCCATACGTGCCCTCTTTGGGCCCAGGGAGGACGGAAACAACTCTCTTTTTTTATAATTTGGGTACCAAGCAGAAAAAAATCCACCCAAAAATATCCTCTGGGGAAACCATCTACTGAAGAACTGCTCCATCCATCTCTGAGCCATCTGACGGGCTGAGCCTTTTTCCTACAGCTGACTCCACGGTGTGGCCTATGTGTAGGCTGCTGCTGAGGCCGTGGAGGCCATGCTGGAGCAGAGGTGGAGGCCACAGAGGGGTGTCCTTGGTGACAAGCAGGTGGGGGCTGTGACTGGTGGCAAGGTGGAAGCAGGAGCTTGGTCCCCCCCAAAATGTTTGATCTCCCATGAGAAGGACCAGCAATCTCATCCGGAAGCTCCAAAACTTGTGGAGCACTAGAGAAGTGGGGGTCCCATGGAGATTGGCGCAGCAGGTTAGGCCCCATTTTAATTCTCGGGTCACACAGGCTATTCACTGAAGTAGCCCTTTTCTGAAGGCCAGAAGAGGAACAAGATCAGTGTATAGGTGATGGGACTCCACCTTGTCTGAAGTAATAATGTCTAGACCGCAGCACCGAGATGGTTATCTTCCCCCAGTGGGTACATGATTCATCCGCGAAAGCCACCTTGCAATCCAGGTAACCACCACATCCCGAAACACATGGGTGGAATGACATCTTGAAAAAGATTCAACGTCACACCCGTGCTGCTCTTTTAGGGTAATAGCTCTTTTGACAGTGCTGGAGCACACAGGGGAAAATGTCACAGCGTAGCTGCAGTATACAATAAAGCTCTTTTGACTATATGAGAACCGCAGAAAACTCGCAACCGCTACAGTGGCATCACACCAGCACAGATGAATGAAAGAGCTTCTTCCTGACATGTAGTAGTATTCACAAACAGTTGATTGCTCTCTGGCGAGATCCCAATTCGTCAGTTTAATTCTGACATAACATTGAATGTGACTGACTGAAAGGGAGCTAAAATTCTACTCAGTACTTTAAATAAAATTATAACGCTAGAAAGGACTACAACTGCAACACATCCTCTTTTGAACTACTTTTGGTACCACTTTTGACATTTTTGGAATAAATTGATAATTGTGATTCCAATTGTCTGTCTGTTATGTTTTTTTAAAACATAAAATAACTTCATATTTTTAATTAATGGTTATGGTAGGAGTGGGATTAACAGTTCAAAATTGTAACGCTCGGGGAAGACAGGAGTCGAAGGTTCACGAATAACAAGCAGGTTTATTCCAAAAGGGGTAACAGGCATGACACAGGGTGCGTAGCACAAACAACACCCGACAAAGACTAATGGACAGACAGGAACTTAAATACACGGAAGAACATGAGACACAGCTGCTGGTGATTAGACAAAGTGACAACAGGTGATAACTAATAAGACATGGTGAAGACTAGACTAGACACGATGACACGGACTGTGACAAAAATAGTGCTGTATTGTCATTCTCCTATACATTTTCCATCCATTACGCTTCATATTCTTTTATATTCTCTATAAAATGGTTATGTTTGGGTTTGGGGTAGGGCTAAGAGATCTACAGTGTACAATTTATCTATAAAATGGTAAAAGGGCAACCATACAAATATATTTAAGATAAAAAAAATGTAAATAGGTAATAATGTTTATGTTAAAATGTGGTCCATACATCCACATTATACATCTGTCCAAACATACAAAAATGTATGTTTTGCACCTGAAAATGTTACATATCAACAACTACGTATTAAGAATGAGACCAGGCTGGATTTGTAGTACACTCATTGTGTTACAACCATAAGCATTAGGCTGCATATTTCCCTTTATTTTTTAGACTATATCCACTACATAAAAACAGTTTTAACAGGTGCCTTTGTTGTTTGCAGCCCTCACCCTGTTTTCATCAAACCAAAGTAAGTGATAAATTTGTACAGCAAAACAAATGTATGATTTTTAAAAGGAACTCATATGTTTTCAATGATCTTTCAATGTATGTCACTTAGTTCTTGTTATCCCCCTTCCCCCAGTATTGGACCGTTTCACAGTACAAATCACTCATCATGTTCCAGTAAAGGATCTACACTTACAAGACAATATGTACCAAAAAACATATTGAAAGACACTCTGAAACGCAGAGCAGAGGAGTACAGGCAACACAAACTCAGGTTTATGTGGCTTTCTTATTTACTTTTACCAGCAGTTAACAGTTCTATACGCAGGATTGTTGTATCTTGTCAAACTTGTCTGTACACCACAGCTTTCTTGTGTAATGCTCTATCCTACATGCATGAAATATTTATCTTTGGTTGAGGACCAACTTAACCACATTATTTCTGGGTAAAAATGCCAGAAACACATTTAACTATTACCTCTTTAATAGAAGGTTATGTCTAATAGAAGGTTATGTCTAAAAAGGTAAATAATCGTTCAAATGTGCTTCTAGCACTCTCGCTCAGAGAGATAATCCACTTAAATAAGAATTTGACGAAAATGGGTAACTAAACAGACCCAGGACCCCATTGACTTACATAAGATGGAAAAAAATAGCCAGTGGGGCTCAACAACTGTTTGGTTACCCATATTTTTTAAAATATCTTCTTTTGTGTTCAGCAGAAGAAATAAATTCATACCGGTTTGTATGAGGGTGAGTAAATTATGACAGAATTTTCATTTTTGGGTGAACTATCCCTTTCAGTCTGTGCTCAACCACAGAGGCTCTTTTTGTGATATATTTACATCAATTTTTTAAGTTAATATAGAGATCTTTTTTCTTCATTTATCTTTCTCAGGATGGGGACCAACTTGAACAGTCTTATTCTTGCACCAGCCAACTCTCCGCTCCAATATCCAATCACAGGTTTCACAATCCCTCCAATGAAAAAATCTGTAATACCAGGTAAGCAGGCTATATCTGACAGCTGATACCTGTTTAGGAATGTTGCTTAAGGGAATGTTCACATGTCGCGCCTTTTGTACGCTTTTTTCAAGATGCCAGCGAGTGCACTCATAATAGAATTATCATGCAGTCATAACACTCATACCGTGCAATGGGTTCACTGCAAAACACAAAATCCAAGGGGTGAGTTGGATCCAAGTCCTCCCACTTTACATATGAGAAGCATCTTGCAAGTGGTGCGGCCCGCATTTTGATGTGACATGTGAACGTCCCCTAAAACAGCAACCTCTCCCCTATTTGCTGTTGTATGTACTACTAAATATAAAATATAATTTTATAGCACGAAATCTTATTTATTATTTTGTATTTTTTTTAATAATACTTTTTATTATATTAAATATATATATATTTTTTAAATCATTTATGATAAGAAATTTATATTTCTAAATACCAAACATTTTAAGGTCTTGTTCTTCAAGCTCAAAAGAGGCAGGTCTACAAGGTTGGTTTCGACAAAAAAACCTTTTCTTTGTGCTCCTAAATATTTGTTAATCTAGGTGTTGGGCAAAGGTTGTGCAAGTTTGGTTTTGACAAAAAAAAAAACTTTTCTTTGTGCACCTAAATCTTTTTTAATCTAGGTGTTGGGCAAAAAATGAGAAATATTTTTCATACTTCATTTACTTCTAAATACTTTAAAGAATGCATGCTTTACAACCAAACTAAGGCATACTGTCTTTTCTTTCAAATCATTTTCAGTGTTTGGTCTGCACTCTTAGAAAAAAAAGGTTTGAGGGAGTTGGAGGGGAAGTGGCTGCATGAAATTCAGGGTGGAGGTTGGGGGGTTGGTTGGGTTTGTGTGGGTGTGCTTTTCACTCTTTTGTAATCACTTTTGAATGCGGCATGACATGATTGTTTCTTCTCACTAAATGTATATATTTAAATCAAATAACACGCCAAAAATGAAAAGAACTAGCTAGATTATCTTAAAAGTCCATAGATATCGCCATTACTAATTTATTAAAACTAAACCCATAAAATGAACTTGTTGCCGTTGAATTTTACATACGCACACTCTGAGATCAAAACTGTGCATTTGCACACTTCGTAAAAGAGGCCCCAGAACCCTTTAAGGTTAGTTAGAACCTTTTCTTCTAAGAGTGTTTTCAACTTTTACTGGCTTGGTGTGTGAGCAAGGCATTGATTGTAGTTGCCTAAATAATCCTTGATTGAAATGATTTCACATACAGGAACGCACTTCATTCGCTTTACATGCACTGTTGTCTGCAGGTGTCTTTGAGTGTGAAGAGTGGAGTGCTCTCAGTGGAGGATGTTCTGGACGGACAGCAGGTGGACGGACAGAGTCAGAGTGAACTGAACATCTCATCCAGTAACCTCACAGAACTCAATGATCTGCTGTCCAGAGTGACATACACCAGTACCAACTACCATATCAGAACGTCAGACCTCGGTAAGTACAGGAGAGTCACTCATGTAAAGTGTTCAATTTCAGAAATGCATAAACCGTTTACAAATACATCATTTTACAGAAATAAAATTAATTGCGAATGCTGTTTTATGCTGCATTATTTCTTTAATTGAATTTATGCTGGCAGCCCATTATAGGCTAGTTTGTTTTCTGCATTATAATATCTTTACTATTTGTTCAAAGAGTCTACACTATTTTCAAGAACAGTTATTTATTTGTCAAACCACATTTTGTGTTTAGTTCATTTCTCTTTTGAGGACCATGAGGCCCTGTTTCCCATTATGATTAGGAGACCAATAGTTCCTTTTCTTTATGACCCAGGAAACGGTAAGACCACAACATACAAAGTAAAACACACTACAAAACAGCATGCTATCTTGGCACCATATGTGCTGGTTATAACAAATGTATATATAAATGTATAACATTTGTAAAACCTGCTAATGAAATGCACCTACTTCCCTCTCACAAAATTCAGATATCAACTCACAAGTAACCATAACAACCAAGACATTTCTGAGGTATAAGGAGCTGAAAGTCCTCATCGAGAGTATCCGCAAGTTTTACCCAAATATCAAGATCATTATTGCAGATGACAGCCTGAAGCCTGAACAAGTGTCTGGAAAAAACATAGAGCACTACATCATGCCTCCTGCACGGGTACACTTTTTCTCTACCTGTATCCTGTATATGCCACCTAAAGGATTATCCCACTTATTCCACAGTCACCTGCCAGCAAGTTAAAGCTATCACTGATATTACCAATTTGACAGGAAGAGTAAAAATGATGGTTAGTTTCATCGCTCACGGCTTAGATCTAGTATTCTGCACATTTTAAAGTTGGCATGAAACGGATGTTGTGATAGTCTTGTCTTTCCTATTGTGATTTATGTCACTTGAACAAGAAAAAATGTAGATTGGGCCTCGATTTTGTCCATCTGGAATTGATTGGATCATTATTTGCTATTGCTGTAATGTCATGTGAGCGGTTGTCCCAGCCTAGCGCCAGTAAACACGTCATCAGAGAAGACATGTCACTGCAAGAGGGAGGGGAAGTTAGTTTGACTAAAGATTATGAGGGCACAAGCAATATTTTTAATAAAAATACTGTAATATTCTATAACAAAAAACAAGAATTGCCAGTTTTGATTTTGATTTCATAGTGACATTTAAAAGAGATAGTACAGTAAGATTACATTTATTTCAATGAATTATTGAGAGGGAGAGAGAGATTATTGTGCAGCATCTCTCTTCTAAAGGCCTGTTCACAGCAAGGACGATAACTATAATGACAACAATAAAGATATAGCTCTAAAAATCGTTCTAAATATGAAAGAATAGTCCACACCATAACTGACAATAACAGTGCAGAGGAACAATATTGTTGGAATCACTTTTTCAGCCGATAAACAATAAAAACATTGATTGCCAGTCATAATCCATCCAGCTTTAAAGAGCTCGAGCATTTAAAGTGACAGACGACAAAACTGTAGCACACGCTTATAAACAGAACGATACCGTCTGCTGGTGTGGACATTAATATAGTTATCATTCTTGGTGTAAATGGGCCGGTGTGAAGCTGTGAGTTTAATTTCTTCAAAAACTGCAACGTTACCACCTCGTTGCAGAGAAATATAATGTAACGATGCAACTTTTGCAACTTTTACAACTTATCTCTGTGTGTGTGCTTCAATGAAGGCAGCACAATAATAAAAAACATTACTCCACTTGTGCATTACACTATTTGAATGCGCACATTCCAGCCAATGTGGTATAAATCAAAATATCTTGATTTTCATTTACAAAAAGCTGTTGATTCAACCAATCTTATGCATCTACAGGGGTTTAGTGCAGTGTTTTTTCTGCCCTGCTGTTAGCTGATATGTGAGTATATTTATCACAATCTGCTGCGGCTGCATTGATTTTTCAGGGCTGGTTTGCAGGCAGGAATCTGGCTGTATCACAAGTCACCACCAAGTACTTCCTGTGGGTTGATGATGACTTTGTATTTTTGAACGGAACCCGTATTGAGAGCTTTGTAAAGATTATGGAGGCAGTACCGGAACTGGATATTGTAAGCATTTTTTTTTCATTTTTTTTTAGTATTGATAGATATTATTTGTTGAACATGGAACTGACTGTATCAGTAGTTTTTCCTACTGATATCCTTCAAATTTAGCCTTAAATTAAAACATTGAAAAAAAAGTGCTTTAAAAATGCAGTTTACTACTTAAACTATTACTGCTTGAGGTATTGAGAATACATCCTGATTTTGACTGTTTTTTCTGTCTAGCTTGGTGGTGAGGTATCAGGTGATCAGTATTATTTCAGTTTTAAGTATGACGAGGGAGATGAAGTGGATGGCGGCTGCCTAAGCCGTGTTAAAAGAGGATTTCATCAACCGCTTCCACACTTTGATGGCTGCTTTCTAGTAGAT
The DNA here is from genome assembly GCA_037194245.1 of Opsariichthys bidens. Classification (NCBI taxonomy): domain Eukaryota; kingdom Metazoa; phylum Chordata; class Actinopteri; order Cypriniformes; family Xenocyprididae; genus Opsariichthys; species Opsariichthys bidens. The sequence continues at coordinate 23,826,580 of CM074277.1, forward strand.
GGAGTTGTAAATTATTTTTTGGGTCGGACGGATGCAGTGAGAAGGGTTGGCTTTGACCCGTTCCTGAAAAGAGTAGGTCACTCTGGTATGTATTACTCAAATTTTGTCTGTTGTTGTTGTAAGCTCATTTGAGAGAGGATTTCTTTCTTCTGGTTACATCCTGTGTGTAGCCGAATTGTCTTTTGAGTCTTTTAAGTGCCATATAATATTTAAATTTAGGTTATTTAAAGACCACCTGAGCAATTACATTTATTTATACAGCCTAGCACTTAATATAATACAGAAAGCTTTCTAAGCAGCTGCCTGTTAATAAACAGCAGGAAACTGTATCCTTGCCTTTCCTCAGAGTTCTTTATTGATGGACTTGGCCAGTTGTTGGTGGCGACGTGTAAAGGCCTTTCAATTGGCCACCAGAAACATCGGCCTCGGGGCAAATATTCGTCCTTCAGAAGTCAGAAGAAAGCTGATGCGAGGAGAAAAGTGTCTCATCATTTCTTTAAGAACTACTTGCAATACATCAAGTTCTGAAGGGCTTTTGTTCTCCTCTCCCTTATAAGGCTTTTGTCTCTTCTTTTGAGGAAATATTGTTTGACAAAATATAAACTTTGTTTTTGTTTAAAATTACAATTGGTTAAAATTGCTTATTTCTCCGGATTTAAACATTATTGGAAACATTTGGGGTACTATGGGTGCACAAGTCAACGAAACATATAACATTGTTGTAGTGGTTTTTGGATATTTTAATGCAACAGTCTTATATACTGTGCCTTTAATGTTAAATTTTTACAATTTTTAATGTAACTTTTTTTGTGAAAAAGGAAGGAAAATTTGGCCCAGTGGCTCTTCATCAGACAATGTATCATGAAGACAATGAAGAGAACTTCCCCTGCTTGGCCACCGTCATTGAGCTTTTTGCCAGTTAGATGTGCGTAATTTGTGTTGAATATTTGTTTTAAACAACTTTTTTTGTAAAATTTGTTTTGTTCAATATTTATTGCCTGTTGGTTCTACACATGTGTGCATAATAACAGCAATAAACTGATATAGTTGGCTTTAAATATATGTTGAGGTCTCCAGCGTCACTGTGTCTGTATTGTTACTAATGATGATGGTAACTCAGGAGACAGATGAGTGGTGGGAATACAAAGGTAGGCATGATAGATGTGAAAAACTGAACGTCCATACAAACAGAAACTAAACAGAACAGACTATGACAATTATACTGCGCTAACATTTTAAAATCATTTTATATACATCATCAACTGCAATTTTCTTGAACTTTAAGAGCTCTAAATTAAGTTTTGTCAATGCATCAGGAATAAATTTAAAGGATATTATATTCTGGAGGTATGTGGACTGCTGTAAACTGTGTTGGAAAACTAAAATATTTTTTGCCCTTAATTCCTCAATGAATAATCTTGAATGTTTTTTCAATATGGCCAGGAGAGCTCAATGTTATTGTTGCAGAAACAAGACATAAAGAAGCTCTATGTTGTTAACTTACTGTATGTTAATTTTTTTTCCCTCTCAACAGTTCTTGTTTTATTTTTCAATCTTTTCTGGCCATCTGATGACTCTTTTCCATTGATTCAGCCCTATTAGTACTCCTGACTCTGTGCTACATGTCCGTACACATACTGTATCAATAAGATTCAATGTTATGTTCTATTGCATTTAGGGTAATAGAAAGTGGAAGTTATGATTATCTGTAATATTCAAACCATTCTCATTCAATGTCAAATGCCTGCGCTATCCCCTGTACAGGTAGGTAAAGAAAGCACCTATATAAAATGTAGAAAGAATGTTATCTGAAAAATGTGTGCATTTATATCTTTATTCTATAAACCCTTTACAATCCTAATATTGGCAACACTTTAAAATACTGTTCCTTCATTAATGAATAACTACACAGAAACAAATGAGTATTGCAATATTAACATTCTAGTAACTGTTATTAACTAACCTATATTGACTGTTTGCAATGCTCAGGTAGTTATACACAACAAATAATCAACAATAAAGCAAATTAAAGTATGTTAAACAGACATCTTTAATACTGACTGTCAAGTATTTAATGCAACATCTTAATCAAATAGTATTTTTTCACTATAAAACCACCTGAGACACACATGCCTGTGAACATCAGACCATCAAGCAAGCAAACGCAATTTAAGAAAATGTACAATTTCCAACCAAATTTTTGCAGGCCCAGAGAATGAGTTTGTCACTCGTTTTAGGAACGTCCCTAATGTTCTCTAAAGGTTCGGGACTTTTGTCACCATTACAGAACTTTTAGGGAACGTTGCGCTAGGTCGCGAGAACGTCGCCTCCTACGTGGGAGCTTCTGCTTATCTCTAATCAAAGTGAAAACGTGAAATATAAAAAACATGAGCAATGCCACGTTCCTCATGGGACAGCATTTTTGAGTGCGCTCACATGTATCTATCTTCAAGCTCGGTATGCCCAGCTAATCACATTGCTTAACTGGCTAGGTTCAAATACAATACAGTTCAGCCGTTTTCCTTTCCTTTTTCCACCAGTTTTTTTTTTCCTCGCAAGGCACAGGCTGATATCAGGGAGACCCCAGACCTCAAAAACGTCCTCTTTTGGTTATGAAAGTGCTACTGTTCAACGTTCCAGATATGACTTAACGGGAACGTTCTGTATTGGTTATTCTATGGTCACATCGCAACGTTATAAAGAGAACATTTGGGACGTTAACAGAATGTTCAAAATTCTCATGAAAATAATAATAAAAAATAAATTTCAATATATATATATATATGATGCACGTTGGATATAGCGTTTTAAACCAATAAGAAAGGGCTTGTGCGGCGTGTGCCCCAATAGCGGGAGAGGAGGGGCGGGAAATCTATCCCAGCATCGATCCAGACTGACGACATTTGGCGGTCTTTTCCCCCACCACCACCCCTGCTAGCAGCAGTTTTTTTTATGGTGAGTAGCTTTAACGTTTGTCTGCTAATTTGATTATCTATCAAGTTATTTTAATAAGCACTTTTTGTGAAACGTTATTTTTCTGATAATGAAGCAAACGTTGAAGTTCTGTTAATGAAGGTAATGTTGTGACCACACTTTGCGAAACCAAAGTCAGCTTTAAAGTTATCAACATGATCTCACGAGAATTCACATCTGTTTTTCGTAAAATGTGGTTCTACAAAATGTTACTTGTTTGTATAGGGACTGAAACGTTTTAACAGCAAGTGAAACACAGTTCTGTCGTTCTGACAAAACGTAAATGATTTATGAATGAACAACTTAACCGTCTTACAAATAAATCCATATGAATATTGCAACCGTGGCATCAACATTATATTGCATTTGCATTTCTCATACCAATATGTCTCTTGAAAAGTGAAGTTTACTCATTAACGTTACATAAAATGATCACATTCTATTCTCTGAGATTTCTACGTTAGACATTTTATAAACACTTAAAATTAATAGCATTTTCTGCAATCGTTTAATCATTGTATGCATTTAGTTTGCCGTACGTGGGACCCCTTTTCTCCGATATGCTGTGATTACAAGTAATCATTCTTATTCGTGCGCTGTAATCCAAATCTTAAATCATAAAACTGCGTGGGTTTCAAACGTCATCCTCGGCAGCGTCCGTTAGCATAAAAACCCGCGCTGAAATTCAAATTCAAGCTGTGTCTGAAACCGCTCCCTATCCACTATATAGTGCACTATATCGGGTGTCGGCCATTTTGTAGTGCTGTCCGAATTCTGAGTGAACGACTTCATTCCCTACATTCGTTCACTACTTTTACCCACAATGCTCTCTGATTTTGAGTGTACATTCGATGTACACTCGTTAAAGCGCGTTTACCCAAAATCCAACGCGATAAGACGATCGAGCGCGAAAGAAAAATAAATATGGCGGACAGCAAGCGGCAACTTCTACAAATGTAAGTGTAATTTTTTATGAATTAGAACATCTTTGTAAAGATATTTTGAAGCGAAATGATACAGGTTTATATCATAATAATATACTTATTATCATATGATAATTTGGTCGATTTTTCTCATATGTTAGTGAACTGTTGTACCTTGTATACTGTTGTTTATATTGCATTTATTTACTATTATATTTTTTATAAACAAATGTGACAGTGTAGTGTTTTTATTCTGTTATTTTTAAATATGAATTTACTAAATAGCATGACACAGGTGTTTTTATTCTCTCTTTATTCTCAATAACCATGACAAATAAACAGTAATATACAATTCAGGACATATTACAGACGGGTATAGGAAATGTTAATGAAGAAATTGTCTGCGCTGTCTGGCGCATGCTATTAACATCAGCGTCTGAATTCGCTCACTCATTTTCGTTCACTCTGATATAGTGCGCTCAACTGCCATGCACTATATAGGGGTTAGTGAATGAGTGAACGAGTGGGCGGTTTCGGACACAGCTTCAGAAATTCATTCAAGAAGTAAAATCAATCCGCCAAAAAAAAAGAGGTTTGCTACGGTTAATTTTAGTTGGCTAATAGATAGTGTGATTGCACTTGTCTGTCTGTCATGTTTTTTTTATTTATACTTATACATATTTTAAGAAATTTGTTATGGCTAGGTAGGAGCAGGCCCGCCATTTCTTCTTGCACATTGTCCTCCATGTGTTTACTCTAAAGTCACGTTTGCCAGCGCGAGATTTCCCGCATTTACAGTCATGATCTGTTGTATGTGGTGTGCTGTGACATGGGAACAAAACTGTTAAATGTCTTATTTGTTTGTTTATTATTTGTTAGTGGTATGCCTAAATCATGTTGATAAACAGTTTACAAATTTTAGTTAATGTTGAACTAGTGTACACTTTACAATAAGGTTCACAAGTAAATACTTTGTTAATGTTAAGTCATATTAATAAACAGTCTACAAACATGAGAAACATTATCCAAGTTTTCCAGTGGCCCAAATCAGTGCCCAAATGAGTTAGTATTATTTATCCATTGTGTGTGTTAGCTGCTACGTAAACTTATGTGTATATGCTGTAAGTAGTATAATTAAATAAAGCTTATTAATAAAGCTATTTACAGGCATAGTTCATTGTTAATTCATGTTAACTAATGCATTAACTAACGTTAATTAATACAACCTTACTGTAAAGTGTTACCTTATTTTTATATGTTGCATAGATCCAGTTTTTGAGCTTGTTGGGAGGCAGCAGCATTGGGATGCTGTGAGAAGAATCCTCCGGAAACTGGCTACCAATGCGGCCTGGTCAAATTACAGCCTGAAAGGCAGGAAAGGAAAGCTGCCCTTCATGAGGACATCCCTCTCCCATATTGTCTTAAGTAAGCTTTTCAAAGCCTCTCTCTCTCTTACTTATTCATGCAACTGTTTTAAAGAGCAAATTATAAACCATGTCTGTACAAATACTCTGCCGCAATGTTTAACTTTTTTTTTTAAACTTTATTTTTATACATTAGAACAAATCACAAACAATGAACTAATTATTCCTTGACAACAGCACTGACTCTAGAAAAAAATAATAAATAAATATATAAATAACCGGTAAAAAACATTAAAGTAAATAAGTACAAAACCATTAAAGTAAATAAGTAAAAAGGGTAGAAAAACACCACACCACAACACCATTATATGAAAATCAAATAATACAATAGCAAATAAGTAAAAAGTTCCTAACTGATTAATTAGTTTTTAATGCATCCAGATATATACTAACAGGTGTCCACCTTTGTAAGAAGACGTCCACTTTCAGTTGGAGTTGGGCAGTCAAATATTCCATCTTGTAAATAGATTCAAGCCTTTCTATCCATTGGGCCATTGTTGGAGAATGTGGCTTCATCCAATTAATTGTTATAGTTTTCCGTGCACTTAATAAGAGTACATGCAATATATATTTCTTTTTTTTACTACACCAATCCCGAGCTATTCCATCAAGCAGGAAAAACAGGGGAGTCGAGGGCAGGTCTATATGCAAAATTTTCATGATCTCAGCCTTTACCCCTTGCCAAAATGTGGTTATTTTCGGGCAACCCCAAAATATATGCGTGTGGCCTCCTACCTCCCCACACGCCCTCCAGCATTTCTCTGTTTCTGGACTGTTGACAAATTTTGATATTGCTAACGGTGTTCTAAAAAACCTAATTTTTGTTTTCCAGTCAAACTCTTTCCAGTTATGACTATTGATTCCCTTATGACATTCTGCACATATACTTTCCCATGTCTCCTCTTCAATAGTTTCGTTTAGTTCAGACTCCCACTTTGTCTTTATGTGGAGAGTATTATCTTTTAAATCAAGCAATAGTTTGCTATATATCTGCGATATATGCCTCTTATGTAGTAGATTCTGCTTCTTTATATCAATGAGATACTGTTCTGTGTTGGTTGGGGGTTCCTTAATTATTTCCGTATCCTTATGAGTTGTAATATAATTTCTTATTTGTAGGTATCGAAAGAAATCACTTGACGATAACATAAACATTTCTTTAAGATCAGAGAATGAGTGCAATGTACTTCCCTTAAATAACTGATCGATTATGATAAGGCCCTTGTCAGTCCATCCTTTAAAAGTGCCATTCCACCTGGAGGGTAGAAACTCAGTGTTATCTGCTATAGATATGGCTCTTGATAAGGTTGCCATTCCTCTCAGTTTTTTCTGAACTGTTGTCCAGACTCTCAGAGTGTGTTTAACCCAGATATTTTTTATTTTCATCCTTTTCTGAGATTGGGGTGTCATAAAGGCTATTGTTGACAAAGGGGCATTTGGTACAGAGCACTGTTCCATGTTAACCCATTCCGTTTCAGCATCATTGTTAATCCATGCCACTATTGCTGTGAGCTGAGCGGCCCAATAATAATATCTTAAATTAGGGAGTCGCAACCCTCCCTTATCTTTTCCTAAAGTTAATGTTTTTAGTTTTATTCTAGGGTCGTTTGTTTTGCCAAATGAACTTTGATATGAGTTTATCTAGCACACTGAATGTAGATGCAGGAATCCATACAGGGAGGGAGTGAAATAAGAAGCGCAGTCTAGGTAGAATATTCATTCTTACGGTCTCAATCCTGCCAAATAGTGAAAGTGGCAACACTTCCCACCTCAACAAATCCTTTTTAATAGTGTTGATTAACTTGTCATAATTTGCCTGATATAGCTGTGAGGGTCTAGGTGTGATGGTAACTCCCAGGTATTTGAAGCCCTGTTTAGACCATCTAAATGATGCTCTATCATTGAGTTCCACTGGCCAAACTCCATTGATCATAAGTGCTTCTGATTTGGTTGAGTTAATTTTATATCCAGAAATGTTTTCAAATATTTCTAGGCAATCGAAGAGAGCTGGTATCGAGGAGATTGGGTTTTCGATAAATAATAATATGTCATCTGCATAAAGGGCAATCTTCTGACATTTTCCCCCCTCATCAGCTATTCCTTGTATATGATGATTGCATCTTATGCTCTCAGCCAGCGGTTCAATGCTTAGAGCAAACAAAACAGGGGAGATAGCATCACCCTGTCTTGTTCCTCTCGTAAGATCGAAGAACTCTGAAACGTGGCCATTCACCCTAATTCTTGATCGTGTATTATGGGAAAATGTTTGTATCCATTTTATAAATGTGTCATGAAACCCCATGTACGGCAATGTTTGTTTTAAATACGTCCAATCCAATCTGTCGAATGCCTTTTCTGCATCCAAACTAAGTAACATTGAGGGAGTCTTTCTTTTTGCTGCAATCATCTGTATGTTTAGAGCTCTCCTAACATGATCAGTACCTTGGCGTCCACTAATAAATCCCGTCTGATCTGGCTTCACTAGTTTTTTAATATGAATTTGAATCCTTTCCGTTAAAATTGAGGTTAAAATTTTTAGATCCTGGCAGAGAAGGCTTATAGGCCTATAACCTGTACATTGGGTGGGGTCTTTGCCGTCTTTATGAATAACTGTTATTACTGCCTCCGCCCATGATTTTGGAGGATCTCCTTTCTCTAGTGCATAATTATATGTTCGACACAGGATTGGGGTTAATTCATTTATGAGCACTTTATAAAATTCTCCAGGGAAGCCATCTACTCCGGGCGATTTATTATTTTTGAGTTTGCCAATACTTCTCTTAATTTCATCCTCTGTAATGGGACTAATCATCATTTCAGACTCCTCCTCTGTCAGTCTATTCAGTTTAATAGAGTCCAGAGTTTTTTTTTATTTTTTCTTCCTTATTTGGCTGTTCATCCCCTTCATATAGTTTTTTATAATAATCTTTAAATGCATCTGCGATTTCTTTGGGTTGTGATGTTATGATACCAGTATATGGATGTCTGATTTTTGGCACCGCTCTACTAGACTGGGCTTTACGTAGTTGGAACGCAAGTAGCCGGCTTGCTCTATTACCAAATTCATAATATTTTCTTCTTGTGTATCTTAGAGCCCCCTCTGCCTTATAAGTCAGCAAGTCATCTAATTTCTGTCTATTTTGCTTCAACAAATCTATATAATTTTTATTTCCAGAATTTTTATGTTCGCATTCCAGCCTCTTTATTTCTTTCTCTATTTCTAATCGTTTAAGTTCCCTTCGCTTTTTTATTCTGGATGTAAGTGCTATAATCTTTCCCCTTATTACCGCTTTGGCTGCGTCCCACAACACGGAAGGAGAAACAGATCCGTTATCATTTATTTTAATATAATCATCCCATTCCCTCTGTATTTCCTTTTTGTATGTTTCGTTGTTCAATATTGAGGTATTTAGTCTCCAGTATTTAAACTGTTTTTGTTGTCCCAGAGACAATTTTAAAATAACAGGGCCATGATCTGACACAGTAATTGGCTCTATATTGCACTCCACTGCTCTATGCACATCAATTTTTGAAATGCAGAAAAAGTCCAGTCTAGAATAACTCCCGTGTGTTAGTGACAGAAATGTAAAGTCTTTTTCTTTTGGGTGAAGGTGTCTCCAAATGTCAACCAGCCCTAGTTCGTTTATCATCCCCAAAGCTGAATTTGTTTTACGTGATTGGGGTCTCTTTTCTATTGGCAACCTGTCCATGTACGGGTTTAAGACACAATTGAAGTCTCCACCTATCACTAAAATCCCCTCTGCTTTATCTGCCACGAGTGAGGAGATTTTCTTAAAAAAATTTGGACAGTCTTCATTCGGTGAATATAGATTTAGAAGAGTTATTCTAATACCTCCCACTGTCCCCACAACCATGACATATCTGCCATTTTTGTCCTTAATCAGTTTTTCATTTATAAAGTAGACCGCCTTACTAACAAGAATGGCCACTCCCCTTTTTCTCCCTCCACCATAGGATGCACTGAAAACCTGGTCCACCCGTTCTCGTTTCAACTTTAAATGTTCTTCGTCTGAGAGATGAGTCTCTTGTATCATGGCGATACCGCACTTTAATGTCTTTAGCTGGTTCAGTATTTTTTTCCTCTTCACAGGGCTACCCAGACCCTTCACATTGTAACTAACACAAGTTAGACTTTCCATAATAATTAAAAAAAAATGAATGCCTTCTTACATTGCCACTTTGGGCTGGTCACAAACCAAAAACAATTAGTGAGTCTATTTAAGTATATATTTAAAGCTTTACCACCATCAAGGAATAAGGAATAAAGAACAATGAACTCGAACATTAGATTGAACTTCACACCCAACTGTTGGCACTTTGCACAAAATGAATTCGTCAGAACGAAAAATGAAAGAAGCAAACCGTTCCCGATTGAAGTTGTGACTCGGTCTCTCTGGGGAGAAAAGTACACTTTGCGTGTATGCGACCGTACCTTTGAAATAACTCTCTTGGAGGGGTCGCGGCCCAATGGGCGAGTGTCGTCCACTCGTTTTAAGGTTTCATGTCCGCCATTATTTAAAAAAACCAACAAAGTTTACCAGTCCCAATGTAGTCACGGTATAAATGTTGTGTGCATTACAATCTCTATTACCGCCCTCCCGGTAACAACCCATGAATTCTTACCTCACTTTCACGACGAGGGGGAAGGGAAAACGGGCAATAATTATAGATCTTGCCTGCATTTGTTCATTTAACCAATACACCTAGCAATGTCCTCTACCCGGGGAAGAGAGCTCTAACATCCGTGTCCGTCAGCGTTGCTTGATTAGTCCGGCGGCGGCCTCCTCTCCGTGTCTGCCACATGGCTTTTGACAGCTCCATCTCCAGTGCGTCGCGTTCCCCCATTTGCGTCTTGATACCGAGCTCCTGTAGTGTTGGCAAAGCATCCGCCAAAGTAGAGAAAGTTTTGTCACCGTATTCAGGCTGACCTTCAGTTGCGCAGGGTAAAAGCTCCGTGCTGTAATGTTCTTTTTCTTGAGTTGTCTGATCACATCTCGCACCTGAGCCCTTCTTCTCTGCAGATCCGGGGAGTAGTCGTTGTCGAAATAAATTCGCTTGTCTTTATACATGACTTGCTTTTGTACCCATGCCTGTCTTAGAATCGCTTCTTTCACTGTAAAATCCGTGAATTTTACTACTATTGATCTGGGTGGTTCCATTTCTTTTGGCTTAGGAGCCAGAGCTCTGTGAGCCCTTTCGATCTTTATATCCGTGTCAGGGAGAGAGTTTAAAGTTGAAGTGAGTAGGTCTTTCACGAAATCAACTGGGTTCTTCCCATCTTCACTGTTTTCAGGCACTTGGTAGATTCTCAGGTTATTCCGTCTTAGCCTGTTTAGCTGATCATCGCACCTGGCGGATAATTCCACCTCTCGTTGCAGCAGGTATCGAATCGCCCTCCCGTGACGCATTATGGAGTCCTCGCTGTTGCTAATACGCTCCTCGGCCTCCATGATACACGTTTCCATCTTTGTTATCTGATCTTTCAATTCCTCGACCGATGTTTCTAGTCTTGTCAGCGACTCTTTTGTGCCAATGTGACCCTGCTGATTTTCCTTTCGTAGTTATTTAAATTCACCAACCAGATCTGCAATGGCTAACTCGGTGCTAGCACGTGTCTGAATAGGGCTTGAAGATCGTTTTCTTTCGTCTCTCTCTCTCAAATTATCATGTTTTGTCCCAGATTTTGCATGTCTGCTAGACGAACTCATCTTTGAGGTACGAGAAGTGATTTATATACCGTGTAAAATTTATTATTTTAGCTGGTTTAACAATAAATTCGCGGAGACCACGTTCAACGATGTCTATTCAGTCATGACGTCACAGGAAGTCCATGTTTAACTTTTTAAAAACATAATTTAATCACCATTTTACATGGATGAATTATCATTTTAATCAATGAGAATAATCACATTTAATAGAATGTTGTCCTTTACATTGCATTGACATATTTGGGATTTTCACATTTATTATGGGACCTTCTTTTCTAGGTACTTGTGAAAGACAATTTCCCAAAATCTCTGAAAAGGAAATTGATGCATGTATTGGGGAAACCCTTAAACATGCACCTCACCGTGCCAAGGCGGTCATAACACCTGTGAGCTGTTTTATTCACTGAGCTATTATTAACCCTACACACAGCGGGTAAAATAAGTATTGAACATCATCATTTTTCTCAGTAAAAATATTTCTAAAGGTCCTGTTGACTTGAAATTTTCACCAGATGTCGGTAAAACAACACGGGTGTCCATACATACACATATAGTATAAGAAAACAAAGCAAATAACTTCAGAAATTAAGTTATGTGTAAAAAAAATTATGACACAGAGAAAAAGTATTGAACACGTGTAGAAAGGAGGTACAAAAAGGCATGGAAAGCCAAGACTCCAGCAGAAATCTATCAGTAATTAGAAAGCAATCCTAGCCCCTCGTCAGTGGAAATTTATTTTAGCTGCTTCAGTCCCTACACCTACAGTACCAGGATGATGATGAAGATGAAACACGGGTGACAATGATCCCAAACACAGCCAAGGAAACTCGACTGGTTTCAGAGAAAGAAAATAAATCTGCTAGAACGGCCAGCCAATCAACTGACTTCAATCCAATAGAAAATAAGAACTAAAGATCAGGGTTTATAGAAGAGGCCACAAAACCTTCAAGATTTGATGACAAAATCACAGCTGAGCAACGCATGCCACTAGTTTCTCCTACATGAGGTGTCTTGAAGTTGTCATTACTGAAATTTATTTAATACTTTGTACAAAAGCCTTTGTTGGTAGTTCAATACTTTTTACCTGTGTCGATCCATGACATCTGGTAAAAAAATTAATGTCAACAGCACCTTTAGATGCACAGGAAGGCCTTTGAGCCGAAATGTTTGTGTCCTTATCCCATTGGTGATAAAGGTAGAATAAAACAAAAAGACTGTTTCATGTGAGTGCAGGTCATGGTTTTTTAATAATAAGTGATTTAATGGATTAACGCACCTAAACGAAAGATCAAGTGACGGAAGAGCGCAGTGCAAACAACTTTTGTGGAACAGCACCTTTAGAAAAGTATTTACTGGGAAAAATTGTGATGTGTATTCAATACTTATTTTACCCACTGTGTGTGTGTGTATATATATATATGTATATATGTGTGTGTATGTATATATATATATATATATATATATATATATATATATATATATATATATATATATATAAAATCTCTAGAATAGCATAACTGTTTGATTTATCCCTTCACTTATTTACTTAGTACATACAGTGGTGCTAAACCTACCTAAAACATTATCAGTTTTTTTTTTAGCTTATTCTGATACTGATTTTTTAAAAGCAAATTTATTGGCTATTTAATTGTGACAAACAAACTAGCCTTTAACACAACTACCTGTAGCCTTTTGAAATAAGAGGCAACCACTGCATTTTAATCATGATCCAAACAAAGAGGATAGACATATGTTGCACGAGCAGTTGTTTTTCATTTGAATGTGATTGTAGAATTTCAGGATTTAAAAGAGAAACAGAATGGTCTGACTTTAGGTTTTATGTATTTAATTTTTTGCTACATAAAAAATCTGCATGAAACAAAGACAGCAGGTCTGAATGAGGCTGGGAACGTTACCAGGTGACGTCCTGACACCAGCGGGGACATTCTCGGAACGTGCTGGGAACGTGCAATTTCCAAATAAAATATGGTCCCCTAAACGTTCCGAGAACGTCCTGAAAGTTCTGTAAAGGTCCCCCAAATAACGTCCCCTATCCCTTTAAAGAACTCGACATCGTGACCATCTCAGAATGTTCTGCGGACGTTACCAGGTGACGTCCTTGACACCAGCTGGGACGTTCTCAGAACGTGCTGGGAACGTAAAATTTCTAGCGGGGCTTGTTGTTGTACTTTGTCTTATTATTTGTGCCTAATTAAATAATCAAACATATTTTACAGCAGAATCCTTTATTTGTAGAATCAAGAACTTGAGGATTTTAATGCCACAATCTATGTGCATTCTGATTTAAATGCATGTAATTATATTAAGGAAAAAACTTCTACAGTATGTGAAAAGTGAGTTGACCATTTCCAGTGATTATTTCTAGCATGCATATGAACAATTAATGTTATCTTTTCCACAATATAACAGTTTTATCATGTTTTATGTAGAAAGTGGTAATGTCTCTGTGTATGGCCATGCTTCTTGTTTTCTAAAAATATAAAGTTATACTGCCAGATTAGGTTACTGTTGTGAGACGTGCAGGTCAGGGAATGACAATGGTGACGGTTAGCATGAAAGGTCTCTTTTATTGAGAATCCAAGAACAGAAATACACTAAAACACGTCATCACACAAATGAACATGGACCAGGAGTGAGGGAAACACTGGGTATGAATGCAGACACAAATGACAGGAACACAAGTGAAAGACATAACGAATAATGACAAACAGCTGTTGCGAGAGGGACACATGACAGGGAAAACAGACAGGCAGATAAACATGAAACCTTCAGACTCTTAACAGTTACATGCACTGAAAATATCTCATGAAGGAATATAAACCACATTCAAATGATTAATGATTGTGTATTTATTTCATTTAAATGTTCAGTGGCCATTGCATCAGATTTTTAAGTAAAGATTATTCTATAAACTTACATTTGTGTTATTTTCACTCTCTTTATTCATTGTTACACTGTAAAGTTAATAATTTTGTACTTAATTTCATAGCATTGAAATGTACCTAAATAATTCCATGCAAAATCCTTCTTGTAAATATTCTTTATTTAAGGTCACACATGCTTTCATTTTCACCCACTGAATCAAGAAAGCTTTGTAAAGGCACTGAAAAGCATTCAGAATCAGAATATGATCTGGGCAGTTAAATATTTTTAGCATAAAAGTTTTTCTCTGAAGAGTGAGGGTTCTTTTGCTCCACATTACTCTCTGCAGATTTTCCAATCCTTCAGTTTGTAAATGCATTAGTGTTACATGTGAACCTATCATACATTAGATGAGAAGTCTCTAAGTGGTGCAGAATGTGATCGGCTCTATTCCAGTCACTGGACAGCGAGGAGGACGTCTCAGGCATGCTCCTAAGAAGAAGCAGAAATCTCTGGATGGTTTTAATAGATGATATATATTTTTATAGATTGCCTCAACAACAACGCAAGCGCAAGAAGACTCCGCCCTTACTGGAAAAGATGACGTGTAGATTCGGACATCTAAGAACACAAACCGAAGTGAGGGCATCGGTTTCGCTCATACCTTGTGAATTCTGGATCACTTACATTTCTTTGGGGAATACTTGATCGAAAGTCAGACAGATGAGCCCTGTATTGGACTTTTGGACTGAGCACATTATTTTCCACGCGTGAGCTGCGCTGTCTCAAAATGGCGGTGTGGTAAGCTATAACACTAACTTAGGGTAGGTCACCCAAAACTTTAAATCATTTATTCACATGTCATTCCAAGCCTCACATTCTGTTTGTGTTATTAGTGTTCATTAAAGTGTTGTGAAGTTCATGAACAGAAGTGTCAGATTTCCAGTGTTTCCAACTGTTAATGTTGTGTGTAACTGTTCTTTAAGATCATCCCGATGATGAAGTGCAAACGCTACATCCTGCTTGGTACTGCGCTGACTATTTGCTTGATACAAAGTGGAGTGTTGAAAGTCATAAAAAACATACTAGCATCCCGGTACGTGTACAGCCCTTTTCTTCTCTTAGTCTGTATCCACTCAGAATGCTATCTAAACAGCCGTTTTTGAGCACTATTTATCATACATTCAAGCTAAGCTATACTCACAGTGTACATTAACGTCTGTGGGCTAGTGGTGTCCAAGCCACCAATAATACTTTATTTAGAAATGGTGAATCACTGTAGTCATCTCATATTTCAGTATGGAGATAACGGTCATTGATTTTTCAGTAGAGCTACAGCATACCACGAGAGTATATTAGCATCGATTGTTATTTACTTTTGGCATCTGATAGAACGTTTGGACCTGGAAACAGTGACACACGAAAGTCAGACTAAACGAGATGGCTTCTTTTTATTTAGAAAATTCTCAATATGATTTACACTGATTTCAGAGCAACAGTGGTGTTTTTAGTAACAGGGTGTTTCTTCAACTGTGGACACTTTCGGCCATGTGAACAAACTCCCTTAAAACATAGTTTTCACAATCTCACTAGTTTATTTGATTTACCTATAATGTCAAATAGTGGACGTACTGCACATGCAGGACTACTATTGTCTACTTTGACATTCTTTTTCTTAAAGTCATGAATGTTTCAACATATCATTTCCACCACATCTCAAATTATGTTTTTGAAATAAAATGGCCAATCCTCATTCATTTCATAGCTTTTTTAAGCATCATTTAATATCATTAAATTAATTTTATGTATACTGAATACAATTAAATAATATATTTGTACTTTTTGCATTTTATGAAATGGCAGTTTGATTTGAAATGTACAAAAAACAAAGCCCTTAGACATCAATGTGGTCATAGTGAAAGAAACTATTTACCTAGCAAAGTGACTTCATCTGTTGACTTTATTCTGTTCAACAGGGCCAGTCCTGAGCAAGACACCATCTCAAAGTAAATTGTCAACAAAATTTTGCTAGATAACATTAAGTAGCTCCATTTTAGATGGTCTACCTAACCTGGGGGTCTTTTTGTCATGTTTACAGTATAATTGAACACCGTGGCTTTGGACCTTGGCCCAGGCCAAATGTTTCTTGTGAAGTGGGTAAATTCACCGAGCAATTTGTTCCAAAAGATCAACTAGATGACATCCTTGAACGAAGAGCAAAGGAGTTCAATCAACACCAACTCAGGTTGAACTGCTTTTCTCTACATCTCACCCACAGTCCTGTAAAACAGTACCACTTTGTCAAGGGACAGTTCACCCAAAAATTTAAATTCTAGGGATGCACGATATATTGGCCACCATACCGTTATCGGCCGAAATATGATCATTAATGTTTTCATTATTGACGCGATAAGAAAATTTCGTTGTACACGTTGTAAAGGACACCTATAAATGTCACTTACATATACTTCCGGCGTCCCGCTGCGATGGCGGAGCTGACGAGAGCTCTGTACAAACTTTGTTGTTTTTCATGTTATTTTGTATTATTCGTGTTACTTCCGGCATTTACGCGCTCCCATTGCTGCCGGCCTTCATCCTAAAACGCTGGAGGAAAAGGAGGAAAGGCAAACAAGCTGGAATCATTAATCAGCAATCATGTCGACCCAATCATCATGAGCGGAAACCTATATATATCGACGCAGCCGACTCACCTATGCTTTTGGACAGTTTCAGCATCCCTGCTTCAACACACTGCTCCCCGGAGATTTAACTGCT
This sequence comes from Opsariichthys bidens, assembly GCA_037194245.1. NCBI lineage: Eukaryota > Metazoa > Chordata > Actinopteri > Cypriniformes > Xenocyprididae > Opsariichthys > Opsariichthys bidens. The sequence goes on from CM074277.1 coordinate 23,843,287, forward strand.
CTCTGTTAAACTCCCGCGGGAGTTTAATTTAATCATTCTTACAGTTGTTTACATCCCGCCTCACGCGGACAAAACAAAAGCACTGGACGAACTGTACAGCACCATTAATAGATTAGAAATGACTCATCCTGATGCTGCTTTCATCGCTGTTGGGATTTTAACAGGGCGAATATGAGGAAAATTCTTCCTAAATTCTACCGGCACATAAATTTCCCCACACGAGGTGATCGGACATTATTTCACTGCTATTCTACACTAAAAGACTGTTACAACCCTCCCCCTGACCAGCATTCAGCAAAGGTGACCACATTAGCATATTGCTGTTACCAGCCAACAGACAATGTCTCAAAACAGGAAAAACCGGTTTCCAGAACAGTTCACAATTGGAGTGAAGATGCCATCTTCAGACTGCAGGATTGCTTTGAATCAACAGACAGGAAAATGTTTCAAGATGCAGCAGGAAACAACATACATGAATACACAGACTCTGCGATATGCTATATCAACAAATGCACAGAGGATGTTGTCCCTTCTGTTAATGTTTAATCATTTCCAAACCAGAAACCATGGGTCAATGGCTAGGTACATGCCAGGTTGAAAGCACGTACTGCAGCGTTCAACTCTGGGGATCTAACTGCTTACAAGAAGTCCAGGTATGACCTTCAATAAGCAATCAGATCTGCCAAGAGAGACTTTAGGGAAAGAGTGGAGTCAGATTATCATGACTCTGACCCCCAACGCACGTGGAACAGTTTGCGCTATATCACTGACAACAAAGGAAGGAAAAGCTGTGATGTGTCTTTATCTGCATCCTTGCCTGACAAGCTCAATACATTCTCTGCTCGCTTTGAGCCCCGCTCCTGTTAGCTGTGTCTTGCCGTGCTGTGTCCGTTAAGACTTCAAAGGATGTTTTGGTTTGTTTTTGTATTTTGGTTATGAATGTGTCTCTCTCTCACCTGGCCTGGCTTTAGTTGTTCGGTTATCGATCACGGCCGTCTCTGAGTTGGTGGAGACTCGGATTTATCACCCAAGCTCACCTCTGCAAGTTCAGCACACTCCTGGAGGAGTTTTGTCAGATTGTGACACTGCGTCACTGGGGTGGCTCTCATCTAGGACTTTGACACTGCGTCACAGAGGACGTTAAGGATTCCCTTTTCCAGTGGATTTGTTTTGAAATTTTTTCTTTTGTTCCTGTGGATTTGTCTTTGTGCTCAGTGCAAGCAGAATAAACTTTTCCTGTTACCTGCAAACTGAATCCGTAGTTTTTCCTGACAATTTGTCCATGGCACATGCGTTGTGATTCTTCATAGGCTATGTAAATGTTGTCCAGTGACTTGTTTGCGTTGTTTAGGCATTATTTTATTTATTTGTAAGGCAATAGATTTTGTTTTGTTGTTTTAAGTTTTGAAAAAGAAAGTTACTCCTATAGGCTATAGGAGTGTAAAATTCATTTTTTAAAATATACACTGGTTCGAACAAGGATACTGTACTGTATATGTTTGATTTGTTGAAGTGCTTGGGACATGGTTTTTAATAGTGAGACTTTAGTTTTAGTAATTAGGCCCTCAAAAATTATAAAACAATTTGGCTTTAGATTTGTTGGCCAATCAGTTATCAGCTTTCTGATATAAAGAATGATCAGTTATTGGTATCAGCCAAAATGTTTATATTAGTGCATTCCTATAAAATTCTGTCATCATTTACTCACCCTCAGGTTGTTTCAAACCTGTATGAGTTTCTTTCTTCTTTTTAACACAAAAGAAGATGTTTTGTAAAATATCGGTAACCACTGATGGTAACCATTGACTTCCATAGAATTTTAGTAGTAGTTGTAAACTTTTTTATAGTGGTATATAAACTCATTAGAGTGACATCCTGTGCTTTTCTTAGGATGAAGACAAACGAAAAAATTCTTATTGCTAAAGCCAATTGCCCTCTCCAATATCCTACTGGTTTCAGGGTAACTCCTTTGCAGAAAAGTTTGATACCAGGTTAGTATATTTTTCATGTTAACTTAATCCTGTTTAGGAATGTTTTTAACTGGGCACAACCTCACCATATATGTTGCTTAGTAATATAATATACCTTTAAAACTGTTACAGAAGTAATTTTATTGAATTATTAAGTGAATTGTTTTTATATCATAATTTCAGGTCTTGCTCTTGAAATACAAAAAAGAAGGGTAAAAACAAACAAGAGAGAGGTGTACAAGGTTGGTTTAACCTTAAGCAAACAATGCACTTTTTGATTGTTTTTTTTTTTTGCATTAAAATTTGCATTAAAGGATCAATTCACTTTAGTATTAAAATTTCCTGATAATTTACTCACCCCCATGTCATCCAAGATGTTCATGACTTTCTTTCCTCAGTTGAAAAGAAATCAAGGTTTTTGAGGAAAACATACCAGGATTTTTATCCATATAGTGGACTTAAACTGCTACCAACGGGTTGAAGATCCAAATTGCAGTTTCAATGCAGATTCAAGGGGCTCTACACGATCCCAGCCGAGGAATAAGACTCTCATCTAGCAAAACAATCGGTCATTTTCTAAAAAAAAAAAAAAAAAAAAAAAAAATTTGATTCTTTTTAATCACAAATGCTCATCTTGCACTAGCTCTGTGATGAGCCACACATTAGGTAATCACGTTAGAAAGGTCACACATGATGTACTGTATAAGCAGAGGTATAGACTAAGTCAAACGGCCTTTACAATAATAATAATTAAAAAAAAAAAAAAGTAAAACAACTATGTCGGACGATATTGAAGTTGGAGGAGAAAATGACATGGGAGTTTTTCACCCTACCGCCTACATCACGTGTGACCTTTCCAATGTGATTACGTAATGCGTGGCTCATGGCAAGGTTAGTGCAAGGCAAGCATTTGTGGTTAGAAAGTATATACATTTTTATTTATTTTATTGAAAATGATTTTTTCACTAGATAAGACCCTTATTCCTCATCTGAGATCGTGTAGAGCCCCTTGAAGGTTACATTGAAACTGCAAATTGGACCTTCAACCCATTGGTAGCCACTGAAGTCCAAAATCCTAGAATGTTTTCCTCAAAAACCTTAATTTCTTTTCAATTGAAGAAAGAAAGACATGAACATTTTGGATGAGTAACATTTGGGGATGAGTAAATTTTCAGGAAATTTCAATTGTGAACTAAAAGTGAACTAATCCTTTACACACAATGTTGTCTGCAGGTGTCTTTGAGTGTGAAGAGTGGAGTGCTCTCAGTGGAGGATGTTCTGGACGGACAGCAGGTGGACGGACAGGGTCAGAGTGAACTGAACATCTCATCCAGTAACCTCACAGAACTCAATGATCTGCTGTCCAGAGTGACATACACCAGTACCATCTATCACATTAAAACATTTGACATGGGTAAGGGCTACCTGAATACAAATGTACAGGAGAGACTCTTACAGTATGTAAAGTGTTTTGCTCAAGCAAACAGTGATGATAAAGGTACGGTGAACATTTTAGGACATCAACGAAAAAGGCCTCATGCCTCAGAATTAAAGGATTCAGTCATTGAACAAAATGGCATTGCACCTCACACTCAAAGGCTTCAGGTCTCAGGAAAAACGATGTCGTTGTATGACTGAGGTCTGAGGATGGCCTAAAATGTACACCATTAAAGGGAATTAACTGTAACACTTTAAAATAATGGTCCAACATTAAAAGATAACTATTCAGTTAATAATGCAGGACAAATGAGCAAACCAGATTAATTACAAATGTAATTACAGTAAATGTCTTCTTTCCTTAGTTCATTTCTCTTTTGAGAACCATGAGGTCATATTTCCCCTCATGATTAGAAGACCAATAGTTCCTGTTCTTTATGACCCAGGAAAAGGTATGACAACACAATTAAAACACTACAAAGCAGCCTAAACATCTATAAAGTTTGTAAAACCTGCTAATGAAATGCACCTACTTTGCTCTCTTACAATTCAGATATCAACTCGCAAGTAACCATAATAACCAAGACATTTCTGAGGTATAAGGAGCTGAAAGTCCTCATCGAGAGTATCCGCAAGTTTTACCCAATTATCAAGATCATTGTTGCAGATGACAGCCTGAAGCCTGAAAATGTGTCTGGAAACAACATAGAGCAGTACATCATGCCTCCTGCACAGGTACACACTACTACCCCACCACTTCAAGGGATCTAATGCTATGTCACACAAGTGTAGATTACCTGGAAACTAAGCACTGCTGATGCTTATTTGGTTCCTCAGGGCTGGTTTGCTGGCAGAAATCTGGCACTATCTCAACTCACAACCAAATACTTCCTATGGGTTGATGATGACTATGTCTTTTTGAAGGAGACACAGATAGAGAGTTTTGTTGAGATTATGGAAGCAATTCCAGATCTAGATGTTGTAAGTATGAAAGGATATTCTTTAGTTGGGTGAAAGGTTTTGGAGCAATACAGCATTATTAAACAAGCTCTTTTTTTCTGGATAGCTTGGTGGTGAGGTCTTAGGTGAACAGTTCCACTTCATCCTTGAGTATGTTGAGGGAAACGAAAAAGAAGGTGGCCGTCTAGAGCGTATTAAAGGAAGGTTTCATAAGCCACTTTCAGGCCATGATGGATGCTTTTTCGTGGATGGTGTCACTAATTTTTTCTTGGGGAGGACTGAAGCAGTGCGAAGAATTGGCTTTGACCCATTCCTTAAAAGAGTTGGACACACCGGTAAGCATGCCAAATTTTACCTTAGTAAAACATCTTCATTAATTGATTCCTAGCACATTTAATTCTTCTCCATTTCTTCTCATCTCCGTCCGTCCTTTTTATTTCCACGTATTATTTTATTCCAGAGTTCTTCATTGATGCTCTTGGAAAACTGCTGGTTGTATCATGCAAGGGTCTCTCTATCGGTCATCAGGCACATCAGGAACAGAAACAATATGACTCATACCGAAATCAAGGGAAACTTGAAGAGGAGAGAAAACTTGCTCACCATTTCTTTAAGAATTATCTCAACTATATCAAGTACTGATTAGTGTTGAGTACAGTACGATATGATTATCGATTAATCAGATTTATTGCACAGTGAACAGATAATATCTGTATAGTGAAAAAAGCATTTCAAAGGACAAAATTCACCTGAAGAATAGCAGAGGACAGAGTGATTTGCTGCAGGAGAAGTGCACAAACTAAATTGCCCTAAACACAAGAATGCTTTATATGAAGAGCTTCAAAATAATTGCATGACAAAGTGCATGTGACAAAGTGGTAGTTGTCAGGATTCTGTATGTCTCCTGTTTGCCTGTTTGTCCTGTCATTTGTTCCCCGTGTTACCTGGTTTCCCTTCACTGTCATTGTTAGTTCATCGTCATCAGCTGTTCTGTTTTAGTCATGTCATTCACCTGTGTCCCAGTCGTTAGTGGTCTGTTTTTATTCCCTGTGTTTCCCTCACTCCTGGACTGTCAGTGGGGGGACAGAAATCTCTCAGATTTCATTTAGACTATTTTCATGTTTCTATGTTTCAAATATGAACGAAAATCTTACAGATTTGGAATGACATATTTATGACATTCATGACCATTTTTTTTCATTTTTGGGTGAACTAACCATTTGAAGGCAGGAAAATTATGTTAGTGGCAAGAAAATACATTCTAGAGTTGATTATAAACAATCAAAGAATAGCAAAAAGCAAGCAGGAAGAGGAAATAATTAACCTTGCTCTATATTTCAAAGTGAAAATCAAGAGTGAGAGTGACATCTTTGAGTCTAATCTTTTGGATTAAGACAGTCAAGACCTTGTGATGAGATTAGCTAAGGTGACGCATTTAAGGCAAGAGGCTTGTCTCCAGGATAACAGATCACTCAGATGAGGCCTTTAATTGGCGAAGACATCACATAGAACCAAATATAAGCTCCTTCAAGACTGTAGGTCAACATTTGCATTTCTCGATTATTATGTATATCACAACATTTTACTGATTTTACTTTAAATGCTTTAAAATGGTGCAACTTGTCATCTTACACTCACCTACAGGTGGATTGTGCCACAGACAAGGGACCGGATCAAGGAGACCTCCATGTCAACAGTCACAAATTACTGGTCTGTAAAGAAAGATCAAATGTCACAGTATTTGTGTTTCTTGTCTTGAAACACATGCATTAAAAAGTAAGTGGAAACAATTTATTGATCATTTATGTCACCATGCCAGTTATCGCTATTATATATGATAATCAGTCAGGCTGATTAACTGAAAACAGTTTTGTCAATGGATAATGAATAAATTATTTAAATAATAAAATTATTTTAAGTAAATATTGTTTACAATAAATTCATAATTTCATAAATTTAGTAATAAATTTGGAGGAATATTGAGTAAATATAGGGAAAATTGACTTAGGGTTATGTAAACATAATGTATAACAGCTGTACATAAGCATTTTATCATCCATCTGCAATCCCCATATCAATCAATCCCTTATTTGTTCTAGAAGTGTTTTGGGATGACTGACTTGTTAATAAGTTGTCTCAAAGATTCAGTAGGTCATGTCTAGGCCACCTGCTTCTTATGCAAAACTTACTCAGTTGTCTAGAGAAGGTCAGTGACATGTTGACCTCTAATATTTCTTTAACCATACTAAAGCTCTTAAATACATCAAATGCACAGCTCCGCTGTACAAAATCCACATTTTTTCATGGTACAAGACATTACATAAAATCTTGTAAGAAGAACAGTCCACACACACTAACAAATAAACCGCTCTGCCCTGATTCTGGGTGATTTGATCTCCTTAATTACCAAGATGGCTTAAGCTGATCAGAAATCTGGATGAAGGAAGTGTGCTTGTTGGGGATCAGTCTCCACCCCCCTTCACCTCTTACCATCTGGAGGTGATCCTGAAGAGGCGACGGCAACAGACCGAAGCGCTCAGTTCATCTCCAGACCACAACCCTGTACATGGTCCCTTAAAGTGCAGAGACCGACCTGTTCCCTCCGTTGGCTGCCCCACTGACCGATAGGTAAGTGAAACATAACAATGGTGATAAATCTGTATATATACATAAAAATTATATTCTAACGGTAAATAATATGAATGCTAGATAAAGGAAAGAGATTACAGTAAAAGTTATGAGGAATTGTAAATGATGTAATGTTATCTTCTGAATGACATCAATGTGAATTGGAGCAGTGAAAAATCTTAATATAATGGCTCAACCGTATAAATAAGTCATCACAGTTGTTGATCATATTGGCTAGCATATTTCTCTGTAGTAATTGTGCCCATGTACACTAAAAATACTTTATCATGGTCATCTGGGAAACGCTACTTGTGTCAAAACGTCTTGACAATATTATATCGTCATTTTAGGTAACATTAACTACATTTTTAAGTCAGTTACATAAATATTTAGGCCTTGTAAAGGGTACTGTAGTTATGGTAGAAATTAAATTCCAAGATTTTAAGATATACATGTTTAATGTAATACAATTTGATTTTAGATTAATTTTAGCAATTTTGTTCACACCTTAATCAGGATTTAATGATAGAAGATGTGTCGCTTTTAAATGTACAACTAAAACATCTCTAGAAACAAAAAAATGACACCACTAAACACAATGCACATTTTGTAACTTTTTGGGTGAGAGGTTTAAGCTGTTTGGTGCTGTTGTTCACTTAACTAAGTGTAAAAATATTTTAAAAGCCAGTCGTTTTGAAGCAGCAACAGAGGAGTCACTTAACCATGGCGCCTCAATTGATCTTTTTCAAAATGAATAGTTTAGTATTTCACAAATCATGCGTTGAACCAGTTCTACTCACTTGAACTTAATATAAGTATTTCCATTCAACTGGAATGTGTCATAACTTAATCTTAAATGACAAAAATTGAGATATTAATCACCACATCTATGCTATTGCATGCTCGGATTTAAATCCCGCTCCTCCCGTTACATAATGAACATTATTTTTCATCCTTTTTTGAGGTATACAAAATAGGAAATACAAATGTAACACACACAAAGAGTGTGTGAATGTCACAGATTGAACATTTGACCCTGTAACTTTCTTTGCTCAGGGCAAGATGGCACGGGATATGTCCGATAAGGACATCCTGAAAATGGAGTTGGAACAACTTCAGAAGGAGGTTAAAACCACTCGAGAGCCTGTAAGTTATTCTGCCTTCTGACTTATTTGGCAACACATAGAAATATATCATTCACTCTTTACATAGCCACCATGCATTTCTATATATAAGAGATTCTGATAATGCTTTCTGATACCAGTAAGAGGAACACGTCTGACATAATTTCCCTCTTTCCTCAGGTCTCTAAAACCGCAAAGGAGATTTGTGAATGGGTTGAGGCCCAAGCCGCAGAAGATCCTCTCATAAAAGGAGTTCCTGAGGACAAAAACCCCTTCAAGGAGAAGGGTGGATGCATAATAACGTAGCCCATGTGTTCATTTGTGCTAATGAGAGCTGTTTAGCAGTCTGTTATCCGAACTTAAATAAGCACATTGTGCTTAGCTTTTTAGCATCTCAACTAGGCGGCATAGAGACTGCAAGATTTGAACAAATACTTGATCTTACAGTGTCAAAAAGGATTGGTTTTGGATGTGTGTATCTCTTCTTGTGCTTATGTTGGCTGCCCTCTTGAAACTCTTTGTAAATAATACTGGCAAATTTGGAAATCATTTGTAATCCAATTCTTGTTCCATCTCTCATTCCATCATCAAAAAATAAAGTTGCATTCAGACAGCAAAAAATTCTGTTTGTTCAATGTAATGAATTGAACTTTTCCTTTTTCCACATAAATAAAGGATTTATGCTTCGGAACTGAGATGCCATGAGAAAAGGTACATTCCATGGTTAAAAAACTGTCATTATGCCAGCTTGTATCTGATTTTCTGTGTAAATAACAATTGTAAATTATTTAAGAGTATTGCATGGGGTACAGTACGACATTTGATCTGTAAATTTAAAATGTGTTTTTAAAAATATAGACATTTTATTAAACACACTTAATGTATCATTACGGACCATCATCCACAAGCCTCTGCTTTTCATCGGAGGGAGGGGTAATATTGAGGTGCTCCTTAAAGATGCACAGCCACCAAATATCTTTTAATATTCTTTCCAGAGATTGTTTCTCTGTCTTTTTTTTAATTAGATTTTATCATGCCAATGTTTAGTTCTAGTGTCTTTTTTTGGTGTTGTTTTTGTTTGTTTCGTTTTAGTCAGCTATTTGATCGGGAGTGTGACATCATGATTAACAGCTGAGATTCACAGCTTCTCTGAGTGAAGTCTCTGAAGCACTAACTGACTTTTTTGGGGATTTTTGGGAGGAAGTTGGCACTTGAACTTTAATTTCTACATTTCCATGCTGTTTGTTTCACACTGACATGACTTGTTCTGCAGTAATCTGGACCTTGATACCGCGGCACCACTGCCCAGACTCCGGTCCAGAGTTCACTACTGCGCAGACAGTGAAGGTGGGTCGTCAAATCTTTTTTATTTATTTTATTTTTTTTACAGTCTATGGTTAGAACTTATGAGTTGTCGTTATAAATATAGGCTATTATACAGTTTTATGTGAATAATTCTCAAAATAATTATGCACTACATCATACAAAACAGTTAAGCACAATCTGCTGAGACATCACAATCACGTTGAATTGTAGAGTATATGCTGCCTTTACCCTTTACGTGCTCTCAGAGTTATCCTAAAGACGAGTAAAAGTAAAAATTGCACATGAACGTCCTCCAATTTCGATGAACTTCAGATTCAGAAGTGGGAATTATAAATTTTCCGATAGCACATGACAGCAGCAATAGGGCTGCTTTAAGTGTACATCGGAGTAGACTTGCTCCATCGGTCAAAATAGAGGGAATGAGAGCCTATCACATTAAACTTCCCATGCCAACTTGACAAAATGACGTCACATTGATGTCACATTTTTATATTAAAATATCCAAAAACCACTTGCACAGTGTCATATATTTCGTTCAGTTGTGTACTTACATTATCCTAAATGTTTCCAAGAATTTGTAAATTCAGAGAAATTTTTGTCTTGTCACTTGTGCCTATCAATGATGTAATATCTGCTTTATCCCTGGTTTCCGCTTGTAATGCATAGTAACCATGGCAACAGACACGGACAGCTGCATAACATTTAGCGTGCTGCTGTTGTTTTGTTCAAACATTATGGATCATGGCAAGCAAACTTTGGGACATAGGAGAAATAAAATGAGAATCAATATCGGCGTGGCGTTTCCGAGATGGTGTGAGCTTTGCGACAAAATTCAACATCGACAGAGACGGTGCTCTTGCCCGTTATTAGACGAGGTAAGATGATGTAGCATACATAAGACTGATCAATGTTATACAACTCAACACGACGAAGTGTAAGAATATCATCAGTGTGGTAATCTAATGTTGATCTAGATCACTGTAAAGTGTCATAGAACCAACAAACTAATACTAAACATTACAACTTTCAACACACTCAAATACAGTTTAGTATGATAGTGTAACGTTAGACCAGATGAAACAGCGCTGCGTTACCTCACAGTTTTAATTTGTCAAATAAACTGACCTGTATGAGTAGCATTTCAGCACTTGCGAGTAGTTCGGTAGAATGAAATGTCCTCGTTCCTCTATCCCCGGTACTCACGTATGGCACTGATGTCTCACATTATCAATCGCGCCTACGATTCTCGGCCATGCCGGGCTTCATACTACAGTCATGTTAAAAACATGCTCTCACTCATTCATACACATTATTTCCCCATAAATATTATAAGATTCATTGGCATGACGACAAGTTCCATGTTCCACTCATTCACTGCGTCATCAAACTACGCCTTTGTTATTGTTTTGAATTGTTTAGCGACCCCTAGTGGATAAAAAAAACTACATAGTGCACCTTTAAGTTTGAGTGTCTAAAACTATTTTATACAAAGTTTATTTGCAAATAAAAATATCTAATTTACTTATCAAAGATGCTGCAAAAAATTCCCTAGAGAAGAGATGTTTAGAAATGAGGTTAACAGAGGTTAATTTCTGCAGTACATCAACAGGTGTGAGGGTGACAGTGAGTTTTGGAGGGACATTCAAATGTCACTTGACTTAAAAACAGCACATCATTGGCTACCGTAAGGCCTGCCCTTTTAAATCCCATAGAGAAATATATTGTATTTTTTTTTTTTGAATAACAAGGAAATGAGTAAATTAATTGTTGGAATATGGCAACATACCATAAAGAGCTAAATACTTTACTTGAGAAAAGTGTTAAATACACTTACTGCCCGCAAACAGAAAATTGACTCATGTTGTATGTACTATTTCCCAACTGTGCCAAAATATACATATTTTAATATATAAACAGTATTTTTTTAAAATAGCAAAAAAAATTTGCGTTTAGGTAAGACATTGTGCGTCTAAAAATTAACTTCCAACAGGTCTAATAACATTAATAATTTAAAATAGGAAAACATTGTTTTACCAAGTTATGTATTTTTTGGCGGGAGGGCACGACAATGTAAGACAAAGAAAGTAAGACAAAGTACAAAGACAAATACACAAAACAATGGTATAATGGTACAACTGATTTTAACAAGAATTAAACATACCTCTTACTTTCTGTGATAAATGTAAAATTTACATCAGTGTCTGTTCAGTTCAACTGAGCCATTGGTCTGTCTTCTAACCGTCTGCTGCTGCTCACGTGGTCACATGGGCTACATTTGAATTAGAAAGGCAAAGTGTATATATATATATATATTATATTTCTGATATGGACACCGGGGACATTTCCTATTTGAGTGGTCATAAAGCACCAAAATCTCATTTGTTATTATTAATTAATTAAAAAACGGGATCAATACATTTTTGAATGCTTTTGTATTTTAATATTACATTAAAAAAAGTATTATGATATAGTTTGACTATTAGGATTTTTGGTCTGATTTTAATAAAATTCGCAATATTACATTATCCTATTAATAGAAACCATTGTAAAAGCAGTTCAAAACAATAGGGCTATGCCTATTATGTTATAACAAAAGTATTACAAAAATAAAACAACATAAATATAAGAAGATAAATAAAACGGCATTTAACTAATATTTTTAACATTTATTATTGAATTTCGGTGTTTTAAAACTTTTAACTACAGTTTAGACACATTTTAAGCACAAAGTTGCAAGTGTATTAATAATTTTTTTAAGTACCTATCTGAGATTACCGTCACGTGATATGGTTGAGACGCGTGTGGGAAACTGGAAATGCTGCGTTTTAAAAAATGTGCATATCCCGCCCCCTGTTTTGAGGCCCTGTCAAACATACAAATAGTATCAATTTAATTTAACATGAATAGTTAGTATGTTACTACCTTGAAACCGTGAACGATGTGTCTTTTTATAACTGACGACTTTGGCGCTCGTGCTGTGGTCCGAGGTTAAGTTTTTCACAAAGCGCGCGCGACCAAACGTGGCAGTGTCGCTGCACAGCCCCCTCTGTTGGTGAACATAATCACTACACGATTGCTCAGATAACCAACAGGCTGCTGTGTGTTGGTTTGGCTGTTTTGCAACGTTTTTGCGGGTTGTTTTGAACGAGCTGTAAAACGGGGACATTTCAGGGGACAGAACACCAAAAACTGGGACTGCCCCAGGAAAACAGGAAAGTCTGGTCATCCTAATATATACAAGATCTTGACCAAAAACTGATGCAACCCATAACCTTAACCCATGCTCTCTGAACCATTTTAACCCTATGAATATCGCCATTTTCATCCAGGAATAGAGCCATGATGTGTCTTCATGGTTGTGTAAGACATGAAAATCTACACACTCCATCTTTTAGGGATAAAAGAACAGTTTCCAAACATAAAACATGCTAGAAACATAATAATCAATGGAATAATGATCTAGTCATATACTCTTAAGTATTTGCCTATTAAAATCCAAGTGGTTTATGAAATTCTTTTTTAAAAAGCTCTTATCTCTTGTATGAAGATGCAAGAATTTCATGCATTTGTATGGTTCACTTGAACCACCCACTGTCAACCTTAAGTCACACAAGTGATTGTGCCTTTGTTTGCTGATTAAGTGGAACAAACATGCACCTTTTGGCATTTTGAAACACGTTTGTACCTTATTTAGTTCTTTAAAATGTAAATGTTACCAAGTGAAGGGACAGCATTTGTAATCTAAGTGTTCTGTACCCATATTGTCTGACAGTGAATAATAATTATTATTATCATTTGACATCGTTTTTCCCATGTAACAATATTCAGGCAGTAATTTTACCCTTATATGAAACGCCAACACTAACTTGTATCAAGTCTAAGCAGTTTATGCATGTGATCTAACTAGGCTATGTCTGATTACATCTCGCCTCTGGGGGGCAGTATTGCAGCATAAATGAGTGAATGAAGACATCCACAGTAAAAGCAGCTCTAAAGCAGTGATTTCCTACAACTGTTTTAATTAACTTTCGTCTGGTTCAACAGCAAGTTATGAGATCTGTTCTTTGATGGCATGCATAGTATTCTTTATGATATTTTAGCTTATGTTTCTGTGAAGGTATTATTTCAGTGATAGTGTTTTCTTTGAAAAACTGGGCTTAGTGTTTATCGTAAAGCAGTATTTATTTATTGTTTCGAATTAAGCATTGCCTCCATTAGCCTACTTAGTTGCTTTTACTTTTACTTAGCCTAATTTATGAATACATTGGGGGGGGGGGGGGGGGGAGTAACTGTTTTTACGAATTGCAGGGATTAAAAACTTTATTTAAAAAAAATGTCTGACTCTTTCGTGTGAAATTATCACTCCCTATCAGGAAAACCAGTTTATTTTGCTGAACAGATTCCAACAGTGGCCGCTCTAGAGCGCCATCTACAGACTCAACAACCCATTTACATCACTAATGTTGAAAAGCTTATGTTGTAATCTGTAAGTAAAATATCTTTCCATGCTCATCATGTGTAAGAAACAAACTCCGTTAACAATCCATGAGAACACGGTGAGAAAATAGCTTATCCGTCAAGTCGTCTAAAACCTGATGAATACCAGTTTGTCTTTGAATTGGGGATTTCTTTACCTTGGCCTCAAGGGGCCCGACACTTACTTTCAACACTGACCGTGTTATCCTTGTAAATCTTCCGGCGACTATTTTGACAAGGCCTGGAATCAAAGGTGTGGTGGTGAGCCTGTGCTCTGGAGAACTAAGTGGACATTTCCTATTGAAACATGTACAATATTAGCATGAGAAGAATGAAGCCATTGTCAGAGACAGTGCTCTCCCTTTTCCTCCTCTCTGACTCTCCTGCTCTTTTAAATATATTGTACTTTTCAAAGTTCATCTTAAATGTTTTTTTTAATAGTCTGTCCCTGGATTACAGTGCTTTCAGACTTCCTGTTTTGGGACAGATTTACTGAGCATGCATGCTTAGAAAGAGAGAGTGGATGGTGGTGGAGATTTTAGGAGCGTAGGAGGTTTTACTGGATTGTCTGTGTGGCACACATGTCAAACTCACTGCAATACATAATTAGCCTGTCTTTGCTGGGCACTGCCAGGATATCTATAGTCATTGGTGGCTTGCTGTAATTCATGCTCTCTAGTCTAAATACTGATTCAGAGGGAGGAAATCTTTCTGAGAGAATAGAGTCTTTAAATCGAGGCAGTGAAGCAGTCTGTGATATGACGGTGCCTACAAGTTGTCATTACTCTCCCTCATGTTGTTCCAAACATGTATGACAGATTTGTTGGGCACAATTGACCAGTGTTTTTTTTTTTTTTTTTACATTGGACTCTAACCCTTACTGTAGAAAGTGGGTGTGGAATAGAACTTTCATTTTTGGGTGAACTATCCCTTTAAGTTCATCTTTTGCATTTGACAATTCTGTTTAGTTACAAGTTTCTTTTCTTTTTCTTTTTCTTCTATTTTATTTTATTTATTTTTTTTGGTTAAGAACTAAATTTGCAGGCACTGTTTAGACTGCAAACAACCACACATTTACTGTGAAAAGGTTTGTGAAATATTATGCATCACTGTAAACCCTAATAAGTTGAGACAACTCAAATGATTTGAGGAAAGTGATTCCCTCAGTTCAATTGAGTAATGGAGAAATTGACAACTCAATTTAATTGAGTTGGCCCAATGTGGTCTTTTAATTAAATTAACTTAAATGTTTAAGTACAGATAACTTAAAAGGCAAATAGACTAAACTCAAAATTTATAGTTTATATACATTTTTACAGTTTTTTTTTACAGTTTATATTTTGTTTACTTATCTTAAAAATGTATAAATCATTAAAAGAAGTTTTTTTTCACATCAACACCTTCATTAGGGTTAGACAAAATAGCTGAACTTCTATAATGTATACTGACTTAACATCATATTGACATTTAATCAATAAAAAAAATTACTATACTTTCTGTAAAATTAATCAATTGATTAAAAATTTCTTTAGAAATCTGCCATTTGAAAGTGAAATTGACCATATCAGAACAATTAAAAGCACACTGTACAGACATGTTTGTCATCTACTTATCTTTTCACCCTTTGTAGTAGTTGTGTGTGAGTCCCACAGTTGTGTCTGTGTGAATAGATCTCAACATCATACAGTCGCTTTTGGGAAGAGTTCAAAAACTCAAAATATATAAAAGTGTACAGGACCTGGTGAACAGTGAACACAAACATGAACAACTAATAAGAGAGTGTTAGTTTAGGCAGGTTAGACGCAGAAATGTTGCTTCCTTAAATCCAGTCAAAACTGAATGAATCTGAGGAAATCTCTAAATTAATGCAATTGCTATTTTTTTGTACATTTTGTGGTTAATAACATGTATTATACATACATTTTCCATTTAGTTCATAGACTGGAATCAGCAACTTAATTATTTTACTGTATAACCCGTATTAATCTATTTAATTGATGCAACCAATTACCACTTTCTTATTTTTTTTATTTTATTTTATTATGCTTTAGTTGGTACTCACCAAATTCATGGAGCCTAAAGCATGGGTAGATATTAAGGTTTTCAATCTAATTAATTAATTAATTTTAGTATATTTCTAATATAAAGATATTATATGTCTTTGGGAAATGTGGAATAAACACAATATTACTGTTTTACTGTATTTTTGATCAAATAAATATAGCTTTTGTGACTTTTTTAGTGACATATATATATATTAAACATATATTAGACTTGTAGACTTGTATATTCTTCCCAAAAATACCTTTTGTTGTCACAAAACAAAGAAAGTCATACAGGTTTGGAATGACATTAAGGTGAGTAAATGCTGACAGATTGCTCTTTTTTGAGTGAACTATCCCTTTAATGAAAACATTAGGCATCATCAAATGCCGTGAGACGTAGAGGAGGGAATATGTGAACACTCAGATTTCTGAATCTCCTCCCTCACATCAGCAGAAGGGAATGTTCCTCCCTTTGGCACAAGGATTGGTTCGTCTGTGTGTTTGTATTTGAAGGAGAGATGGTGAAATTGGCATGCGTCTGGGATCCTTTCCGTCTCCCTGTCTCTCTCTCTCTCTCTCTCTCTCTCTCTCTCTCTCTCTCTCTCTCTCTCTCTCTCTCTCTCTCTCTCTCTCTCTCTCTCTCTCTCCTCTCTCTCTCTCTCTCTCTCTCTCTCCTCTCCTCTCTCTCTCTCTCTCTCTCTCTCTCTCTCTTTCTCTCTCTCTCCCTCTCTCTCTCTCTCTCTCTCTCTCTCTCTCTCTCTTCCTTCTCCAGATGTGGATCTCCCTGGCCCTTCTCATTGGCTAATCCAGCGCTCTGACGAGACTTCCAGCTGTACAGAATCCAGAATGAACCACAGCTGTTTCCAATCTGTATGCTTTTCCAATGGGGAGAGGAAACTCAAGAAGAATAGAACTTTACTCTTCCCACTAAACAATTTATAAGATCAGCCCAGACACTCATTTATTGGTCAAAACCAGAAACATTTCAATGCATTTCTCAAGTTAGAGTTTGAAACACCGTTTAATAACATCCTGTATTTTTTTTTTAAATCTCAAGCACTCACCAACATCAGATTTTATGACACAAAATCAACTTTTGTTCAGCAAAGCACCATTAAATTGATAAAAAGTGACAGTAAAAACTTTATAATTTTACAAAAGTTTCCACAAAAATATCAAGCAGCACAAACTGTTTTCAACAATGATAATAAGAAATGTTTTGAGCAGCAAATCATCATCAGTGGAATAAATTACATTTGAAAATAGAAACACTATTTTAAATTGTAATAGTATTTCACAATAAACAACAACAAAAAATATACTTGGTGAGCATGTGTGTCCGTCTTTGAATGTGAGAGTGTGTCAGAGCAAGCATCAACAAAGCTGAGAGCATTTTCCCCTCCGGTGCAGAAGAGATCCGTTCTGGACCAATAAGATATGACACATGTTTACAGGACACAAAGGGAGAGAAAATACAGAGGCCTGGGGAGTGTCAGGACCTTCTCAAACTGCCCTGTTTATATCCACACTATCTCTGACAGAAAATGAGTGTTGAGAATGAATGCAAGGCAGCTAAAAAAGTCCTTTTGCCTTTTATTCTAGCATAAGAAATGGCTGTAAATAGTGTACAGAGTTCCCATGCAGTGTAAGAAATTAACTTTTATTATTAATTAATACCTAGTTCTGCCATGAAACTAGCCAGACTGATAGGTCTTTAACTAATTTGTAGTAATCACGTCATTAACTGCTGATTGGTTGCTGTTGCATCAACATTCAAACAACTTCAGAAACCGCTCACCGTCCCCAGCTCCACCTGTATAGATCTGCTACGGGGTTAAACCATGTATATTACATGTGCAGCAGCAGCATGTCTTACACGCTCATAGCAATGTCTATGAATGTAATGCCCGTAGCTAGTCTCGGTACTTGTTCAGCAGCAGATCTATTTTGCCAAGATACATTATTATTGTCAATATACATTACCATGACAATCGCAATTACCACACCAATCTCCAGAGAGTTCTCATAACAGATATATTATTATTAATGGCAATATTTGGAGGCTTATTTGATTTTGGTGGCATTTTATACATTTAATTTTAATTTTTTCAAATTAACCACTTTCAGTTGGCTAAGAAGTTAATTTTGCACACCAAGGCTGCATTTTTTTAATTAAAAAGAATACAGTAAAATGATAAATTGTGAGATATCATTAATATTTACAATAACTGTTTTCTCTTTGAATATATTGTAAAATGTTATTTATTCCTTGTGTCAAAGCTGAATTTTCAGCATCATTACTCCAGTCTTCAGTGTCACATGATCCTTCAGAAATCATTCTAATGTGCTGATTTGGTACTCAAGAAACATTATTATCATTAAAAACAGTGGTGCTGGTTAATAATTTCGTGGAACCGTGATACATTATTTTTAAGAATCTTTGATGAATAGAAAGCTTAAAAGAACAGCACACATTTATAGAAATCTTTTGTAACATTTGAAATGCCTTTACTGTCACTTTGGAACAATTTAATGTGTCCTTGCTGAATAAAAGTAGTAATTTCTTTAAATAAAATCAAATCTAATCAATTACGTTGTTTCTTACTTTTGAGCAGTATCTGAAGACTACCAATCATTATGGTGTGACTGTAGTAAACTCATACTAAACAGAAAGACATAAAACATTATGAAATATACAGAATTTTAGATGATAAAAGAAAATTATTCACTCTTTGGACATTCCTCCTCAGAACATCTCCTAAATAATATAAAGCAACCATCTGCTGTCATACAAGGTAACGCCACCTTGATTTTCTTTCTCTTTTAATCTTAATCTTCAGCATTTATTAATACATTATTAAAATCAAAAGTTATGTCTGTTAATATTATTGAATGACCTGACCTAACATGAATACCAATAAAGATACTATAACAAATATATTGCTTATTGTTAATATTAGTTGATGCATTAACTAAAGTTAACTTATAGGGTAATATTGTAAAATGTCTTGCACTCAGAATGGAAAAAAGAGAAGCTGTGAAGTAGAAGAACTGGTTTGTTATTTCTAGAATATCCTGAGAAACACTGATCTTCGTCCTGCCGTCTGCACCGGACGTGTCAGGCCAGCATGACACCAGCAGCCGCACTGCATGTGTGTGGCCAAGCAGACTAGACGAAATATTCACAGCATACCGACCTACACATTCTTTCTAATTAATGTACGTTTTGCTTGTAATCTCTAAATCTATTATCCATTTTTAGAACTGAGTTACAAATTTGGACTTTTTCCCCGAATAATAGATTTCTAAAACATTAAAACATACCTCAAATATTATAAGCAACATAAATTTCAAAAGTGGACACTAAATCAGTTATCAGAAAGACTGTCACAGTTATGCCCCAAAACACTATAATTAGGCTCACCTACATTACCACACAACCTTATCCATTCCACTCCACCCATACAGGTGATGCCTGCAGGGCACAAAAATGTCTTTTTTATACTGTATGAGTGTGAGAGATGAATTCAGAATGGGTGTGGCTGAGGATGTGTGTGGGATCCATGCAGGATGATTGACAGTAGCAGCTGTTGTTATATCAGTTCTATACCTGTTTAATTCAGCTTCTCTCTCTTCTAATTGAGCACTTGTTTGTTTGACACGTGGGAATCTGGTTGGATGACGCGATTGCTTGACTCATGTGTTTTTTTCTTCCTCTTTGACGTTCCCCTCCTTTCATTCCTTCAGACTTTGCAAATCTTCACTTCTTTTTTTTATTATTTCATTTCGTTGCATTTCTTTTTCTTTCTTTCTTTCTTTTTTCTTTCTTAATGCCTCACTTTGCCCTCGTGGTTGTAGATCCGTTTCAGACCCTGCAAATGTATGGTAGAAATATGAAAAAGCACTGTGCTACTTCAGACATGTCAGAGGATTTGAAAGATAATCCTAATGTACAGACCCACATGCGTGAAACACCTCAGTGCAAAAGTGTTGATTTTGGATAAGGAAATGATTCACGGGGGGACCTTAGTTGGGAATAAAGCATAGAAGCAGGAAATCCCACTATATCTAAATATGAAACTTGCATTGAATTTAGAGGCTATTACATAAGAGATGAAAATCCTCAACACTTTGAACAGGAACTCTGTCCCTTTTCCTCACTTTTATTTATTCAGGTGTTACAATCTCATCTCAGGTTAATGTTCTCTTTATTCGAGGCTCTTTATCAAATCTTTTTCTCGGTCATGCACTGGAGGGCCAGTAGAGGACGTCAGTCGTGCTGAATGTTGTGTCTACTCTGCTCACGTTCTTTCCCCCCTTTTCGTTCAGTTTCACATCTGCTGATCAGTTACACTAATAGTGATGTGACATTTTATATTTTAAAATTACAGTTTTGACAACATTTTTATTAGATTATACTGGTGTTTAAATCTCTACATGGAGATTTGAAGCCTCTTTACAGATGCTGAGTTTCTGTTCTTCTGCCAAAAAGAACACTTTCTCTCTACCTCTACAGCCTGGCGGTAATTTATGAAGCATTTTCTTATAATATGTCGATTATGTGTTGGATAAGAACCCTGTCCTCCTCCTGTATCATCATTATACTGACCTGTCCTGGCACTTTAGATTTATGAAGTCTGAGGAAGAGTATTAATTGAAGGTCAATAAAAGAGAGGAAAGCTCTTGCTTCCAATTGACAGCACAGCTTGGCAGTCCGACAAAAATATCCTTCCAAGACTCCTGATCAGATGGCAGGCAAAGGAAGAAAGCTGAGGAGAGAGGAAGGTGGGAAGATCATCATCCTATTCCAAAGCCTACTGAGGAATGTCAGTATGTCTGGAGGAGAATGAGGGATTCACGTCTCTAAGTGCTGTTTTTCCTCTATCAAGGCTTCTTTTATTCTCGTCATCCCTACCACATTTTTTAAATGTTTAAGACGAATCCCTGACATTTTTAAGCCAGAATAGCAGGATGAATCAGTACAAGAAACAAAACAAAAGTAAAGCAAGTTTTAAAAAACAAATGGCCTATTTTAAAAGCATTTGGCTGAAAGATGATTGGTTGTTTTCTCTTCACTTATTTTGTCATTCCAATCTAGATGAAGTAATAATCAAAGCATTTTTGTCTTCTGCCATCAATATTATCAGATGGATGTACTGTAGTAAATGCGAGTCGGTGGCTTTTTGTCTGAATGTGTTGTTGAACTAAATTTTACAGCTGATTGCAAGTCATTTGGGACTCTGTAATGCCTGTGTTTGGCAGAGAGAGAAAGAATGAAGGCACTTAAGTTATGCTGCAGGCAGGTAGAGGCAAGTAAGCAGCTTCAGAGAGAAGCACAGAGTGCAAGGGAGAGTTAAAGCTGCAAACCACTAAACCTTCATCCTCCACTAGTCCTTTATAGCTGTGGACCTCCATGTAGAAACCATGAAGACTTGAAGATAAGTAAGATTTTCATGCTGGAATCTTGAGGGTTTTGATCCCATGATAGTTTTAATATGACAAATAAAGGGAAATCGAATCCAAATGTGTCCGTTTTGGAGTTGGCACAGACTGCTTAGTAATTTGTGCTGTTAATGCAAATTCTGCAGTGTAAACTTTCTCTTCTCTAATGCTGGGGCGGGACAACCTGTCACTCACATGACATCACAGCAATAGCAAACAAAATCTGCCTGAATTGACACCATTGAATGCAAACTGAACTGAGCTGGACAATGACATCACTGTTTGATGTGTAGATGAATGAACTAAATTAATAACTATTGATTTTTACAAAGGAATGAATCAATACTGAATTTACTTAAGCTGGACAATGAGAGCATTTTATTCTACCAGTGATCACTGTAAAGCTGCTTTGACACAATCTAAACGCTACATAAATAAAGGTGACTTGACTGTTACTATATTCTTTTCTCCTCTTACTCTCTTTCCCTTTCTAACACTTGAACACATAATCACAGCGTCGCACTTTCTGATTTCATGTTTAGCTAAGATATTTCTTTTTTAATCTGAGTCTCCAACCACACCCACTTCTTTTTCGTTCTCCACCTACCCCATTTTCCTCTTGTCCAGCCTCCCTGTTCTCCTTGGCTTGAGAGGGTTTGTTTACATCATGTCCGTGGAGCTAATCTCTGTCCCCCTCTCCCGTTTGTGTGTGAGATTTGCCTTTTCAGAGACTCACAGAATGACAGCACATGCCAGGTGCAAAACCTTCTCCAGGAAGACCAAACACTGGGAATTATTACCAAATTTCTTTCAAAATAATTAATTCATTAATATGTAGAAATATATGCAAAGAAGGTGCATGAATTATAAACAGTAGTTTGTTATGCTTGTGTTTCATTAAATGTTCAAACGTCTCTTATGCTCACTAAAGCTTAATTTATTTGAGAAAAAATACAGTAAATGTGAAATACAACAATTTAAAATAATATAAAAAATACATTTTAAAATGTCATTTTATCCTGTAAAGGTAAAGCTGAATTTACTCATTCAGTCTCATTACTCCAGTCTTCAGAGTCACATGATCCTTCAGAAATCATTCTAATATGATGATTTGTAGAAACATTTCTTATTATTATGAATGTTGAAAACAGTTGTGCTGCTTAATATATTTTTTTTTTAAACTGATACTCTTTTTCAGGGTGTTTTGATGAACAGAGAGTTCAAAAGAACAGCATTTATTTGAAATAGAAATCTCTTATAACATTTTGAATGTCTTTATGGTCACTTTTGATCGATTTAATGCTTCTTTCCTGAATAAAAGTATTCATTTCTTCCAAAATAAAGTCTCACTGACCCCAAACATTTGAATGACAATGTATATTGTATATAAAAAAAAATACAGTACATAGATAATAGTTACTGGAGTAATCAGCAAGTCTCTACTAGTTTTCCCTCAGAATATTTAGGATTAAACAAATTCACAATCTTAACCACCCCTTAACCAGACTCATTGACCAAAAAAAGTTCCATAAATGTTCCAGAGGTCAAAATATTTAATATATTTAAAGGTATTTATCATATGAAGAAATCAGTCTTATGCATTTGCAGTAAATGTGAAATTTTGGATTCAGCGTATTACTTGACATTACATTTTTGCAAGATTTTTTAAAAAGAAAATACATGGTGAATTATGTTTTTATAATAACAACGATGATGATAATTATAATAATAATAATAATAATAATAATAATAATAAATCAGTCAGAAAACTAACAGCTAATTCACTTTCTATTCCAGAACTTACCAACATTTTTTGGATGTTGTCTGTATAGTTAAGTGTAGTGACTGAGGGTGGTGAACTAATTTAATTTTTTAACTTTAATTCCACTTTCCTTTAATGTTTTCTCTCTCTCCTAGCCTTTTTTCTGGCGAGAGGATCTACTTGAAGGCATGTGTCTGTCTTCTCTTCACTCCTCCTCTATGAGTTCGACTTCAGGACATCTGCTCCCCCCTACAGTTTTTTCCCTTCATTACTGTCTTCTCTCGTGCTCCAACCTACTTCTATGTTGATGTGGCAGTAGTTTAGCTACAGCAGAACAGAGAAGGAGGAGGGACATAGAAAGAGAAATATACATCTAGTAATTCAAACAATGCAATGGCGTCTGTAAACAAAAAGTATGATATGGAAGTACAGTAACTGTAATCATCCATCAACTGTGACTTCCTGTAAAATGTACACTTGGTTTCATAAATTTTTCACTAATCGTCCCCATGGAATTATATGGTTCTGTCTGACATTTTTTACATATTTTTATTATGTGACAAGTACATTATTCAAAGTTGTGTACATTGAGGCTTTTTTATTTGAAAACAAAAAGGGTCTATCCACAAAGTTGAATGGAATGCACAAACTTTAAAGCTCGATATCTGAAAACCGTTCAGAACGCAGACAAAACCTTATAATTCCAAGGTGGCGAAATAACAAATTAGTCTTCATTTTAATCATTTATTTACATATACTTAATGTACTTGTTACTTTGTTAAAAATCAATGGTTTACACTACCGTTCAAAAATTTCATTCAGAAAGATTTTTTAAATGTTTTTCAAAGAAGTTTCTTCCAAGGCAGCATATATTTGATCAAAATAAAGTAAAGTAGTGATCTTGTGAAATATTGTTGTCATTTAAAATAACTGTTGTCTTATATTTGTATATGTAAATTATTACTGATGCAAAGCAGAATTATCAGCATCCCTACTCCAGTCTTCAGTGTCAGAAATCTTTATATGATGACTGTGTGATCATATTACATTTATATGAATAAGAAATATTGTATAACTTTATAATTATCTTTAATGTAACTTTTGTAATTGTTCTTACTGTATAAGCAGTATTAATTTCCTTTTTTAAAATCACTGACCCCCAAACTTTTGAACAGAAGTGTATTTCTTGTTTAATGTTTTAGATACCACAACTTTAAATGTCACAAATATACAGTGTATGTTTTCATTAATGGATAATGAACTGACAATGAACAATAGAATATTTATAAATTAATTTTAACCAATATTATTATTATTAAATGCATTGTTAGTAATAATGTATTCATTAATGTTAATGTGTAACCTTCAAGTAATGTGTCGCACATTTGTCATGTTGATTCCTCCTATGGATGACAGGGGGAGTTTTAGTTTTGTTTTGGCCTACAGATGGGAACAAAAGAATGAGTGTGGGAGAGAAAAAGTAGAAAAAAGAGAAAAGCCAAAGAGGAATAACAGATGAAGCAGTAGAGACTGCTAATAATGTAGTGGGTGTCAAACAACGACCAGTGAGAAGGCTTCATGCTGCATATCGGCCCGCCCATCCGTGAAATAAGCCCACCCTGTATCCCTCACTTCCCTCTACTGCACGTGAACACAAAAACACACAAACGCATTCGCTTGAATGTAGCTTTGCGTATATATACATATATATTTTCCAACAGTCGCTTGGTTGTTTTTGTTTTTATTCATTTGCATGATATGAGCTGCACATTTTTATCATTTAACCTTGTTGCATCAACACCAGCAGGGGGACAAATCTGGGATACAGATCCCTCGGGTTTTCTCCCCTCCTCCTTTCCATATCCACTGTCTTACTCACTCTTGACAATATCACTATCTCTGATGTTAGATCAGCTCGGGGGGGCTAAATCACAAGTGAGATGAGCATGCAGCTGATTTCAGGTCAGTGGCTGTGGTCAGTCGTAACAGCAGAGTTTTTCCATCTGTTGAGACCTCTGTAATTCGTCAAAGTACTTTCATGAGTCATGGAAAAACAGACAGAGAGAGAGAGGCTTGGGGGCAGAGCAAAAAACAAAAAGGCCAACTTTCAGTAGAAATATCCCTTCTGTGCAGAAATCAGTCAGGATATAGATTTATATATTTAAATAAACCGCATAAATTAAAGGGGGCGTCAGATGGCACCTTATTTAGTTGGGTACAAACTCAGTTTATGTTTGGGTCCCAGTGACCCCAAAGCTCTATGTGTAAAAATACACATGTTATAATGTTTATTCATTTAATAAGTTCCTCCAAACGAATGCTATTTAACATTTCCCTTCCAAAAAAAAATAAAATTATATGTTTATTCAAGTGTGCTATTAGTATACTTCTTTTAAACTAAAAATAAGAAGCCTGTACTCTCTGTCTACTTTTTATGTATGTTTTATGTAGGCCTACTTCTCAGAAATATAGCTACTTGACTTACACTGACAAAAAGTCTATCCCCCCAGTTTCACAGACAAGGTTTAAAGCCTAGTTTCATGTTTGAACTGTTTTAACTGAAAGCAACTTGAAATCACATATCTGTCAGTGCTATTGTTTTATCTCAAGATGCACACCAATAATGTTTTTTTTTTCTGAGGCATGTTTATAAAAGCTATAAAGTGTAAAAATAATAAGCAGTAAACCACAAGTATGATATGCTCACTTAAAGAAAACAAGTATACTTGGAATATGAAACTATTAAACGAGTGAGAGTATACTTAAAAGTAATAAATGTGCTCAGGTATTTAACTATCAGTATAACTAAGTTCACTTATATATTTGCTGTGCCCTCAAACTTTACTGTTATACATTGAGTATATTTAACTGTATTCTTACACACTAAATAGTGGGCCAATTTAGACCGACTTAGTATTTAAATAGTACATTTACAAGTATACTACTAGCACATTGACATTCGTATCCTTAAAGTATACTTAAAAATATACTTGAACTTAAGTATACTTAATAAAAATGAACTTGAAGTATATTTACATATATTTATATATTATCACAAATAACCCTGCACTCTTAAAAGGGATAGCCCCCCCCCCCCCCCCCAAAAAAAAAAAAAACCCACCCTTTACTCACCCAGTTGATCCAAATTTGATTTTTCGCACTAAACACTTGCTCTCACTGATATGGATGTATTATTTCTTACTGACCTTAGGGGGCGACGTGCCAGGAACGTTCTTTGCAAAGACCTATTTCCTGTAAGACCCAAGTGCGTGCAGCTGATCATACTATGCTGATAAAATACTTCCTTGAACGTATCTATATCTACATCTACATCTATATTAAAATGTCAGATTGAATGCGTCTTTGATTAATAAAAATATTAATTTCTTTTTTTTTTTAAATAACTTATGTACTGCCATGTAAAATAGCCTAATTTTATACATTTTACTGTGAAAAAAAATGGCTTTTAATAATCCTCATTTGTAAGTCACTGAATAAAACTGACTGCTAAATAAAAGTCACAAAAGCAATATATGGGATTTACACCCATTTTCTTATTTTACCCATATAGAATGATAATAGGTATTGGTCTCAGCAGCTTCCCACGCAAGCGTTTTTTTTTTAGTTTGTTTGTTTTTTTGACCAGCATTTTCGATCATTTTCACAAAATTTTCATGGCCCCTAGAATATTTTGTTGTATGAATATCTGAACATTATGTGAATATATCAAACAGAGCCTCTTCTTCTTTTTTTTTTAAATTTTTTTATCAGCACTTGAATGAAAGCATGAAAAAAACTGACAAAAACATGTTCATGTCAAAGACTTTGTCCAGATTGGATTCAGAAAGATGATCAAAACACTGACTCAATCAACAACCCCAAAGCTGCACAGTCCTATATACCTCTTCATTGGTCGACATTTAATTCGGTAATGTTGGGTAGTTTTGATTTATATGCTGTTTAATGTTTGATGATCGCATTATTTCACATGTCCATAAGCAATGCTTCTATTGCTTGTTTCTGCTGCTTCTTCACCTATGGTTTGATCTGGACAATCTGTACTCTTTCAGAAGATGCGTAATAGCGCCCCTTAACTTATAACACTGGAAACATGGATCGCTGGAAAATTCCGTCAATGGCGAAGAAGCGCTGTCATAAATGTCGGAAAATTCCGTCAATGGTAGGAAAAGAGTTAATGGTAAGAAACATCTTAACTTTTAAAAAGTCTCTGAAATACTCAATGGTAATAAATATTGGTGATCTGGCATCTTAGATTAATAATGCTTAAATGTTCATGTGTAACCATTAGTTCATGTGGGAGTCTAATCCTCCATTGTGTGTGTTTACCTTCATCTCCAGCATGCCACGTCGACCGGGCCATCATATAGGAGTGGAGTCGCCGGTTCTTTACGGGCGTTTTTTAACAGGGATCCCCCTTTGTGTTTCCATCTTGTTGGTGGTGCAAGTCCTGGGTCTTTAAAACAACTTGTTTCCACCAGCATGGAAAGTCATAAAACATAAAGCCTGCTGCACCATCTTTCTCATTTTACCTGCCTTCTGCTGCCTATTATCGCACCAGGCCTCAGTGATGGGGGTTTACAGGGAGCCGGGTTCTGGAGACACAGAGGGGTCCATCGGCATCTTTGAAGTCTCTGGTCGTTTTCAAGAGGGCCTTGAGCAGAGAATATCACCATGATCATTGGTCCTAATGAGGGCCTTCTCTTAGGCGAGCTAATGAAAGCTTCTGTTCAGGAATGGAAAGAGGGCACCTCTGCTGGAGGTCAAACTGTTTCCTGACAGCCCAGAGGCCACTGGAAGCCTCTGATGTGCCCACTGCCACTTAGCATGAGAAGAAGATGGTAGTTACTGGTTAATGTGGTCATAAGGGATCCGTGAAAGAGATGATGTAGCCGGAACTCATTTGCAGGTGATGTTACGAATGATGAAGCATCTTGAAAGAGTTTGAGTGCTGTTAGCAAGAGTAGTGCATCCTGGATACTGAGCACAGTAGGCAACACTTTTGGAATGGGATAGTTCACCAAAAAATGAATATTCTGTCATCATTTAGCCTACTGTTGTTCTACGTCTGAGTGCTGAAGGAATGAAAACTCAGAAACTACTTGGAATTTTTGGTTCACAGGTTCCATTGTCCTAAAGTCAGTGAGTATTTTTGAATGGGTTAAGTTTAAAAGAGGGGGGTGACGTTGACGCTGTGTGATCGTGGTGTAGTTATTTTAAATCCCAAAGTTTGCCTTTATCGCAGATTGTACTTGGGCTTCAAGATTCATAAAAGTTTTGTTCACTTGTAAAGACTGATTATGCCATCCCTGCAGCACTCTATAGGGTCCGGTGGCGTTTGAGTGAATAAATGACAACTTTCAGGTGAACAACACCTTTTCAGTGCTTTACAATGCCCTAATTATACCTATGTATGCGTGGAATAAAAAAACTTCCTTTTTTTTAGTTGCACACACTGAATTTTGCCATAAACAGCAGTGCTGACATGAGTCCCTTTACCAGTTTATCTTTTCTGCATCGTCAAGGGATTTTGTTCCTCATGATTAGCCCATATCACCTCTCCCCTAGGGTTCTCAAAATCCCCTTACCCATTTTTACAGTAATTCCCCTGCTGCTTCCTGGAACCTCATCAAACCAGAGCCAAGACCCTGATCCACCATTAACACACCGGGGGACCCAGCACGCCTCATCCCAATTGGCCTTGATCCTCAGGTTTGTAAAAAGGGCCTTTTTGTCATAAAATGCAGGTTTGGACCAAATATCCTAAAGCTTCCTGAATAACCATCCATTGGGACCCAACCTGTGGCTGTAATGCATGTACCTAATCATGTGCAACACAGCATAAGACAAGAAACTTGTGCACTTTTGCTACTTCCTTTGATCTTTCTCATCCTCCATGTCCAATTATCCCACAAGCAATAACGGTCAAATGTGCTGCTGCTGTTTTCATGTAATTGGCTTATTTTGATAATCTTGACACGAACCCTATTGAAACAATCACTTTTTAGTGGGCCAATTCATGATGGACCTGCTTTGTCAATGTTTGTCCACATAGTATAGTGCAGTTTTGGGTGTACAGTAGTAGTGCTAGCTCTCAGCTGATATTTGAAGCTCTTTATCATTACTTGTCAAATAGGAGGATGCATCATTTACATTGACATATTGGTCTCCCTTCAGGTTCTTCCCTGTTGGAGTCACATTGGAACGCTATGGAAGGGACGAGGTAAGCCCAACCAAGCACACCAACCAGCACTAAGAGATTTAACTACATCTTATTCAGTTAATGGACTTAACCAGACCTCCATATGAGATACAAAATCTAGATTTAGAAATATTACTACAGAATTGTATTTTTCCTTATGGGAATATAAAAGTTCCAGGCTTGACTTTAAGGTGGTCTGTTCTTGGTCTTGTTTATGAGGTTTCTGTACATTTAGAAACACATTATGAATATTTATATAGATGCATTAGGCAGTAAAAAAAAAGTTGTCATGATCCAACAGCAATTTCTCTTTGAGGACTTTTCCATCCAGGTGCAAAAGAATATTTGGAAGATTGAGGCATATTTCTCTGTCTCCAGCTTCCAACATTTCTGGAATCTTCCTAAAGTGAAGCTGAATGCTCAGGCTCTTTGGACTTTGAGAGATTTCTGCTTTACCCTGTTATTTTCATTAGCTGCTTATCCAGACTGCTAGGCTAGGACTGGTGACAAAGGACAACTTTAAGGTAATATGCTGCAGATCCACCTGGCAAACCTCACAGATAAGATCTGGCTTTTCACTTTGCTGAAGTACCAGTCATTAGACTGATATTGTGATCTGGATTGAGTGATGTTGGGAGTTG
This sequence comes from Opsariichthys bidens, assembly GCA_037194245.1. Lineage (NCBI taxonomy): Eukaryota > Metazoa > Chordata > Actinopteri > Cypriniformes > Xenocyprididae > Opsariichthys > Opsariichthys bidens. Next base: position 23,873,318 of record CM074277.1, read on the forward strand.
CAGCAGTTTAGGCCTAACTAAAACAGAAGGGAAGTAAAAAGCGAGAGAGTTTTTGCAACCATTCGTAGTGCCAGTTGTAAATAATACTGTGCAGAAATTCAATAAAAATGTAAAGAAGTTCTTATTTAGTTATGATGGAGTCTGAAAATTGAATTTAAAATCTAAATTTAAATTCTAGTTTATAGTTTTGGAAATAATAATAATGATAATAAATTTTATTATGTTGTAACGATATAAATAGTTAGGATTCTTCACAATTTCTTCGTCACTGATCAAATTTGTGACAAAACAGTATCAAATTAGAAAAAGGTATACACCTAACCTAAGGTATACATATATATATTCACACATATAGACCTGCTATAGTACACTGTTCTTTGACTGTCATGTTATCATTTTCTTACATTTAGCATGTATGGCTCAAAAGAATAGAAAAATCTAATCAAAACCAATCTCTGGGGGTCCTGTGCCAATTGAGCAACTGCATTGAAATTTATGGCAATACTAACCATTAGCTTTCTCTGGGTATAATAGACCTTCTTGAGAAAAGCAGCTAAACTGAAGGAGAAAACGAACTGAAGAAAGAGCACAGAGGGCTCTGGTGGTCAGGATGTCTGTAGGCTCTAATCTGTTTCGGGCCATGAGGTCCAGCCACGTCTGTGAAGCCTTTCATTTACGATTTATTTTCATCCCTTTATTGGATAGAGTTTCTCTCTGCCAAGGCAAAGACAAGCCCTCAACAATTACTCTGTGCTCTTTTCTATACCAGGACCATTGGCTACTTAAGTCAAGTTGACTTCAAAGGCTATTTTTTCATACAGTATGAGGTGATGGATTGTGCAGCAGTATTGCAACTCAACAGCATTGTTGAAAAGAGTTAATGTGTAATTTACAAATAGATAGATAGACAGACAAATAGATAGGTGTTTTGTCTTCATTGGAATGTATGAGTTTCTGGCCTGACTTTAAAAGAACAGAATGACAGTAAAAGATACTTATGGAGCCAATGAAATAAGACCACTACTGTACACCTGATACCCAGGTATAAGTTTGTGAAGGGCTGTAATCACCACCTTTTTGGTCCAGGTGTGCGGCTGTAAAGAATTGGAGGGATCCACATCTCAACCCTCATTTAAGACAGGAATGTTCCGAATGCATTTCAACTTCAACACCAGATGACCTTACAGAGTGTCGACATTTTAGGTTTCTCTTCTTCCTTTTGTATGTCACTGTAGAACATAGAACACCAGAACATTACAGATACTAGCACAAAAGTCATTCAAAACCTCTTTTGTTTTGCCATGGGAGATCACATCTCCATATTGCATTTGCTCAGTTTGGCTGAAAAGATTTAAATTAGCTCAAAAATCAAGTTCCTTGATCAGCGTTGCATTGGGTTTATGCACAGAAATGAAGCGCTCGCTATTTCACATTGTCACTTTTTTCATCTGGATATTTTTCATCCAAAAAGAAAGAGGTTCTGCTTTAAATGGCATATCCAGAGAACAGTTGTAATCAGAGTCCAAATCGATGAGCTTCCAAGTGCTACTGAGAAGATCTGCCAGCTTTCCACTTCTTCTTTTTGTCAGAAAGAAAGAAAGGCTACTGGAATTTCAACCAAATTCCAATCATCCAGTCCTTAGAGCATTTTTAGAATGGCTTTTCTTTATAGTTTTTGGCAGTTTAAAAAAAATAAATAACTGTAAATAAGGAGAATTGGATCAATTTACCTTTTCAGATAAGTCCTAGCTGGTTTTAATGTCAAATCAACTCTATAATTCTTGACAACAGTGCCATACCAGCCACTTTCAATCCAGGCCGAGTGCAGTAACAGTTGAGATCACGCCTGTACCCTATTCCCTTCACAGTCCTCATCCAGTACAGTGAGAGCTTCACTTTGTAGAAGTCAGAAAATAATGGCCATTTGGAACAGGTGTCTTTCTAGCCACGTTGTGAATTGAACATCAGTTGTGTCTAGCTTGCAATCTACATGACTTTATCATACCGATGACCACTTTTAGAATGGAAAGCAAAATTACTTTTACTGTTGCTGATATATATATATATATATATATATATATATATATATTATATATATATATATATATATATATATATATATATACATATATATACAAGTGATGGTCATATAATTTGAATATCATCAAAAAGATTATTTCACTAATTCCATTCAAAAAGTGAAATTTTTCACAATATTCTAATTTTCTGAGAGACTGAATTTTAGATTTTCCTTAGTTGTCAGTTATAACCATCAAAATTAAAAGAAATAAACATTTGAAATATATCAGTCTGTGTGAAATGAATGAATATAATATACAAGTTTCACTTTTTGAATAGAATTAGTGAAATAAAAAAACTTTTTGATGATATTCTGTGTATATATAATGTATACACACACACACACATACATATTACATCAATGAAATTTTTTTTTTCAACTTTTATAATGGATCAAAGACATTCACTGTAAATTAATAACATCAGCAATAACCAGTTACAAAAACAACAAAAAGACAGGATTTTAAAAAGGTTCATAATAGTAATTAAAGACTTGGATAAATCAGAGATCAAAGGGTTTCACAGCTTTATGTTTACATAATTAGGTGCAGCTGGTTTAATTTAGTTTACGTTTGGCAAAACTTGGCGACACCATGGGAGTTTCTGATGCAGTGCAAAAAATCTTGTTAGCAAATTGTCAGTTGAACCCAATGAAAACATTTGTTTCATGCCACTTTATATAATATATTATATTATTTACGCTGTTTGGAAGCAAGGGGTCAAGTCAGGTTCATAACAGCATCTTTCTCCATTGACAGCTGTTCAAATGTAGACAGGTATTCTAACGGATAGCTTTCTCCTGGTATTACAGACTCTCAGTGATTCTGAATTAGTACTGTCATCAAGCACACACTTCCATATCGTTTTCTTCATTATCACTATTTGGCCTGATTGAGTAAAACTTTTACAGCAAGACACTGCATTTCTGTGAAGTGTAAGAGTGATATATAGTCACATAACATCTGAATTTGCACTGAACAGTCTGTACTAGCATCTCGTTTCCCTCTCTCCAAAAGCTTTAATTATCTGAGTCTGCTCTTCTGCGAAATGACAGGGTCTTTATAGGTGTTTGCTAGTAAAAAATGCACATTTTTGAACGCCCTAAATGTCACATTTTGTGTAAAAAACCAGAAGTCACTTTTACAAGTTGTTAACAAAAAAAAGCTTTACAGTTCTTGACAGATGATTGCTTCCCAAAATGTGTAATCCATAAAATATAAGATACCTAATAAGACTTAGGAAAGACCCGTTCACTTCAAGATAAAAAGTTGTGAGGTGAACTCAGCTATTTTCATAGAGTTAGAGTGAGTTTAAAACTTTATTATTTATATGTATCTGTAAAGAATAATCTGGATTTTGTGTTTTTTTGGGGGTTTTTTTATGGGTTTGTCACGTTTAGTTCTGTGTCCTAGTTTTCAGATAGTTTTCATGGTTTTTTTTTTTAAATTTGCGCACCTATTAATCATTTCTTTTATTGGTTTGACAGTATTTAGGGCACATTTTTGCACACAGACGACAACTAAAAACAATGTGTTACTCATGGCAGGCCAGTAGTTGGCAATGTCACTTTTTAAAGAAACACCACGCACTGCGCATGTCATCACGGTTTTCACGAATTTTCGTTTTTGTTGTTTACACGGAGATGGTAATGTTATTGTATTCAAAAACCTGCAGTTTGAAACCCGTTCTCAAAATTTTGTTTTTTCAGGCCCCCAAAATGCTGTTGTGGTGTAAATGAAAGGCCAAAATGCATAAAAAGTTTTCCGTTTTTAGTTAAAAACCAAAATGTTGTTGTGTAAATGGCCCCTCAAGCTCTGGGTTTCTTTCTGTTCCTTGTCTGTTCTTGTCACGTTTTAATCAGTTGTTCTGTTTCTTAGTTTTTTGTTTAATAAATCTAACTGCTGCATTTAGATCTGTAGCTGACAGTATTGGTGTAACATTTAAATAAATAACAAGAAATGCAGAGTACATGCACAGTACAGATGTGTTTTCTTCTCTTTTGTGTCACATCAGTCTATTTTAAGTTCCATATGTGAAATGTATTAGATAGTTTCTACTTGATTCTGACCAGTCAATCGCATCCTTCTGCTGACAAATACTTTTCTGTAAATATGTCATTTGCATTCATTTACTTTGGGTCTTGTTTGGAGGTTGAAAGTTATAACTTTCATTATATGAAAAAAAAAAAAAAAAACCCCAGCTGTAACCTATATCCTTTTTTGTTTTCTGCAGAAGTTTGGAACAACATGAGGGTGAGTAAACGGCCGAGTACTTTTTTGGTGAAAAAATATCTCTTAATATTTTTAGTAGTGTCTTTTGATGACTAAAACATGAAGTACAAGTATAGGATATATGCACAAAATAATCAAACAGAAAAAAAGTTTGTTAAAAAAATCATCTTTTTTAGTACTAATCTGTTTGTGTCCATAGCAAGAAAGAGTTTAATGAGTGTCTTTATGGTCAGAGACTGCGTAAAGTCATGCGACTGCCTCTTCCTGCTCTGTTTTGAGCTCAGGAAGGCCAGACAGCAGCACTCCGTCACTTCCTCATGTAAACAAAATCCACACTCAGTGCCCTTTCCTCTGCACGCTTTGACAGATTAACAGAGATAAGGCATGTGTATGTAGTTGTGAGGGAGAAAATTAAGTGCAAAAAAGTCCTAGATATTTTGGGAAATATAAATGCAAATTTAAAAGTATGTAAAATGGCGCAGTGCAATGGGGACAGACGAAAACGGAAGAAACGGTAGACAGAAAAGAGATTAATGTCCACGCAGACTCCCCTTTTTCCAAGTCCTGGTTGGTAGTTGTCAAGATATCGTCGCTCTCAGTGAGTTAAAGTTTGGCTGATGATTCATGGAATAGAAACGCTGTACTACTGTAAATCAAATACCAAAGAGCGAACTTCTTCAATATGTAACCAAAAGAAAGAAAGTAAAAGGAGCCCACGTTAACAGTTATTTACTTTGTCTACGGAATTTTCCGGAGTTATAATTCAGTTCAATAACCAAAACACTGTTGAGACTGCTCCCCACACCAGTCAGACGCATACAAGAGACTAGCATTTTACTGAAAAATAACAGTTTTTTCAGGAGCTGCCTCTGACATTGTACTGTTTGGATTCACACAGGCCATTTGGAGCTGAAAGTATGCTACCTGTTTAGTTATTGTAAACAGTACTAGCTTTAATACAGACTGCGTGCAGAGCTTTTATACTGACTGTGAGGCAGGACAGGGAGAGAAAGCTGCCCCAAAATGATACTATTTTTGTTAGCTCACTTTACACTAAAAGCCTCCAGAAGTGACCGTTAGTATAGCTGATTTGTTGCTAGCATTTGAATAGACTGAGAGTGTATAAAGGAAAAGGGGAAAGATAGATGGAGAGTGTGTGTATGGGACAAGAGACAGATGACAGAGCAAAAGGGAGAGACAAACTTGTGTGGCTGGAGGTAGAAGGGAAGAAATTGTCAATATATGTTTGTCTGAACTTGAGAATGAATGCGTGTGTGTGTGTGTGTGTGTACAGGAGTGCTTCCTGATCCCCATAATAGCAAGTCTAAACACCTCAACCTGTCGTCAGTGTTCTTTTAGTATCACTGTGATTCTATAGTAGTTTTTATTAATATTTTTAACTGTTTTTTTAACTGTATTTTTATTATATTTTCAATTTTAATTTTAAAGTTTTAGTAATTTAGCTGTTTTTGTCAATCTTTTTTCTTTATAGTTTTCTATGCACAGACACCATTGCTTTGAAATTTAACCTGTTATTTGATGGACTCACTCCAGAAGCACCCAGTAAACTGTAGTCAATCATTTTTGTAATAGATTTATTCCACAATATGGTTACATTTTTTGACTTCATTAAAGGGATAGTTCACCCTAAAATGAAAATTTAACCAGCTTTAACTCTCCCTGGTGTTGTTTTAATGTCGTATACCCATCTTTCTTTTATAAGCCATCAAATGGGAATTTTTCAAAAAATGTCCCACTCTTGCTCATTTATTTTTAATAACACCTATATTTTTTAAAATATGCCATTTCCTCCTATATTCCAAGTGTTTTGGGGGTATACGATAGGGTTTATTGAAATCAATAAAAAATTAAATGTATTAAATAATGAATTTCTTGACCTTGGGGTGGAGGTTGGGAATAGGTGGTCTGCGTACAACAGCGCATGTGCGAGTGACTTGAGCAGTTGATAACTCTGCTAACAGCAGTGCACTAGATAGTTCGCGTGCGCCGAATGCGAGTATACTTTGAAAGGCTTGCGCATTCGAAACTGACACTGCCTTTTTCGTGTTTTTTAAATAAAAATGAAAGGCAATGTGGTTAAACATTCATAAAATGATTCCTCTTAACATTACAGGCACGATGTACAGAACACCACACAAAGATATAGAAGACAATGAATAAAAACATTTTGGATCAATAAAACTAAAAAAATAAATAACTGCAGAAAGGCCACACCGCAGACAGGATTGTATTTCACATGTGAGCAAATCAAATTAAAGGTGCAATATGTAGTTTTTCATACGCCAGAGATTGCTTATTCAAAACAAAGGCATAGCTTGATGACACCAAGTTTGATGCACATTGCAGTAAGATAGATAAATATTAGAATATCATATTAAATGAGTGGCTTGAGTTGATAAATGGCATGCAATTAATTTTAAAATGTATGAAAGAGAAAATGCTGCATTACTGTCACTAAAAATAAAGATAGATCTGATTATAGCTGACGTTACATGACAAAATAGTGTTTTTCTTTGAGGCATGGTACTCGCAAAAAATCAAGAAAATTAGATTTAAACAATAAGAACGAGTTGTTACCTGTTCCCTTGTCTAATAAAACATGTAATATAATAAAGTTTTTGGTGTTGGTCTTTGGTTTCTACAAAATTAAACCGGAAACTGAGGATATGAGGCCATTTACAGGTGACTCTCTCAGCTGTCAAGTATCCTTGGTTAAAATAGCAATTTTCTTACGCTTTAAAAATAGTTGGAAACTTTTGGGATATTATAAGTACTCAACTGAACAAAATATATAACACTGGCCTGGTGTTTTTTGGATGTTTTACTGCAAAAATCTTACATATTTCAGCTTTAGATCGGCTTTTAGTAGTGCTTTAAGTAGCCTACAGCGCAACATCGATGCACCAAAACCGATCAAAAATTAATTTACGGAGTTGAATTAGAATGGAATATAACATTCTAATAAATATAAATAATCTTTTTAAAAATCAAAATAGTCAGAATCAAGTCTCAAGGTGGAGAAAAATGTCTGCAAAAATGCCTAAAGTGCAGGGGAACATATATTCAAAAAACAACCCACAAATAGTTATATATTATATAACCCAGAGTGATCAATAAATAAATTAAATAAATTAATAAAATAATGTCTTTTTAACTACAGAGACAACAATAAATGCTAAACTGGAGTGGCATACGGTGGCCGAGAGAGCTCAACACGCTGCGAATAAGAAAACACATGTGCTGCAAATCCTCACAACACATGCAAACTCAAAAAATGCGCTGCATATGCAAAAACGCGCTACATTTATAAAAAGCGCTGCAAATAGCACAAACCACAACAGAAATGTTTCAAGGGGGACCCCAAAAAGTGACGGACCCTACTAGGACCTGCGTCCAAAACCAGTTCAACACACCCTTCACTTATTCACTAATCCCTATATAGTGTACAGCATTTGAGTGCACAAAGTGTTCACAATCATGAAATACTATAAAAACTGCAAACAAAAATAAACAACTGTACATTATTTCATGTATTTATTATTTTTAATAAAGTGTTTTTCAGTTTGCTAGAACCCCACGCTCACAGATGACGTGGTTGTCGAGCGTCTCAGTTACGATAACGTCACATTAGTACGCTACAGATGATTAAAGAATATTTTTAAATCAGCCACTAAATGATCATCTCTTAAAGTTGAATGAGTTAACAACAATGCCACATATTACACTTTTCTGTTAGTGAAACATATTACATTGAATTCATGCCTACATGATATATTTTAATATTTTTTAGTTTGTGCTGTTGTCAAGTAGGGTCCGTCACTTTTTGGGGTCCCCCGTGAAACATTTCCATTGTGGTTTGTGCTATTTGCAGCGCTTTTTGTAAATGTAGCGCGTTTTTGCATATGCAGCGCGTTTTTGAGTTTGCATGTGTTGTGAGGATTTGCAGCACATGCATTGTCAAACTGATGATCACGGTTTTTTTATTTGCATGTGTTTTCTTATTCGCAGCGCATTGAGCTCTCTCGGCCACCGTAGTGGCAGTGATTTTAGTGAATCTTGTTCACAGCATCAAATCACATATTGTGCACGCCCATTTCTTGTTTCATAACACCTCTGCGAAGATCCGACTATGAGATTGGTAGGCGAATCAAACTCCTCCTATCGAAGCATTGAATGTTCAACTACTCGCGGTCACCCCTAATAGCTACACAGGGTAAACATTTTTCAATCTTTGCTTTTAGACTTCTCAAGAGCGTTTCATTTTAAGTATCAACTTTGTCTCTGATGTTTGTCCTAGCACACTTTTGAAGACATAGAATTATGCACAAATTAGACAGTTATTAATGTAGGCCTACATTTAGCTTATAGAGTTATATAGAGTATAGAAAACTGAAGTAGATTGCATACCTTAAGTCATTTGGTCTTGGGAGAATTTGATGAGTTCCTATTGAAATTTCACTGCAGACTAAGCTATTTTTTTCTTTCCTAAAAGTAAGCAAGCTCACAAACAACATTCTCTTCCAAAATGGTTGATTGAGAAATATTGGGTGGAAAACGTAGTAATGTTTGCTGTGTATGTTGTGTATGTGGAGTATCAGCTAGCTGCTGTGCTAAGATCAGAATTGGTTATGTTTCTTCCCTCCCTTTGAGTTGCTTCCCATTAAGAGTTCCTCACATGAGTCACTTATTCCATGTCGGATGGGATGATGACTATGTCAGTAAAGTCAGTTCGCAATGTTTTAAGTGAGCTGAATGTTTTGTGTCTTTGTTCCCCTGTGTTTGTCTTCCATGTCCACAGCCTTTAAGCAGGAGTTAAAAGGTTTGAGAAGCCTAAGGAAGCCAAATAAACCAATGGCCTGTTTCAACAGTGAAATTAGTAAACATATTCGATGACAGACATATGTCATATCACCCATTAAATGTATCCCCCCCAGAGAACATATAAAACTGTTCAGAAATTTGCCCTAATGGACTCCAGCTGTGCCACATGGGGCATCACAATTCTGTGCTTCACACTTCTCTCACCAAGTATTTTAGAGTTTTTTAATCAACAAACTGAATTGAATTATTAGAAGAAACTACTGGGTATATGGATGATAGATGACAACTTTTGAAAGATCATTTGCTTTGAACAGTAAACAAACTGCTAACAAAGCAGCAAAACTATTTCTAAATCTTTTGGTTTTGACCAAACCTGCTTAGATCCCGGCTAACATGGAACATTCTCAGAATTTTGGCTAATGTTCTGGCAAAGATCGCTCAAAATTATGAGCAAACATTCCTCCAGTAACGTTAATAGAGCATTTGTTCAAAGTTATCTAGTGTTTAATATTAAAGTGTCCCTTTACGATTTTAAAGGTGTTTTAGAAGAACTATTGTTCTGTACTCTACTGTTCTCCTACAACAGGTTTGCATTAATCAAAGATCAAAAAACATTTTAATTTACACTGCACATCACCTCATTTCTCAAAGAGTCTGAAAATGCTTGGTTTGAAGATACAGTCCCTGTAAACCCCTCCTTACCAACAGCTTACTCTGCTCTGATTGGTCAGATGGCCCAGTCTGTTGTGATTGGTCTACCGCTTACAAGGTGTATCGGAAACGAAACACCTATCACCAATTTCAGCTCCGGAGGCTTCCTCAGCGCTTGATAAACAGTTGATGCATACGATCGATTTTTTTCCTGTATAAATTCCAGCACGAGGGCATGAAAGTGTATTCTATTCATAGTGCTGAAAACATGTTGACAACTAAGCAACAACTGCAGTGTTTGAGGGTCAAAGTAAATGCCGATGTTGTTTGTGGGGAGAAAATTGCGCAAATTTGTAACATTGTTACATAGGCATGTAACAGGAAGTGAGATTGGAATTGCTAACGACTCATTTCAGCAGTTCAGAATTGATTCTTTCTTAGGAGACAATAATATTATTTGTTGTGCACTTTTATTTTTGGAACTTTGCAGACTTATATTACACACTGCATGAAAAGTAATATACATACTCATATCCCAATGTCAGCAGGGATGTTCATCTAAAATTTTTAAAATGTTACTACTTGTTTCAGAACATTTAAAAGTAACGCCCCCATAATGCTCGCAAAATTATAAAATATAACATTCCCTTAACGTGCATATAACCTGTTTTTGAAATATTTTAAAAACTGCACATTTGGAATGTTCAGAGAACAATCAGAAATAACATTTAAAAAAATGATTGGAACATTAGCAAAAGGTTGTTAGAACATTTTTGTCAGCTGGAATCTCCTAAGAATGAGAGTGTCGTGACTCATGACCACAGAATAAGCACAGCCTGTAATAGTGTAAAAGAAACCTGTTATAACTTCTTTATAAGCTTTAGTTACAGTGGAAAAGATCTTAGATTAAATCAGGTACTCAAGACAGGGATATGATGCCTCGTACTGAGATTTCTCACATCAGTAGAATCATTTCTAACTGTCCGTTTTCTCTGAATTCTTCTGCAGCACTATGGTGGATGGGAGCAGAAGAGGTTTCTCTCTCAGACTGGTCAGAGAGGCAGTAAAGAGCTGATCTCAATGGAAAAGAATTCAGAGCCTCTTTCCCCTCCCTTTCTCTGCAGTTTAATTCAAGCAATATGTGTCTAAAATGACACTGAACTTTTCCTTCCTCTCGCTTTCTCTCTCCTTTTGGAGAATATGAGTTTAAAAGTAATTTTATTGTGTTTTGCATTGTATCATAGTTATGGTTTTGTCTTCATGTCTCTCTCTCTCTCTCTCTCTCTCTCTCTCTCTCTCTCGCACTCTCTGTGTGTGTCTAGTCTATATTAGCTTCGGGACTGTGGATTTTCCTCAAGACTCGGTACGTCACACTGCCACGTTATCGGAAAGCCATATTTTCTCGCTTTGTCTCTTGGTTTCTGGATTGCTTCTACTGGCCTGAATCTACTTTTTGGAAAAACAAACTGAATATGGTCATAACTGGTTACATTTGTACCATTTGGAGGAATCTTGGTCTGTGTAGCTCAGATTTCCTTCAAAACTAGTAGAGTCGTGGTTTTTTACAATCACTTTCCACTTAAAATCCATACTTTTTTATCCTTTGACCATAGATCTGCTTCAAAGCTGCCACACTTACAGCTGACTTGTCCATAAGTTCTCTCAATTCCCAATTGATTTCAGTACAGGTGGCATGATATGAATGACACAGTATAATAAGCTTAAATATACATAATGCCAAAAGAATTGTCAGTTTTTAATCACTTTAAGATTTTTATTGATGCATTTCAACATTTAATGAATTGCATGTTTTTATTCAGAGTCTTGTGATTCAGAAATGTAGAATATTTGTATATTGTTGATATATCATTTAGCATATTAATTTAGAATACAAGTCAAGACTTCTTTAGGTTTGTCTGCCATTTCGGATTGACTTTTTTGCACTGAGCATTCTGGGATTGCATATTCTTTGAAGGATACATACAGCCTTAAAAATTGAGGCATCTTCAATAAATTTTTTGAATAATCTTCACTTCGGGCGTGTGTCCATGATGCCTTAAAATGGTGAACTGAGGCAGTTCACAAGAACTTGTGCATGTATATGTTTGTGTGCTTTATGTATACTCAGTGGCATCTTGAGAAGAGAAATGAGAGAATAAGGAACAAGGCGTTCCTTACATTTTTGTGGTGTGGTCAGGAGAAGGTCTCCCCATTTTAGACGTAATGTTAAAAAAAGTGGAACCTTTTTTTTTTTTTGAGCAAATCCCTCTCCCTTTCTCTTGTGTGTTTCATCCCATGGCCTCCTGCTCTCAGTCTGTAATGGGCCGAGACTGTTTATTCATGATTGCAGGTCAGGGCCACGAAAAGCAGAAACTAAACTTGAACTATAGAGTTCCTTAATGCTGCTAACACGTGACACACGGCATAGTCATTTCTTCCTCTACCCAAATCACCACATTTTCGCCACAGAACACATGGGATATTGACAAAGGACTGAAAGTATATTAGTATGACTCCATTAAACTAAATAGTTCTCCATCTACACAACTGATATATTATATTATATTATATTATATAAAAAATAGCAAATTACTGTAAATTACTGTACTAAAACACATCCATAAAGATATATATATATGAATGTGTATATATTTTCTGCTATTTAACAAGTGACTTCTTAGATATTGTAAAAGTGACAAATAATTTGTTGGATTATTCCATTTGAGACAGTTTTTCTAGCTAATTATATATGCTATATTGAACTTAAATTGAATGTATTTGCTTGACTTTTGCTTAGTATATAATTTGCTTACCGGGTTCAGCTAAAACTCATTTTAAGGGCGTAGACCAAGAAGCCTTTAGCTGTCTTTGATCATGGCCTATAAAGAATCAAAACAAGTCATAGCTATTGCAGCCAAGATTGACCACTTTGTGCCATGTTGCCAATGCTTGGTCTGGTATGTTAGTGCTCAAGCCTTGATTGTATGTATTCTGCCATGTGCAGGGTCATCACCCATGGAAAGGAGGAGCTACGGTCTAATGGAGAAAACATCTGCATCACAGTCTGAAATTCTACAGCTCTCTGGGGAGAACCACAGGTCTGTGATCAGGTTTCTCACGTCTTCAACCTTCAACAAAATAGAGGAAATACTGATCCTGGATCTGGTTTTATCAGAATATATGCAGGTAATTGCATTTGCTTATGAAGGAGTGGCTGAATATGTTTCAAACTTGAAAAAAAGCGTCAAAACCGTTTTCACTCAGAAATTGCAAGTAAATTTCACAAACAATTACAAAGCAAGTTGAATTAAATGTAAAATTTTGAAGTAGAATAACTATTTTTCTTGTAATGCATACGCTAATAACCTTCCAACAATCATTTTTTACATTTAAGGTAAAACTAACTGGTATATTATGGGATGGTGTCACAGCACATTTTTAAGGGCAAGAAAGCCACCCAGGCCACTGTAGCAGCTGCCAATGTTGACCTTCAAGGGTATGAACTTTGACCCTGGCTTCTTGCAAATCCCACCCATTTCTTCCTCCTTATTCTCTCCCCCCTACCAGACATCTGATGGCCTGCTTCCCATCATGCCTTCTGCCAGGATGAGATTTATACTATTCTTTAGCACTGGAGGATCACCTTGGCAACGTCACTCTAAGCACAAACAGATGTGCATTGAAAATAGAAGGAGGAAAATCTGCATTAAAGCAGACGCTTCGTGTTCTCATAGATATACGTATGGAGACTATAGGCCTTCTAGGTGCCGCTTCAAAACATCTTGAGATTTAAACAAATCTCTGTGTTCCAGATCCAGTTAGAGAGAAGGAAAAGGGACTGTAAAAGGGAACTTTTTGTGGTTGAAACCTGCTATTGTCCGCCGCCTGTGAGCCTGGGCTTCAGCCAAGCGAGACGTGGCTACAGAGGGATCTTAGCCCAGAATACTGCTTCCTGTAGGGCTTCTGCCGCAGAGGGCTGGGCGGAGCAGTGGGGCGGATTGTGGACGGGGCCTATGGCTTTTATGGGTGGGAAATATTGCTAAATCTTGGAGCAAGTAATGTGACACATTTAAACCAGTAGCTTTCTCTTCCCCCTTCAACCCCCAATAATAATATCAATAATATCAAATCAGTAGCACAGTTACACACAGCAAATTTGACCAAAGTGCTAAACTAAGTAAATTACAACACAATAAAATGTATGACATACAAAACCAAATTAATAATAATAATAAATATTTTATTTAAATACATAAATAAAAATGCCAAAGAATACAGATTAATTTCAAGTCTAGATATAAAAACAGTGAGTAAGTATGCAGGCAAGAATAGAATAGAATAGAATAGAATAGAATAGAATAGAATAGAATAGAATAGAATAGAATAGAATAGAAAATGAAGGACGCTTCTGGTGCTTTCAAGTGATGTAAAATTTAAACATAGGTTTCAGACTTGTAAAAAAAAAATGACATCCTTGTCAAACTCAAAGTTGAGATCTTTAAAAATTTTAAATTAATAATAATCTGTCAAAAAACAAACAAAAACAAAATGATAGCAGCCACAAAAATTATTTATACAGCTACCAAACTACCCTTATTTTTTTTTTTTAAATATATAAAATAAAACAATAAGTCGGTCACATTTTAGTTTAGGCTTCAATTCTCACTATTAACTAACTATGAACTATGACTTTTGCTTCATTAAACTCCTAATTACTGCTTTAATTGTCCATGCAGAATAAGGCATTAATATGTGCTTTAAATGTATTAATATACATACAATATCTTAGTAATATGCATGTTAAAAGGCAGTTAGTTAATAGTGACAATTGGACCATAAACTAAAGTGTTACCAATAATTATTGTAATTGCGACACGAAGACAGCATAAATAAGGTACAGTAGAAGAAAGAGTATCAAGGTGCGTTCCATTCAACCATAAGTGGACTGCGATTCAGTTCAGTTCGAAGGGCATTGCAAATGTCATAGGGAATAAAGGAACATTGATACATCACCTCATAGGAAGTGTAGACGGAAAATCACCAAACTGTCATTTCACGCAATAACATCACCAGTCAGAATTAACGATGGAACAGAGATTTTCAACATCCCTACGATGGAGGTATTTAGGTATTTTGAATATTCACAAAATTGGTGGTAAATGCTTATGGTGATAAATGTTACGTTTGCATATTCTATTGTATGAATAGCTGTAAAAGTGGTGAGAAACAGCTGAGGCTCTATAATTTTTTTCTCGGTGTGGGAAAGAAAGTATCCTGACAGTTAGTGTATGTGTAGTTTTCCACACTGGTGCTCATAGGGGTGCTGTGAGTTCGAATCTGGCTCTCATCCTCTCATATTTCTCTATTCCATTTCCCTCTTTTCTCCCAATTATTTCCTCTCTTACCATCAAAAGTGGCAAGAAAGAAACAATTCTTTCAGCTCCAACATCTTTTTTTTTAATTAATACATTTTCTTAAGAAATTGGGATTTGTTTCTCCCCTTTCTCCCTTCTTTTAACCTCTCTTAATATTCATCTATCTTTTGTCCGACTTGCACCAATTAACATTTCTCTCAGTATGGGAAATGGGGATTGAGAGGACTAAACAAACCCTCTCACTTTTACTCTCTTCCTAACACACTCAGACTTGTGCTTGACTTAAAGCTGACTCAACAGCCTCCCGGCAGCTGATGTAATGGCCACAGCAATGGAGAATGTTGTTTGCACTGAAGAGGTGATGGACTGAATGAGACACAGAGGAAAGAGTGGGCTTGACAGAGGAAGTAAGGCTAACTCTCTCCATACGTGATATGCAGTGGGTGCCTGTTGCACTGCAGGCAGCTTTACTGCACTAAAGATTACATAGGTTATAACTATGGTTATACCAATCCAGATAATCTCGTCCTTAATTGGATGGCTTACGATGATTTCACAGTCATATAAAGCTTTAGACCCCCTCCCTGCCATCAGCCTGAGCTTTAATATTTCCACACGCTGTGATTCACCAGCCTGATTGTTTTTCTTGGATCATGTTTTTTTTTTCTCTCTGAATATAGTTAGCAGTCCCAGCTGACCTAAGTTCAAAGATCAACCAGGATCAAAGAGCTGTTTAGGAGGCAACAAGTTAAAAAATAGACTAAAAATGTGCCAAAACAGACGGCCAGAGATAACATCAACACACAGAACTTATCATAAAGTATAGTGAGTCTTTTAACTGTTAATTTCTCCATTAGGTTTCGTTGAATATTTATGACTAATCTATTTGCCTTTTCACAAATGCATGTGTTGTGTTTCCTATACATTCCTGCTAACAGCTACTAGATGCTAATTAAATTACTCTTCTTTCCTGTTGTTAACTTGTGAATTTTAAGACAGCTCTCAAAGTTTTGTTTTACAGAGTTGGAGGCGCCACACGGATCTAAACAGATCGTCCATTGAAACTCGAAACAGTCGGAGAAGCTGTTAAACACACAGGAAATAGCAGCTCTTCAACGTTTATGTGGCATCGTTATTGAAGCCTCTTCACCTTAGGACATTTCGCACATTGCGTACAACAATTAAAACTCAAACTCATTGCTTAAAATGCTACACATTCATTCATTTTGTACACAGCATACACTTGATTCTAATTTAACCTTGTGTTGATAGCCGTGAAAGTGTTTTACAATTAGAAAGCTGTAAAATTAAATTTTAGCATTAATCAAAAGGAAGACCATTTTTACACTCTGAAGTCGACGGACACTGCCGTAGAGTCAAATTGTGTTTTAAATTTAATTTTTTAAACTATTCAGCTATTAAAAGTTCCATATTTTAAATATAAGGAAGCAAAATAAATAGCGTAAAAGCTTTAATGAGCGAGTTCTATTAACAAGATGCAGAGTTTGTCTTGGCTCCTCCTAAAGTTTGCGTTCACTTTTTTGAACCCAGCCCCTCTACAATGGATCAGCAGGCTGGAGAAAATGTGTGTACATATTCGTGAAATGAATCACCGAATCTCCCCCTCCAGGGTATGAGGAGGACTTCAGTGCCAGACAGCCTCTCAACTCAGATAAACTAGCCTATGGGAAGGAATTCCTTCAGTTGGAGAGTAAAACACTAGAAGGCAACCTTTATGCTTTTCCTAAAGGGACAGTGACGGCCTGGTATTAGTCTGCATAGTCTGCGTTTACCCATGAACGTTCAGCTCTGCATCACCTTTCTCTTCTGGGACAGATTTGTAAAACCAGTTGCATATGGTTGTTTACCAGTAATATATATATATATATAACTAAATGCACTTGGAAGTTGTTGGAAGTTTCCTATCCATGACCATTATTCTCACAACATAGGTTTGTCTTTTCTTTTCTGTGCATTTCAGACATCAAGAGCCTGAAAAGAGAGAAAAAGGGGGAGGTAATGTTCTCTGCAGACGTAGAGTTCAGCTCACTCCCTGACAAATTTTCCCGGCTGGAACACTGGGGGAAGGGAGCGACTAATAGCTTTTCAGCAAGACATTTTTCCAGCAGCACACAGGTCTGGGCAAAGTGCTCCCAGTAGAAAGAGTTCAAAAAATTGAGAGTGTGATTCTCAGAATGACTGATAAATTGTATGTTGAAGAGCAAGCCTCAATCCTTGGCCTTTTAAATCTAAATTAGAGAGGCTGCTGAGGACATTAAGTTGGCATGTCACTTAAAATGATGACTATATATCTAATGTATCCAATGTGTAGAGATCAAATACCATATTTTACAGTCATAAGTTTGCAAGGTCTTACGATTCATTCATAAATTAAGTCAACTTTATGAATTAATTTTTTTGCTCCACTGTGTAATTGATCATTCTCAGACTTCTGTGTAGACTCAGACTTCAATCTTCAATCTTGCTGGCTTTCACCTGGTATTGCCTGACCTTAAAAAAAAGTGTCCTTTAACCCCTCTAAAACCAGCCAACAGACCAGGCTGGGAGGCCAAATAAAGACCATCTTAGGCTGGTTTAAGGTGTGTTTTTTCCCAGCAGGGTTGCTATCATATGGCTTCAGAAGATTTATAATGTCATGCATAAGTTATGAACCACTTTTATATTGCTTTTTTGTCATTTTGCAGTCTCTGTCCCCATTGACTTTTATATGGAAACATTTGACCAGGACATTCTTCAAAACAGAAGAAAGAAAGTCAGGTTTGGAACGACATGAGGGTGAGAAGATAACAAGAGATTTTCATTGGTGGGTAAATGCATGTGTGTTTATTCACCATGGCTTTTCTCTGCACATGTTCACTGTGCTCTTGAAGCTGAGATCCAGGTGAATGCATCCTGTGAGCCAAAATAGGCAGCCCTTGTTTTCATTAATTAAAGGTTTTGTGTTTATAATGGAGCATCAAGTTGTGGCAGAGTAAATAAAAGTCTCAAAACTCAAAGCTACAAAGTTATAAAAATTTGATTGATTCTCTGAAAGAACAGACCCACTTGAACACAACTGCTTATGTTTGATCGCCAAATGTTGTAAATATTTACTTCATCATTGCACAAATATACTTGAATTCACATTGTTTCAATGTTCCAAATACATGTTTAGTATTTAAAGAGATTTCTGCTACATTACCACTGCTGTGTTATCTTATGTTACTTCTTATGTTTTTTGGTGAATTGTGCAGTTATGGTTAGTTATGCTGGAAACAGTATGAGACTAGATATCTACTTGACTTGAGAACACATGCACTCAATTAGAAGAAACAACACCTTCTTGTATTTTTCCCCTTTATCTGCTTTGTTGGAATATTCCATGACCTTCTGGTTTCCGCTGTCCTCCCCTACAGTGGAGAGGAAATGGTTGTGTCCAGTGCCAGGGAGCTCATTTTTGCTGTCGAAAAATATAAAATCTGCATAAAAATATCTATTCAAGAGGGTTCACGGTTCTCTTAAACTTTGAATACGACATATCATATGTCATGTCACAACTTGCAATAATTACACCAAACCGTTCAAAGTTTGAGGTCAGTAAAATATTTTTAAAAAACAATATTTTATTCAGCAAAGACATGTTAAATTAATAAAAAGTGACAATAAAGACCTTCACATTGACATAAAAAATTCTACTTCAAACAAATGTTGTTCTTGTAAACTTTCTTAATGATAAGAAATATTTCTTGAGCCCCAAATCAGCATTTTCAGCGCCACTTTTAATAATTAAGTTCTTGCTGAGTGATAAATGGGACTATATCGGGGAGCTCTCCCCACATTTTCCGCTCTCATTGTAAGGAAAAAGGACTTTTAAAATATGTTCAATTGAGCTGAGAGTTGTACACTCTTATTGAGAATTGAAAGAAAAAATGCTATATTTAGATAATAATTAAAACGCAAGGTTCAGGGAAGGTTGTGAGTGAAATTTTCATGATTTTACATACAGGTATAATAAATAACACAATGACATCACATAACACTGCACAATTATTAATATGTCTGTGTGTTGGCCTTTCTGCACATTTGTGGGAATGTAGTTTTGTCCATAATTGCCCAGTATGAGTGACATATGTAGTGATACAGTCTCGTTTGACTTTGTGATCTGTAGTTGGGCACAAAGATCAAATAAACTAATCTTAATCATTGACAAATACAGTAGCAGTCTTGATATTCACGTGGTTTGGAGGGTGAAAAGACTTTAGTTTCCTTCTGTTTCTCTCTAACTCTCGCTCTCTCCTACATTCCTGAAATCTTCGTCTCTTCTCCTCATCTCCAGCAATTTAGGTGATACTGGGTTTACTGCCTCGTGTCCTCCTTCTGTGCTGTCATTTCTGGCAGCATAGACGCAGACTGTTGCCATACTTTCCATAAACTCACTCACGCTCTGTCTCTTTCCTTTTCTCTCTCTCTCTTTCTCACTCATTAGCCTTGTAGTCCTGAAATAATATAGCAAAACTGCCTAAATAACTGCATTGTGTCTGCAAGACAACACTATACTTTTTCAATCCTGCAATATTCTATTATTAATTCAGTTCAAACCACTTCAAACTGCATTCACATGTTAAGTATTTATTTATTTTTACTTTACCTCACATTTAACAAAGATGTGGCATTTTAAGTAATGCTTTTTTGAGCATTTTCAGTCACATTAACTATTTTTGCCAGTCTCACATCTCAGTGAATTATTGAACTGCAGTTGTGGAGATCCCATTTTGTGCACTTCTAGTGATGATCTTTTATAGACATTGTTGAAGCCATTGTAATAAGCGCAAGTAAGATTTTGTGGAGGCCAAATATGTCTTAATGCGTTGTAAGAGAATATTAAAGCTTATTAAAATGACAAAAATCAAGTTAAGCTAACAGTGAGACTCGCTTCTAAAGTACATTTAACGGATTTGTTGTGCACTGGCAATAGTTTGGCCACTTAACCTAAAATGTGAATGAACTTAGCAATCTTATAAAACTTTATAATATTTTTCCTAACACGACAGAGAAAGACAGAAAGAAAAAGAGAGAAGAGAGAGAAAAAAATCAAGAGCCAAAGACAAGAAGCCTCGCCTAAACCTAAAACACATAATCAGTCCAAGGCAAAGGAGATTAAATTATACCAAAGTAAAATAGAATCCTGCTTCCACTCTTTCAAGCTCTTTTGGTAAATTACATGTCTCTTTCTCTCGTCTCTCTCTGTAGGTCGTCTCTTAACCCTCCTAACCTCGTTTGTGTCTGGTGTGAGCCGTGAGCACCCATGGTTGAGCAATAATATACATGAATCAAAAGCTCATGCCACATTGCGTCTGATTTTCGGAACATTTTTTTCAAGGACTGCATAGATTGTACTGACTAAAATGGTTTGAATATCTCTGGTATTTGCAGAATTGCAGCTGCCCTCCCAGTGAACGGTGAACTGCATGGAATACGCCCCACCTTGTTTCTTTCAGCTTTGCTGGCTTGGGCGGCTCTTACATCCACGCACACACGTGGCTCTATAATGCTTTGCAGCCTCCAGCGTGCCCAATCATTAGAGCTGTCTGTGTTTGTGTTGAGAGCTGGCATAACAAGCATCCGGAGCATTTGACAGGGAGGGCAGGTAAGACTAAACTAAGTGATATCAGGTGGACTGCATCAAGAACGGCTGGTCTCAACTAAATGGAAACAGCAGGAATCGAACCTGGAGGCGAAGCTCACCTAAGCAGCTTCTTGAAACCCTCCTTTCTCTCAGTTTCAATCCCTGTAAGTCCTCTGTCAGCAGATGGCCGTGGAGACGTGGCTGTCCACGGTTTTGTCTCCTCCTCCAACCACTCCGCTGTTCTTCTCTAACCAAGACAAATAATCATGGAGGAGAAGTCAAATTTATCCCAAACACTGGACACCTGTAGTCTTTTACTGCAGAGGGTGGACAAACTCCTGGTTTCCTCAACTACTCTATGTCCTTCCCTGAGCTATAAAACAGTGCAAATAACATAAAAAGGTCAATAAAAACTCAAAAGTACATGTACTATTATTGATCTGAGTCCATGTGGAAATAAAAATATTTGGTGCAAGCAAGTCGTAGTATTTGGGTCATTCCAAATATGTAGTATTTTATCATTCCCTCATCCAACTGTATGTCTTAATATATTGGATAAAATATTAAACTTGGAAAAATATTTGAAAATATTTTATTTATTATGTTTTTTTTTTTGTTTTTTTTTAAATATGAATTTTCAGTTAACTCATTTTCTGATCGGATGTTGCTATTTTTGACCCAGGTACATGAACTAAGATCTAAGAATTTTATTTTATTTTACTAGAAATGTGCAAAACAAATGTTTTCTACAGTACTAAAGTATACTTAAGTATTGTGTGTTTTTTTTAAAATTGGTAATCAACTTTTTCCCTGTTTTAAATTTTAATAGTTTCAACCCCATTCAATCAATCTTTTGCAATGTCTTTTTAACAATAGCTGAAGACAGATCCTTAATGACATCATCCACCAGGAAGTGACATCATTTTGGACAGCAGCACACACATGAGTGAGTATCAGCAGATTCATTCTGAGAAATGTCTACCTTTAGCTCTTTATTTTCATCTTCTCAGGTTTTATCCCGATTATTTTCTCAAAATTATGAAAATAATGAAGCCTGGGCACTTAACAGGAATTACCCATTAGTATTGGTTGCCTCATCCTCTGTTACTTGTTGACTTATTTCTACTAAATATACTCAGCAAAATAACATCCTCCCACTTTCAACAGTTTTTTTTTTTTTTTTTTTTTTTTTTTTTTACAGAAATTGTCTTATGTGTCAAGATTAGTATAAACATAAAAAGATTCAACAACTGAGACATAAACTGCACAACTTTTACCAACATTTGACAAACAGAAATGGAATAATTAGTCCATGAACAAAGGAAGGGTCAATATCAAAAGCTGCAGTCAGTATGTGGTGTGTCCTCCAGTTGCTTTAAGTCCTACAGAACATCTCATCCTTGCCAGTTCTTGCTGTGAAATTACTCCTCTCTTCCACCGACACCTGCAATTTCTCATACACATGGGTGAACACATATATGTGGATTTGCACTGTGAGGATGATGTCTTTCTGTTTCCCTGCAGCACTG